>CM035165.1:88709605-89309605 GCA_020205615.1 Panax quinquefolius
ATAATATCCTATTGTTAGCTTGCGCGAAGGTTCCGTGGAATTATGGAGAAGGTGAAGGATCCACCTCACATACCACCGCCTGCAGTTGTCGAAGGAAAATCCATCGTATCTTCCCCATCGGTGATGAACCCTACCCCCAAATCAAAGGGAAAATACCCATGGAGAAGATTGAAAAAAATTCCGCCATTTGTGGGTCATAACGGCCTCGGTGGTTTTAAGCTTGAAGGAAGCTCCACAACAAATATCAATTTTGGACTTTGTCCTAACTTCCGAGAATCATAGGAAGGTCTTGTTAAAGGTTTTGGAAGAAGCCTATCTTCCGACATCGATGGATACGAAAAATTTCAACACATGGTTGATCACATTTTCAACACTAATGTGATATCCTTCATCGATGATGACATACTGCTTTCAAGGGACCGGTCATTATAAATCGTTGCACATATGCGGTCTTGTCCTCCGGGATATATGGTGGTCGGAGTCTTAATAGATGGAGGTTCCTCTCGAATATCTCGCCCATATGCCACCTTGGTGAAGATGAATATCAATCTCAACCGAATTCGAGTAGCAATACTATCATCAAAGCTTTTGATGGAGCCCGCCAGAATTTCGGTTGGAGTAATTGAGTTGTCAATCGAAATTGGCCCTCATACATTCTCGTATCCTTCCATGTGCTCAAGATAGATTTGGGTACAACCCGCTTCTTGGGACGACCATGGATCCCACATGGGTAAGGCGATCCCTCCACCCTTCACCAACAATCAAGTACATTATCAACGATAGCTTTGGTCACGGCCAACGCCGAACCGTAGATTCCTCAAGCATGGGGATATACCATTCATCAATGCCAATGGGACGTAGAACCGCCGGTTGTCATGCTTTGAAATAAGCAACACCCAATACCACGCTTATTGGAGCACCATTATTGTCGAACCCCATTTTCGATGAGGTGATGTCACCACTCAAGAAATGATGTCATTCAGTTATAAGCCCGGACAAGGGTTGGGTAAAGATGGCCAGGTATCCAAGACTTATTCGATTAACCAAGCAAGTTGGAATAGCTGGACTAGGCTATTTCGCCAAATTTAGTCATAGGAATCCTCATAAGCATCAGCAGATTCCTTTCGCTTCAACCATGTGGTGTTTGGCCGCCTTCAAACTCCGAGTCCGCACAACCTCCAAAGAAGGTGCCAACTAATGTCATGGCCATGTTATTTCCTAAGTCAAACGGTGGAGGAAAAGAAAATCGTTATTCCAAATCTCGCAATCGAAGAAGAGGCGGATAATCAAGGAAAATGTTGTCCGAATAATGTCGGGCATGCACATCATCATCCATGATGAACATACCAACAGATACACCCCAGATGATGATTGCCCTGACGTAATGGCCATCATTCGGGACAAGGAGGATGATGACAATCCCTCCATCATCTGCGGTCCACCGGACTTTACCCTTACCAATTGGAACAACATTCCTCGCTTTGGTCGACAGGGTAAAGTAAGCGTAAATTCTTTTACGCCCTGTAGATACAATAATCGCTTACTTTTTTCATACAAGATTAGCGGTTTATTTTGCCAAGATATGCTAACACCGTGTATGATCAACGATTTCATATATACTAAGTGAAAGCATATTTTGTTTCAGGACTCTAAATTTAGATGTGTCTGTATTTGCGGATACGATGCCTCTCCTACACAAGGATTGTACCTTTGATGTAGAGATAAATTCAGCCTTGATGGATCCCTAGGATGACATTGAGGTGCCTCCAGAAATTCAAGAATGGGTCAAAGACAAACCCAAACCCAACCTTGATCAAACCACTTCTTTCAATCTCGGAACCTTAGAAAGCCCTAAGTTAATCCAGATTGGTTCAGACCTTACCCCAAACCAACGGAATGACATGGTTATGCTATTAACACAATTCCAGGATGTGTTTGCATGGTCTCATGAAGACATGGTGGGTTTATCCACTGACATTGTCCTTCATCGCCTTCCCATTAAAGAGGGATTTAAGCCGATCAAGCAAAAGCTCAGGCGATTGAAACCTAAGTGGAGTTTAAAGGTGAAAGAAGAGATTATGAAACAATTTTAAGCCAGCATCATCATGGTGTCTACATATCCTGAGTGGATATCCAACATCGTGCTCGTACCTAAACCTGGAGGGAAGGTGCGAGTTTGCGTGGATTACAGGGACTTGAACAAAGCTTGCTTAAAAGATAGCTTTCCCGTGCCATTTATCCACATTCTCATTGACAATACTGCTCAATACGACATGTACTCCTTTGCTGATTGCTTTGTGGGGTACCATCAGATCATGGTTGCCGAGGAAGATCGTAAGAAGACTGCTTTCATCACTCCTTGAGGAACTTTTTGCTATAGACGGTTGTCATTCGGCATTATCAATGCCAGAGCTACCTATCAACGAGCTATGATGGCTCTTTTCCATGACTTAATGCATAAAGAGATTGAGATCTACGTGGATGACATCATTGTCAAGTCCTGGAAGGAGGATGATAATCTAGACCATCTCAGAAAGTTGTTCAACAGGTTGCGTAAGTACAACTTGAAGTTGAATCCAGCTAAGTGCGCCTTTGGCGTCAAGTCAGGCAAGTTGCTAGGATTTCTAGTCAGCCACAAAGGGATTGAGCTGGATCCTACCAAAATCTAAGCCATCACAGAAATGCCCATTCCTCAGACAGAGAAGGAAATACATGGATTTTTGGGAAGGATCAACTTCATCAGTAGGTTTATCTCCCAACTCACGGAAACCTGTGAGCCAATCTTCAAGTTATTAAGGAAGAACTCCTCCATGAAATGGAATGATGAGTGCTAAAATGCCTTTCTTACAATCAAGAAATAGCTAGTCAAAGCTCCTATCTTGGTACCATCCAGAGATGATGTTCCCCTGTTCATGTACCTGTCCATAAATGACAATGCCATGGGCTGTATGCTGGGATAGAAAGACGATAGAGGCCAAGAACGAGCTATCTATTACCTCAGCAAAAGGTTCAGCAACAGTGAACACAAGTACACTTTGATCGAGAAGATGTGTTGTGCTTTAGCATGGGCTTCCATGAGGTTACAACATTACCTCCATGGTCACACAACCCATCTTATATCCCGCGTAGATCCTCTCAAGTACGTGTTCAACAAACCCATGTTGAATTGCCGGCTGTCCAGATGGCAGTTGATCCTACAACAATTTGACATTGTATATGTGACTCAAAAGTCCATCAAAGGTCAAGGAATCGCAGATCAACTGGCCGCCGCACCTTCAGGGGATTTCAAACCCTTGGAAACATATTTCCCTGATGAAGGAGTAATAACAGTGCAACAACACCATCTGTATAATACACGCCAATCATGGAAGATGTATTTTGATAGAGCTGTTAACATAGAAGGTTCTGGAGCTGGATCAATTCTAGTATCTGATACGGGGAGCATATCCGTTCAAAGTCAAATTACGGTTTATCGGCACCAACAATACTGGTGAGTATGAAGGTCGCCTCATGGGTCTAAAACTTGCCCGTTCAATGGGCATCAATCGGTTAACTGTCCTTGGAGATTCGGAGTTGGTAATCAGATAATCCACCGGAGTCTATCAAACCAAGGAACTATATTTGCTGCCTTACCATGGCGGAGTTTTGAAGATGGCTTTGGAGTTCAAGAAATCTCCTTTCTACACATTCCTCGTAATAGGAATGATTTCATGGACGATTAGCAACTTTGGCCTCCTTGATTCGCATATCGCACAAGAAACACTTGCAAGCGCCATAATTTCCTGCAAGGCCCCGACCTATGGGAATTATGTTGGAGAAGTATCGGATGAGCTACCTCCCATCCAACCTCCTTGGTATCAGCATATCAAGGAATATCTGTGAGATGGATCTACACCCGCTGAGGCGAGCCTGACTGAGAAAAGGCGGATCCATCGACTTGCTATAAAGTTCTACTTGAGTGGAGATGCGCTCTATAAAAGAGATGCAGGACTAGGTGTCCTCAGGTGTCTAGACAAAGATCAAGCCCAAAGGCTTATGGATGAAATCCATGGCGGAGTCTGTGGCCCCCACATGAGTGGCCCCCTCCTTGTCAAGAAAGTCCTCGGACGGGACATTATGGCATATCTCTCAAAGGTCGATTGCCATGACCACGTCAAAAGATGCTATCGATGCATTCATGGGAATTCTATACACGCCCTCCACGGGAGCTCCACAATATGAGTTCACCTTGGCCCTTCTCAATGTGGGGAATGGACGTTATTGGGCCCATTGAGCCTAAAGCCAGTAATGGTCACCGATTTATCTTCACCATGATCGACTACTTCACCAAGTGGGTAGAAGCAACCTCCTTCCCCAGGGTCACTAAAGAAGTCATCATTGCTTTCATCAGAAACAATATCGTTTGTCGATATGGACAACCAGAGGTGATTATGTCAGATAATGCCAAAAACCTCAACAACAAAATGATGGAGGAGTTATGCAGTAAATTCCACATCAAACATCTTAACTCTGTTATCTATCGTTCGAAGATGAACGGTGCTGTTGAAGCGGCTAACAAAAATATCAAGAAGATTATGCAAAAGATGTCAGCCAACCACAAAGATTGGCCTAACCTGTTGCCTCTTACTCTGTTAGCCTACAGAACCACAATGCGTACTTCAACTGGGGCGACCCCCTACGCTTTAACCTATGGGATGGAAGCAGTGCTCCCCATAGAAGTTGAGATGGAATCTCTCAGAGTGTTGATCGATGCTCAACTGGATGAAAACCAATGGGTACAAGACAGGTATCACCAATTGTCTCTGATAGACGAAAGGCGAACCGCGGCTATCTTCCATGGTCAGCTATACCAGCAAAGGATCACCAGATCCTACAACAAAAAAGTCTGGCTACGGCAATTTAAACAACATGACTTGGTTCTGAAGAAGATTCTTGACAATCAAGATCAGGCGAAAGGAAAATTTGCTCCTGGCGGGAAGGCCCGTTTATTGTCAAAGAAGTATTGACAGAGGCGCTCTCAGATAACAAGAAATGGACGGCGATGAATTTCCATTAACTCATCAACTCGCACACCGTGAAAGCAGTATTATGTCTCAAGTAACCAAAGAAACACCCAGTGTGCATCATCATCAGTCACCGGTCATTCCGGTTCTTTAACCCTTTACCACCTACAACTTGCTACACTTTACCCTCAGAAAACATACTCTTCAAGCCGCCACTGGCTTTCTCCTTTCATACTCATACAACTGACTTAGGTCATCCCACCGCAGATTGAACCTCTTGAGTTCATTTGGCATACCCATACATGGGTTCAAACTTCTCCTCGCTGTAGATTTATCCTCAACCTAGGATTAAACTTTCTCCTCCCCGCACTCGACTCGCAAATGGGATTACGCTTTTCTTCGCATACGAGGGGCAAACTACGCCGACCGATCTCCTCTTGATAGAGTACGTAGGCAACCATGTTATATGACCCTACCGCAATAAAACAAAAACAACAAAAACATTTCTACCCTCTTCTCCTTACAAAAGCAAAAACAACCAAAAAACATTCCTACACCATATATCGGCCATATCACGATTGTTGAACCTCTTACACTGTGTTTGAACTCCACGCAGACCGATCTCCTTTTCAATAGGAGTGCGTAGGTAGCCATTCATGGTGCGGTCTCACCCCCTACCATAATACAAACCATTGTCAGCGGGTATTGGGATTCTCTTTCAATCCACTACATTTCATTCGGCTTCAGACCAAAGGGATGTAATTACCTGAACTCCTCCCAAATAGGAGAATCAGCGACCATCTAAGCTGCGGTCATACTTCAAAGAGCAATACTAAACCATAAGAGGTGGAATTAACTAGGCTTCTCCTAAATAGAAGTACTGGCGACCATCTGTGGTACGGTCAATCTCAGAGAGGAAAGCCACATTCCTCTCTACATTTCCATTCAGAAACAAGTCCCAAGACACCAAAGATGGAAGGGATATACATAGATCGATGGTCCATTCTGAACTATCTAAAGACAACTCAATGTCCATCCACCAAGGAAGAATTCAGAATTCATCAAGATCAGAAGCCCTGAAGCAGCAGGCAAAATATCAAGCAAATAGCAAGGCATATCTAAAAGGGAAGTGATCCAAAAATATATTTCCCTATCATATATAATGTTTGTTTTGATATATATACAATGTGAATCGCATACATGACAAAATGGCTAAGCTTAGTGCATGCGGTAAATACAAAATCATCTACGAATCAGGGTACATGCGAGCTAGCAAGACCAACATGGTATCCCTCTCAGAAGAAGAAGGTAAAGTTGTGGTCTCTTGGATAAGAATATCCACACGACCCAACAGATCTGTAGCCATCTGCATGATGACCATATGCTCATCGATATAAGCGTTCATCTCTGCGATCATACCAGTGGTAAGGGACCTCACTACAAGATTCTTATCATGATACCACATCCCCGGCGAGATATAGACTATCCTCGCTTCAACTATCATCTGCGTCTCGTCGACCCCTACTCATCCCGCTCAACAATAGCGGCATCTCTACGAGCTAATGCCTTGTCTCTCTCTAATAGGGCTGCGTCCCTCACATCAAGAGCAGTCGACATCATAGATCGAATATGGTCTCTCTCAAAGGTCATCAGATGAAGACTCTACTCTAAAAATCATCGAAAAGTCTTTGGATCACAAAAGTCTTTGGTACTAGGAGAATCCGAAAGAAATGCTGGCAACCCAACAGCGGTATCCTCCTCGATGTAGGTATCAATGTCCTCTATAGGCTCTACATCATCTAACTCAATCTCCCAGATCGCAAATATCGCCGCAGTGATATAACCTCCATCTCCATCCATGCGGAGTACTCTGCGGAATAACCGGGACGACTGACAGGAAAACCAGCAAGCGTATACACGAGATCGGTCCTCGATTGAGAGGTATCGAGAAACTGAGCGCTGACCTACGACTCCTCTATGTGGGTCCCACCCCTCCGGCTCGGTCCAGTTCGAGTTGAAACGGAGTTCTTATAGGCTAAAAAGGTCAAATCGGGAATAAAAATGCCACGCGATTGAGCAAAACAGCATACAATCCTGGTCTTCTTAGATGAGACTTTGAATCTGTACATCATTCATTGGTAGTCGCCTGAACACAAGTTATACTCTGCCGATGACCTCAGTTATCACAAATCACATACGGTAATACCTTATATAGGTCCGATGTCACCGACCGGTCGTTACCTACACGAATCCCCTACGGGGTTCTGATGTGAATCTCGGACGGATTTACAACGTGAGTCCTCGACGGGGGTTACAACATAGATCCCCGGTGGGGGTTATAACACGTTCATCCGTTGATAATTCTATCAACGAAGGTCAAGCAGTCTTGACATTATTTCAGCCGATGGTAGGTAAACCCATCGAAGCATTGAGAACCGTTCGGTAGTTGCGCATGTACTTATGTGTCCCCAATAGGTCCCCGACGGGTTACAACGATATCTCCCATGGGGAGTAACAACGTGCTCTTTCGGTAGATTGACACATATCAACAAAGGTCAAGCAACCTTGACATCATTTCAAATTAGATAGCATTTAAACTCGTTAGAGCTATAGAGTACATTCGAGGTTCTCATACCCAATTTTCATATTCCCCGGCGGATCCCCGTGGGGTCACAATGCAATGCTCGTTGATCTACATCGTCGGTGAATGTCAAGCAACCTCGACGATCTCCTCACAAAGTTTCGACCATTATTTATTCACATCGCCAAAGAAAGGCCAAACAACCTCGACAAAGATATCCCACGGGATGGTTCGGTAGTTGATTCACACGCCAACGAAGGTTAAGCATCCCCGACAAAGATTTTGTTGGCGGCAAAATCCAACGTAATCATGACATATTCTCGCGATACTAACCAGAGAGGTCAACATTATCCAAGAGGATAGATGATGGAATATGTTATACACATCCTCAAATAGATCAAGCTTTATCCCCACGGATCTCTTACACATAAGAGATACTCTTCAAAGATCAAGTCGTTATCAAGGACACAGAATTTGGTGATAACTCCAACACCAATATCCTAATGATAAAACTTGCACATCGATTCTGGTTAAGATTGCCAATCCCGGTTGAAGCAACAGGAACCAAGAATCATCCCCAGCATGTTGGGCCACAACCCTGGACACATGCATCATACATTTGCATCATGTTGCTACCCGTAGCACCATATTTATCTTGTTGCGTTTCAAGTGTCTAGGCTTCTTTATCCTACCCATGCATCGCCATGCATGAGTATGATAAAGAGGAGCATCTGTAGACACTCAAAATTTTTGTACTACTATTACTAACATTACAGGAGGACAGATTCGTCTTTTAAGAGAGAACCCTGAAAGACAATCCAATCCACCTTTGGATACTACTAGGAAGTTCAAAGATTAACCCCGGAACTTGATGGGAGAATAACGGTTTCAACCTCGAATTTAACCGAGAGACCGCAGATACAATCATCAAAACACACCGGAGAAGACCGATTAATCTCAGAGATAACCCCGAGGTATCCAGTCTCAGTCCTAACCATGGGAATAGCCACCAACCTTGGTGATAACCCCAAGGAATGCACTTTCGGAGATGACCCCAGAAATGCTTGTTTCAAATGCCATCAGCTTCAATCTCGGCACTCACAACGAAATACACTATGCCAACACGACAATAACATCGGGAAGACAGGCACACCTCAATGATGACAATGAGGATCTTCAACAAATGTAGTAGTCTAATCTCAGCGAAGTCTGAGCAACGTCTACTTATCGGCCCAATCCGACAGTAACACCGATGAGGGGCAACATCTCCATCTCCTCCAACACGATGCCACGTCTCGTCTCTATGTAACAATGTCCCACAAGGCTAACCAATCCCAAGTGACTATTGTGCAGGGTAACAGATGAAAGTTGAAGCTTAAAGATCGGAGGGCATCGTCCCATCTTCAAAGACTTTGTACAAACTCTAATCCCATGCCATCGCATAACTCTCGACAACCATGGTCTCGAAATAGTCCCTGAATATACTCAAAACGGATGCCAATTGCATTTCTCAAAATCCGAAAGTGGACATTACGATTGCACGAGTGCACGCGATTGAGACAACCCGACCGGACAGTAACTGGCCGGCAGACCGACCTCTGGTACACCTGCGGCTACGGTACAGTACACACTGCCACTCATTAGCAGTACACCATGACACCTTTTGCCTATAAATAAGAGGCTTGGGGTGCTAATTTTTAAGAGAAAAAAGACAGGGAAACCCTGCACAATTTGCTCTGCACTCGCCATACAGTGTATTTTCCCATTTTAAAACACCTGTGAGCTCATATATAGCCTCTTTTGTACCCATAAAAGCCCAGTGTTTACCCACTCTAAAGATATAGAAGCCCTTTTTATCAGTCAGCTGTAAGCCTTCTCACACACTTTAGAGTCTTTCTCTTCATCTTTGCACACACCCTTCTACACGTTGAGAGTCGTGTTGCTCACTTTTGCCAGGACTTCGGTCCGTGGTTTCCTTCCAGTCTGTATATATATATTATATATATATATATTTATATATATATTGACTAACATTATCGAGTTATGCCTCGATTGAGCCTAGACTTCGGTCTGGAGCGTTTACTGCTTATATATATATATATATATATACTTATATATATTAATTGTCTGTCGGACTTTGTTCGATGAGCCTAGACTTCGGTCTGGTGCGTTTATTCGCTTTTTTATATATATATATATATATATATATATATATATACTTATATATATCAACTGTGTGTCGGACTTTGTTCGATGAGCCTAGACTTCGGTCTGGTGCGTTTACTCGCTTTTATATATATATACTTATATATATGAACTGTGGTCGAACTATGTTCGATAAGCCTAGATTTTACATCTGGTGCATTTATTGCTTTCTTATATATATATATATATTTGTTTTGTCCTGCCTGGAGTTCCCTTCATGGCAGTTGATAGTTTTTACAGCTTTCTTTACATTTCATCCTGCCTGGAGTTTACATCGTGGCAGTTGACCGCATTTACAGCTTTAGTTACATTCTGTCCCGCCTGGAGTTCCCTTTGTGGCGGTTGACCGTATCTATAGCTTTATTTATATTTCTGATCCCCTATGGAGGTGCTTCGTGGTTGGTGATCCTGTCTGTATATATATATTTACCGCTTTTATAAATATACCTGCTTATTGCTTTTATACAAATTGCAATATTCTGTGCACCTAGGAATCATGTGATGACAGATTCATCTCATTGGATCTAGATTCGGTTCCGTGATGGACATTTTCATTGTAGCGACTTTGTAAATTATTCTGCGATGTCGTATTTCCTCAGATGGTTTCCATACCCACGAGGAAGTTGGCATTTATTTTATATATATATTATTTTAAATGCGGATGCTTCAGATTCGTCAAATAAAATCAATCCAAATTAGCCACTTAATAAAAATGGGAGTGTAAAAGGTCTTAATTCCTATTGAGCGTTAAGGTTTGAAAAACCTCTTTTATAAAACATCATTGCCATATCTTGCTAAAACTAAATTTTATATAAATTCAAATCTCTGTGTATATAGGTTCGAAAGAGGCCTCGCACAACTTTCATATAATAGCACATTGACACACACACACACACACACACACACACACACACACACTCAGATAATAGTTTCTTGAAATGAGGCGGTCACCGTGGTAACACAGATGTCGGGGGGTGCCTAACACCTTCCCCCCGCATAACCAAGTCCCCGGACCCTAAATGAATCTCGGTTTCGCCGACCCGTATATTAGTGTCACATCACTGGGTCAATGTGCAAACCTTTTCTCAGTTATGTTGGTACAACCATTTAAAAAACCAACCGGCGACTCTTAACAGTCCCATCGTCGACATTATACATGTCGTGTGACGCCCCCAAAATTAGGTATACATCACCCATCTTGGGTAGTCGATACATGGTATGTAATTTAAATACAACTTACTAATATAAGCTGTAGGTATGCAATACGACATAAAGCGTGAGTTTGAATACAAATATTGTCTACTAGATATTATACAAACTCAAAAGGAGTCCTCATTACAATTATTATCACACTATTTCACGTAATAGTGAGGACTACTAATGCTATCCTCCTCGGACCATTACTCCGTTCCCCGACTCGTCCCAACTATGTTCTCATTTCTCAAGGAACAAAGTGAAAGAAAGGGTGAGCTCAACTAGCCCAAAGAAGAAATATTATGACTAAGATAATGCGAATAAATTATCAATAGCCTTCAACAGTGTTAAACCGATAAAATATAATAAACATCAAGTTTAACTGCATGCAATGAACAAGCAATCCATTAAAAGAGTCAAGTAGAAAATAAAATCTACTATCTTTTATGATTTAAAAGGTTTTTCATCATCGTTATATTTGAGACTCAAACTTTAATAAATATTCCACATCATCGAATCACCCCGCACTACTACTGGCCAAGGATATTCTTTAGTATCACGACCACAATTATTCATGCACTCACGGGCCAAGAATATTTGTGTATTCATTAATGGTCATGATCATGCCAACAATCGTCCATCAATGCACTACAGGCCATCGAGGATTTTTACCACATCATTTGTAACATTACGGTTATGATTACACCGAATAGTCTCTGGTCATAATCATACCAAGTCCATCTATGCACTACAGGCCACAGATGACTTTCAACATAATACAAACATGAGGATGATGACAATGATATAAGAATTTAATAAAACAAGTTCAAGAATTAATTTATCTAGGAACCAATAATATCCAAACTGTCAATATGATACTGCTTTGTAAAGTAAAATTCAAGAATACTGAGAAGAATATTTCCATGAAAGGATACTGGATGAAGCGCAAATATCAAGGATATTCCACTAATTTCATGGAGTATAGAAGTCAAAGTTTTAACCAACTGGGTATAATAAAGAATGGAATAACAAAAGAAATCACCATGCATGCGATAGATGCAGACGTGCATGTTATTCCAACAGAATAATAAATAACGGAACCAGTCCCGCCAGAAACGCATGCATGTGATGTTCCAATGTAATAATAAAGAATGGAACCAGGTCGGCGTAAAACACATGCATGTGATGTTCCAATGTAATAATAATAAAGAGGCGGAACCAGTCCTGTAAAACACACGCATGTGATGTTCCAAATGAATAACAATAATAAAGAGCGGAACCAGTCCTGTAAAACACATGATGAGGATGTTCCAGCGGAGTAATAATAATAAAAGCGGAACTGTGTCGGTGTAAAAACACATGCACAGGATGTTCCAGCAGTAATAATAGAAGAATGTCACCAAGTATAGGGTAAACCACGATACAAAAGTTATTCCAATGTAATAATAAGCAATGGAATAACAACAGTTCTCTTCATGAATAAGAAAGAATAACACCCCTTACTTTTGGTAGGAGATTGAATATCGCGAAGAGTGTAGTAACAAAATACTCTTCTTCTTTCTCTCTTATTCTCTCTATACTTTCTCTCTCTAAAGCTTGAATGAATTCGTGAAAATAATGAAGCACTAGGCCTCTATTTATAGAAGATTTCTAGCTTGAAGCACCTACCATGTGAAAAGGCAAGTGGCTTTAATCGGTGATGTGAAAAGAAAAGTGATTCGACGCCCGTAATGTGAAACGACAAGTGGTTTGACGTCTGGTAAAGGTAATTACTATTGACGAAGGTAATTACTATTCACAAGGGTAATTACTATTGACGAAGGTAATTACTATCGATTTAAGGTAAATACTATATCGACGAAGGTAATTACTATTCACAAAGGTAATTACTATCGACGAAGAGACTCTTAGATGATGACATATGGGCCCCCCATAAAATAATCAAACTTACCACAAACGCGTCTCATATGAGACTCTTTATATACATTAAGGATTGAATAAATATTACCACAAATCATTTTATTTTTAATCAACACATTTTTAATCTTTCAACAATTATTAATCATTTATAACTTGTCGTCTCAATTAATAATATAACATATTATCGAGATGATATTGTGACAATAATTGAATCAATAATATAAGAGATATGATGCAAAGAATTATTTGAAAGTAATAATTGAGCATAGTTGAGTGACTTCTCACGTAAGCATCAATAATCAATACCGTGTGCTACTATGCAACCACGCCAGTATCGCATTACTTTACCACCGGGGTAGTTCAACAGTTTTAACGGTAACACCTCCGTAGTTATTTTTATAAAATATTTTTGTCATTTTCTCAATCCGACAATAATTACATTGTGGGGTCCACCAATGATTGAGTAGTTATACGAATATTCCTAACAAAAAAGAATATTCCCCGACCAAACGAATATTTTATAACAACTTGCTTACTTTGCAAAATTTATAAATATTACCCACAACTATAACATTATATCAAATTTATTCCATAATATTCAAAAATAATATTTATAGAAAATTCATCTTTATTTATAATAGCTAGGGTCTTACAACCTCCCCTTCTTATGAAATTTCGCCCTCAAAATTAGGGTACGTACCTGGTATGTCGAAGAGGTAAGGATACCTTGATTTCATTTCAGATTCTAACTCCCAAGTCATTTCCTCAACATCGTGGTTCCTCCACAAAACTTTGACTTGAGGTATAACCTTGGAGCGTAGAATATGTTCCTTCTTATCCAAGATTTGAACAGGAACCTCTTCATACGTCAAATCTTTCGCTATTTCGTCCGGTTCTAACTCAATAATGTGGTTCGGGTCTTTCACATATTTACATAACATGGATATGTGAAAAACGTTATGAACACGAGACATACTTGGCGCAGAAAGCGAGTCTATAGCCACAGATTCCTACTCGATCGAGGATTAAAATGGACCGATGAATCGAGGATTAAGTTTTCCTCTCTTTCCAAATCTTGTAACTCCTTTCCTTGGAGCAACTCTTAACAACACATGATCTCCTATATCGAATTCCACGTCCTTTCGATGAAGATCAGCATAACTCTTTTGTCGATTTTGTGAGGTTTTTATACGTTGTCGGATCGTTTGAATCTTTTTCGTAGTCATACGCATTTCAACTCCCGGTCCCAACAACGTTGCTTCACCCACCTCATCCCAAAGATCGGAGAAGCGACACTTTCTTCCATACAACGCTTCGAATGGAGCCATGCCAATACTTGCTTGATAACTGTTGTTGTAGGAAAACTCCACCAATGGTAAGAACTTGTCCTAACTCCCCTTGAAATCAAGGACACAGAGTCTTAATAGATCTTCAAGAGTTTGAATAATCCTCTCCGACTGTCCGTCCGTCTGAGGATGATATGCCGAGCTAAATCGTAAGTCTTTGCCTATAGCTTTTTGCAAACTAACCCAAAATCGTGAAGTGAATCTTGGGTCTCAATCGAAACTATGGATACCAAAGATACCATGCGTCTTACAATCTCGTTTATGTACATCTGAGCAGCAAGACGTTCAAGTGTATAAGTTTCTCGATCGGTAAGAAATGAGCGAGACTTGGTCAATCTATCAACAATGACCCAAATCGCATCAATGCCTTGAGAAACCTTAGGAAGACCCAGTAATGAAATCCATGGTAATGTGCTCCCACTTCCATTCGGAATTTCAAGTGGTTCTGATAGACCTTTTGGTACTTGATGTCCGCTTTAACTCATTGACAAGTTAGACACCTTGAGATAAACAAATATTTATCTCTCTCTTTATATTGCTCCACCAAAATGTATAGCGAATATCATGATACATTTTGGTACTCCTAGGATGGATTGCAAATGGTGTGTTGTGCGCCTCCATCATGATATTATACTTTAAATCAGGGTCGTTAGGAACACAAAGTCTGGAGTTGACTCGAAGTATTCCTTCTTCATCGATTCTTGCTTTCGGTATAGCACCTTCTTGCACTTTTTTCCTCATATGCATCAGCTCCAGGTCTGTAGCTTGAGCAGCTTTAACTTTATCGATTAAAGTCGGTTCTACTCGTATACTCGCTATCATCACATGCGTCCCTAGAGTCTTTAACTCTATCTCCATCCTTTGCAAGTCACACAAAATGGGCCTTTGTGTTGACAATAACGCACTCGTACTTGCATACGATCTTCTGCTCAATGCGTCAGCTACCACGTTCGCTTTTCCAGGATGGTATTGGATGGTATGATCATAATCTTTCAACAGTTCAAGCCAACGTCGTTGTCGCATGTTGAGTTCCTTTTGAGTGAAGAAATATTTGAGGCTTTTATGATCCGTAAAGATCTCCACTTTCTCCCCATACAAGTAATGCCTCCAAATTTTAAGTGCAGAAGATAACGGTACCGCTTAACTCTAGATCATGAGTAGGATAATTCCTCTCATATTCTTTGAGTTGTCGCGAGGCATAGGCTATAACTTTTCTATGTTGCATGAGAACACATCCCAACCCTTTGCCCGAAGCATCACTGTAGATGACAAATCCCTCCGAGCCAGATGGTATTGTCAGAACAGGTGCTGAAATAAGTCTCCTCTTGAGTTCTTGAAAACTCCTCTCACATTCTTCGCTCCAACCGAACTTTGTATCTTTCCGAAGTCAATTTGAGTCGATGGAGTAGCGATTCGAGAAAATCCTTCCACGAATCTCCGATAATAACCAAATTAAACCGAGAAAGCTACGTATTTTGGTCATCGATTTAGGTTGTTCCCAACTTTGAATAGCTTCAATCTTTCTTTGGGTCAACAGATATTACATGACTTGATACCACGTGCCCAAGGAATGCTACTTCTTCAAGCCGTAACTCACATTTCTTCAACTTGGCATAAAGCTTATATTCACGAAGCTTTTTAGAGTGTCGACCTCAAGTGTTGCTTTCATGATCTTCACGGCTTTTGGAATAAATAAGGATGTCATCAATAAAGACGACCACAAAGTGATCTAAATATTCCTTGAATACTCGGTTCATCATATCCATGAAGGCGGCGGGAGCATTAGTCAATCCAAAGGACATGACTAGAATTCATAATGCCCGCATCGAGTTTCAAAGCCGTCTTTGGAATGTCGTGGTTCTAATCTTCAATTGGTGATATCCGAAACTAAGATCAATCTTTGAAAATAATTTGGCTCCTTGCAACCGGGTCAAACAGTCATCAATACGTGGCAATGGATACCTATTTTTGATGGTGACATGATTCAACTCCCGATAATCAATACAAAGTCGCATACTCCCATCTTTCTTCTTCACGAATAGAAAAGGAGCACCCCAAGGAGAAGTACTAGGACTAATAAAGCCAATGTCTAACAATTCCTGCAGTTGGGTCTTTAACTCCACGAAGTTCAATAGAGCCATTCGATATGGGGCTTTGGAAATAGGTTTTGTCTCGGGTTTAAGGTCGATACAAAATTCAATTTCACGCCTCGGGGTAGGCAGGAAGTTCTTTGAGAATACGTCAGAAATTTATTAACAATAGAAATATCGTTCAAAACCGACGTATTTTGTTTAAATCGTGACATGAGCTAAGAAAGCTTGACATCCGCTTTTCAATAAACGAATATTTTTATGGCTTGAGATGACGTAGTGATTGATTTTAATGGTTTGGTCGTTTGAATCAAGATAATAGGTTGATTAGGAATATGAAAGCTAACAACCTTACGAAAATAATCAATTTTTGCATGATAAGTAGTTAACCAATCAATCCTAGAATCACATCAAATGCAAGTATTTTTAATGAAATAAGATCGACAGGTAATAATGAGGGTACCGATTTGAACCAAACAAGACTTATAAATAGTGGATGTAATGAAGGTTTCTCCCAACGGAGTTTCCACGAGATAAGTCAAAGTCTAATTTCTCCGAGTCAAATTTAATCGATGAGCGCAAGTAGGAGAAATAAAAGAATGGGTAGAACCCAGTATCAAATAAAGTATAGACTTCATTAAAGTTTATGATAAGCTTACCCGTGATGACCTCATTCGGATTCCTTGCTCTTTGGGAGGTCACAACAAACACTCTCCCTTCAGACTACCGGTTTTGACTTTTTCGGGACTACTTTGGTGCCTCCATCCTAGCTGAATTTGTCTTGAGAAACGACAAAATCGAGCTAAGTGACCTTCTCTTCCACAATTATAACATGCTTTGACTGGCATGGCGCAGTTTTGATCGATGTGTCCCTCTCCTCCGCATTTGAAGCATATGATAGGTGGTCTTTCTCCTTCCTTAACAAATTGGTCTTTGTGTCGACGCGTCTTTCCATCATTGTTGAATCTCCTTTTCTTGAAATGTCCATTCTTATTGTTTTGGCCCGATTACCACCAAGTGGTTACCATATCCGCCCTGTTGATTCCTCCACGCTTGTTGTCACCGCTCGATGACTACTCTCATTTGGTATTATAATTTTTTGCTTACCGCTTCTCTTTTAGTTGTGTTGACTCATTATCGCTCCACTAATCGAGCCCTATTTACAACATCTGAATACAAACATAGTTTATGAGAAATAAGATGTTGACGTATCTCCGCTTCAAACCTCTTAAAACATTCGTGCCATTCTCTCTTCATTATCCACCAAGTGGGGACTTAAACCGTGATAACTCCGCAAATTTTGCCTCGTATTGCGACCACGGACATATTGTTTTGTTTCAACTTGATAAACTCCACCTCCTTCATGTGGCGAATACTTTCGGGAAAGTATTTGTCGTTGAAACGACTCTGGAACTTCTCCCAAGATATCTTCAAGACTGACGAGTTGAGTACGTTTACCGATTTCCACCAAGAATCTGTCTCTCCGCCGCAATATAAAGCGAGAAAGGAACCTTTTGCTCCTCGGAGCATCCCAAGACATCAAATATCTTGGTAATCTTCTTTATCCATGCTTCCGCCGAGAAGTGGTTTTGGCTCTCCTTAAACTCTGGTGGTCCCGGCTCCTTGAATTGTTTAGCGGTGACCACCGAGAGTTTTCCGTGTTTCCACCCACGTTTTGGACATGAGTCGCTCACTTTCTTTGTTGCATAAATTGCATAAAGCCTCACGAACATTTGATCATTCATCATTTGGTCGGTGTTGTTGTTTGCATGAGGATTGTCGCCTTCTGGTGCACATTATCCACGATTATTGATATGGCGAATCAACGATCGCTGCGCTCCATTGCTATTCTCAACATTCTCGGATGTCATTTTTAGATATCGCCACAAAACAAAAGGTTAATTGACATGTAACAAATTTTCCCTACCTTGACCAACCAATAAAATAGCACATAAACTTAGGTAGGACATACTAGCGAAGGTATTCCCGTCTCTCCCTCCTAGTACTATTCTCACATCTTAGCCAGGATCATATCCTAAGCTCGATACCAATCATGACGCCTTTAAAATTAGGTATACTTCACCCATCTTGGGTAGTCGGATACATGGTATGTAATTTAAATACAACTTACTAATATAAGCTGTCGGTATACAATACGACATAAAGCGTGAGTTTGAATACAAATATTGTCTAGTAGATATTATACAAACTCAAAAGGAGTCCTCATTACAATTATTATCACACTATTTCACGAATAGTGAGGACTACTAATGCTATCCTCCGGACCATTACTCCGTTCCCCGACTCGTCCCATTTATGTTCTCATTTCTCAAGGGAACAAGTGAAAGAAAAAAGGGTGAGCTCAACTAGCCCAAAGAAGAAATATTATGACTAAGATAATGCAGAATAAATTATCAATAGCCTTCAACAAAGTGTTAAACCGATAAAATATAATAAACATCAAGTTTAGCTGCGGTGAACAAGCAATCCATTAAAAGAGTCAAGTAGAAAATAAAATCTACTATCTTTTATGATTTAAAAGGTTTTTCATCTTCGTTATAATTGAGACTCAAACTTTAATAAATATTCCACATCATCGAATCACCCCCGCACTACCAAGCGAGGATATTCTTTAGTATCACGACCACAATTATTCATGCACTACGGGCCAAGAATATTTGTGTATTCATTAATGGTCATGATCATGCCAACAAGCGTCCATCAATGCACTACAGGCCATCGAGGATTTTTACCACATCATTTGTAACATTACGGTCATGATTACCGAATAGTCTCTCGGTCATAATCATACCAAGTCCATCTATGCACTATGTGCCACGGATGACTTTCAACATAATACAAACATGAGGATGATGACAATGATATAAGAATTTAATAAAACAAGTTCAAGAATTAATTTATCTAGGAACCAATAACATCCAAACTGTCAACATGATCATTGCTTTGTAAAGTAAAATTCAAGAATACCGAGAAGAATATTTCCATGAAAGGATCTTTGGATGAAGCGCAAATATCAAGGATATTCCACTAATTTCATGGAGTATAGAAGTCAAAGTTTTAACTGTTGGGTATAATAAAGAATGGAATAACAAAAGAAATCACCATGCATGCGATAACAAGATGCAGTGAGTTATTCCAACAGTAATAATAAATAACGGAAACCGGTCCCACAGAAACGCATGCATGAGGATGTTCAATGAATAATAAAGAATGGAACCAGTCCAGCCAGAAACACAATCAGCTGGATGTTCCAATGAATAATAATAAAAAGACGGAACCGAGTCAGGTGTAAAACACATGAGCAGGATGTTCCAATGAATAATAGAAGAATGTCACCAAGTATAGGTAAACCACGTATACAAAGTTATTCCAACAGAATAATAAGCAATGGAATAACAACAGTTCTCTTCATGAATAAGAAAGAATAACACCCTTACTTTTGGTAGGAGATTGAATCTCGCGATGAGTGTAGTAACAAAATACTCTTCTTCTTTCTCTCTTATTCTCTCTATACTTTTCTCTCTAAAGCTTGAATGAATTCGTGAAAAATAATGAAGCACTAGGCCTCTATTTATAGAAGATTTCTAGCTTAGCACCTACCATGTGAAAAGGCAAGTGGCTCGACGATTTGGTGATGTGAAAAGAAAAGTGGTTCGGCCTTTTGTAATGTGAAACGACAAGTGGTTTGACGTCTGGTAAAGGTAATTACTATCGATTGAAGGTAATTACTATTCACAAGGGTAATTACTATTATCGATTAAGGTAATTACTTATCGACGAAGGTAAATACTATTGATTGAAGGTAAATACTATCGACGAAGGTAATTACTATTCACAAAGGTAATTACTATTGACGAAGAGACTCTTAGATGATGACATATGGGCCCCCATAAAATAATCAAACTTACCACAAACGTCTCATATAAGACTCTTTATATACATTAAGGATTGAATAAATATTACCACAAATCATTTTATTTTTAATCAACACATTTTTAATCTTTCAACAATTATTAATCATTTATAACTTGTCGTCTCAATTAATAATATAACATATTATCTGAGATGATCTTTGTGACAATAATTGAATCAATAATATAAGAGATATGATGCGTTAATTATGTAGCAATAATTGAAAGCATAGATGAGTGACTTCTCACGTAAGCATCAATAATCAATACCGTGTGCTACTACTATGCAACCACGCCAGACATCGTATTTTTTTACCACCGGGTAGTTCAACAGCTTTTAACGCAGTAACACCTCCGCCGTTATTTTTATAAAATATTTTTGTCATTTTCTCAATCAAACAATAATTACATTGTGGGGTCCACCAATGATTGAGCCGTTATACGAATATTCCCTAACAAAAAGAATATTCCTGACCAAACGAATATTTTATAACAACTTGCATACTTTGCAAAATTTATAAATATTACCCACAACTATAACATTATATCAAATTTATTCCATAATATTCAAAAATAATATTTATAGAAAATTCATCTTTATTTATAATAGCTGGGGTCTTACATGTCGGACCTTTTTCACTTGTTTTTTCAAATAAATCTCACCTAAATTAAGAACACCAAAGAACAAGTAACGGAAAGGGACATCCAAAAATCCTGACGTCGACACTTAACTTAGGCTCCCAAGGTCCTGAACAGTTCTTTCCAAAAAGTGCTCACAAATATCTTATCCATATCTGAGATAATGGTTTTAGGGGGACCATGTAGTTTGACAACTGAGTCCAGCACCGTCTTTGCTACTTGGGATGTTGTAAATGGGTGTGCGAGAGCCATAAGATGACATCCCTTAGTGAGCTTGTCAACCACCACCAAAATTATATCTTTGTTGTTTGATTTAGGTAACCCTTCCACAAAATTCATAGTTATTACTTCCCATGCTTGGCTAGGAATGGGTATAGGCTATATGAGTTCCCGACATGGTACATGTTCTCCTTTACTCCTCTGGCACACCTCACAATTTGCAATCAACTCTATAAAATCCTTCCTCAATGTATGCCAATAAAATAATAGCTCAACCCTCTTGATTGATGTTGTGACCCTCAAATGCACCCTTTCAGGACTGCTATGAACCTGTTCCATGACCTTTTTCCTTAGGTCTCCAGTGTTGCCCAAATAAATCTTTCCATCTTTTCTCAGTATTCCTTCCCGAACCTTGTAGTTAGGACAACTAGTGGAGTCTATCAGTATATGGGCCATAAGCTCCTGTGCTTCTTTATCACCCACTAGGCTGTCAGCAACTTCAGTACTCCAACTAGGAATAGTTGATTGTATCATTACACAACTGCCCTCTAATTCATGTTTTTCTAGACAATGCACCTGCTACCAGACTATCTTTGCCTTTCTTATATTGTATGATATAATCAAAACCCAACATTTTTTAGATCCATTTTTCTGCTGTACCAAGGTTATTAATTTCTGTTCCATGAAGTATTTAAATGCTTCATGGTCAGTTTTTATAGCGAATTGTTGTCCCAACAAGTATGTTCTTCATTTCTGCACTGCCATAATGATAGCTAACAACTGTTTTTCATAAGTTGAGAGACCCAAATGTTTTGTAGATAAAGCCTTACTTAGAAAGGCTAATGGTCTGCCTTCCTGCATTAATAATGCCCCCACACCTGTGTGATAAGCGTCCGTTTCAATTACAAATGCTTTAGAGAAATCAGATAATGCCAAAATTGGATTATTAGATAAGACTTCCTTCAATTTCTGAAATGCTTGTTCAACTTCTTCATTCCAATTAAATGTCCCTTTCTTTAGTAAATTAGTTAATTGTTTACTAATAGCTCTATAGTGTTGTACAAACCTCCTGTAGTAACCTGTAAGGCCTAGAAACCCTCTTAATGACTTTAATGATTTGGGCTGGGACCATTACATCATAGCTTCCACCTTGCTCTTATCAGCAACCACCCTCGTTCACTGATAACATGTCCCAAGTACTCCACTTGTGGTTGTGCAAAGGTTCATTTGGCCTTTTTAACACAAAACTTATTTGGCCTTAAAACATCAAATACTTGTTGCAAATGATGTTTATGACTTTTTAATGAAGGACTATATATCAAGATGTCATCAAAGAAAACCAATACAAACTTTCTTAGATAGGGGCCAAACACCTCATTCATTAGGTATTGAAAGGTTACAGGTGCATTGGTCTAGCCGAAAGGCATGACAAGAAATTTATAGTGTCCTTGGTGAGTCTTGGAGGCTGTTTTCTGAGTATCTTCAGCTTTTACCCTAATTTGATGAGAACCACTCCTCAAGTATAACTTAGTAAAGAACTTTTTTCCTTTCAACTCATCTAATAATTCTTATATAAGAGGAATATGGAACTTAGTTTTGATGGTTATGTTGTTCAGGGCCTTGTAGTGAAAGTAGTATGCACACAAGTCAATCATGTTGATGATAAAGCATACATTTTGTAACAATTTTATTCGTTTATTAATAAAAGTATTCATTTACTAAAGACTTTAAGTTATCTACATGGTGCTGTTTTAATAATATGTGATAAACCCATAGTTTTAAGCAATGCTTTTAGAATTATGATGAGATCATGCTAATGAGATCTAAATTCTTAGATAGCTTAAAAACTAAAATGTTTCCAATCGATGGATTAATAAAAAGGGGATTAGTGAATCCTGATATATTGGTACATACGTTGCTTGCTCATTGGATGAGGATGATTGATCTCATGATCATTTGTGTAGAGACACTAAAGCAAGTATGTAGGTGCTTATTGGAGAATAAGTTCACTGAACGTGGCTCGCTAAGAAATACCTAATGGAGTTTTACTTGCCTGTCAATAGGAATTCCTGTAGTGATAGTAGTACAAGTGATCCTTAGACTTAAGATTATTATAGTATCTTGTGTATGATGAATTATACTTTGACATATTACTTAAGACTCTTAGGGTATATCAAAGGGTATGCTTGGGTGTAATAAGTTGTACATGGAGATAATGAATGATCAACAAAGAATCTACCGCTTCTAGTAAAAGAAGAGAAATGTCCTATGTGATTCGATAAATGACAACCTAATAGTCATTGGCCAAGGTAGAATGAAATTAGAAAGGAGTTTCTAATTTGCATTATTTGGAGTTGTGCATTTAAGAATCAAAATACATATAATTAAATAAAATAAGATTTTACAGTAATTCCATGTCTTATATTTAATTGGAACATTATATGGTGGAAGGATTGAATTGTATGGTAACTATTTACTCAAAGGTTCTTTTATGATTAATGTTGAAATCTATATTATCTAGAAAATCGTTGATCGCTAAGGTGACTTATCCTTATTGTAGAATAAATGTTATTTATTTAAATAAATTAATAGTTTAATTAATTTATTTAAATAAGATTAAATTGTTCTAATTGATTTATTCACAACCGATTTAATATGGAGAACCTAAAGGGCCACACCATAAAAAGAAGAATATTTATTTAAGAAGCAAATGACATAATCGTAATAATAAGTTAGGTGTATTTTATTTAATCTACGGTGATAGAATAAATTAAATAGCTTAATATTTATTATTTAATATTTTGGAAATATGAAATAAAAATTAATAAGAGGAGTCTTATTATTATTATTACTACTATTATTATTATTTAATTTCTAAAGGAGTTTGGGAATTAATTAATAAAAGCTCTCATATATTCCTAAGAAGATTAGGAGGCTAATTAATTAAAATAGATTAATTAATTATTCCTAATAAGATTAGGAGCCTAATTAATTAAAGGAGTTTAATTAATTAAAATAAAATTCAATTCCTTAATTATTAAGGAGGGTTGCCTACATTTATAAATAAGATGAGTCTTATTATGGGTGAGTGATGATGTTTTCACAACACATGTGAATGACAATTCTAAGAGTTAGGAGAGTACATATTTTCTATAGAGATAGAAAAACTAGGGTTTTGCCAAACACCCATCTTCTTGAATATTTGTTCTTCCTTGGTGGATCACTTCTAGAGGCCAAACACTTAGGTGGCTAACGTTGATCAAAGGAAGGAATCAAACCCGGTGGATCCAAGTTAAATGTGAAAAGGAATTGAAGGTGAACTCGTACCTAAGGAAGTTAGTTTCTACAAGGGTATGAATCTGATCTCCATCTCTTTTCTATTTATTGATAATTATGCACAAAGTATGATCATGGTGATGGGTTTGTATGGAAATTATAATTTTAAATTCCTTTTTTTTATCGCGCTTCCGCACCTTCTATGTAATTTGATTGCATGATCGCGCTATATACAAACCTAACATGTAGTCTACACAAAACCTCCATGAGTTGTCCTTCTTTTTTACTAACAATACTAGAGAAGCATAGGGGGAAATGTTGTGCTTGATAATTCCACTGTCAAGCATCTCATTGACCATCATTTCAATTTCAGTCTTTTATGTCTTCTATATGTAGGGGCACCTGTAGGGATTGACATTAACATGATTGCATCCATGTATGATTGGTATGTGGTGATCCTTCTATCTTAAAGGAGGTAAGACTTGGGGTTCTTGGAAGATGTCACTATAAGTTGATACCAGTTGTTCTACCACTTTTAGAACTGGATCATCTGATTTCAGGACCCCTTTCACTGCTGCTAATTGAACCAAAAAGTAAGTCTCTTCCTTCGATTTCCACGTAAACTTTTCTATTGTTTGTATTATGTAGTATTGTCCTATATCCCCCTTATCTTCTAAGAATACCCTTTTTCCCTTCCAATGTATTATGACCTCTCTTTTTCCATAGTCAAGAGTGATGGGACTGACAGTTTGCATCCATTGGACCCCTAATATAGCATCATATCCTTCTAAAGGAATAACATACATAGGGCTTTGAAATTCCCCTTGGGCCAATATCCACTTAAACTGGCCTATCATTCTATCAATGTATTCACCATTGGCAACTGTGACCTTAATTGGAGTATAGGGCTCAGTAGATAATTGAAGTTCCTTAACTAAGGCTTGTGATACAAAATTATGTGTGGATCCACAGTCCAATAACATGTTGATGATCCCGTTCTTAGTTTGGCCTTGCAGTTTGATAGTGTTAACCCCATGAGTCCCTGTAATGGCATGAAATGATACCTCATAATTATCCTCAATTTGTAGTATTTCTCCATCTTCTCCTTGTGTAATAATTGCTAACTTAGGGTCTTGTTCTTCTGGAAGTACTTTTTCTTCTTCATTAGTTATCATGAGGTAGATGTGATTTTGTTTATATTTGTGTCCTTGTGTGTATACTTCATCACAATTGTAACATAAGCCCTTATTCCTCCTTTCTGCCATTTCTGTTGTAATTCATCTCTTAAGTGGAAAAGATGTCTGCCCTGCTCCTATTCTAGCTGGCTGGAATGCTTCCTTGTTCATAGCAAGGTTTGGTTCGCTCCTTTGCATTTGGCTGTTTCTCCCAATTCTGGATATTCCATGTGTCCTTCTTGTTGGATATTACATATTAAAATTTGATGTTGAAAGTAAATAAATATGCTTATGTAAAAAGTCCTTCAAAGAACATATTTACAAGGACTTAGATGGTAGATCAAAATCGTTAGGTTGATCTATGCTTAATGTTTATCATTCTGTAAATGAATGTATAGAAGAAAGATCAAAGCTGTTAAGATTATCTATTTTGAAATGTAATAGATAGGTCTCAACAAAATCGTAGTTTGTCAAGACTGCCGAGAGATTGCAGTAGTCAAGGAAGAATCGTGGAGTATCGAAAAAGGTGCTTCAGAATCGTAGTCTGTCTTGGAAGCCACACTTAGAATCGTAGAGATGGTTCGAGCGCCTGCCAAGCCAAGTCAAGAATCGCAATCAGCTCTTGGAATCGTGGAGTCTGCAAAATAAGCAAGTAAAGATCGTAGTCTATCAAAGCTCAAGAGAAATCGTAGAGTTCTCTTTGATCAAGGCTAAATCAAGCATGAACATGTCAAGGCACAACGATTGTGGTGTCTCTCCCGTCAGCATCAGCAGCACCGAGCCTTGTCTATTTGCTGAAGGATGGAGTACAACAAATGAAGAATGGCCTATAGACGTTGAGATTTCGGGAATCCCAATGATCCAACACTCATCTTTAGTATGTATCAAAGAAACGCATAGAAGAAGCTAGGAAAAGGACTCCATGACTGCTGAAAACACCTTTTTAGGTGTTAGGTGAGATAACAGTCTGCTGTGTCAGTGGGTCAGACGGCTGAACATCAGATTTCTAGGAAGTCAACATCGGTGCTCAGAAATGTCTGATGCATTTAATGCTACAATGGATGCCTTCAACATACACATTTCTAAGGCTCCTTTATAAGGAAATCAGACATAGATGCAATGTGCAAGCAAGTACACAACAAAAGCTCAAGAACACTCAACGTTCAAACTCTACGATCTAGAAAGAAAATCTTGCTCTGCTACTCAGTTCTTTCGAACATATGCTTAACTACAACTGAGTAGCACAACCCAAGAACTCAACTCTCATCAAGTGTATTCCAAGTCTGCTGGACTTGAAGAGTTATAACTGAACTAAGAAGTTCCATGACTGTTGGTCTTGAAGGAATCTAAGTGATTTAAAGATTGTAAAGATATCCTTAGTGGATTTCCTATTCATGGAGTAGAAGAGTGGACTAGGAGCCTTGAGTGCTCTGAACCACTTAAAATCACTGTGTCTTCTATATACCTGCTATAACTGCTATATCTGTCATAACTGCTTTTCACCCATCAAATTGGTTTATCTTAGAGGGGGACAAACAAATCATATATTTCGATGTGGTTAATTTATTAACAAATCTGACAAGTATTTGAAAAGGAAAAAATTTAAAATATCTATTCAACCCCCCTTCTAGATAACTATTGTGTCTCTTGGAACTAACAATTTGTATCAGAGCAGGTTCTCTCAATCAGCCTATAAAGCTTAAGTAGATCCAATGGCACAACTGATAAGCGAGTCCAAGACTGGAGGAGGCAGCAAGCCACCAATGTGCAACAAAGACAAATTTGCCAACTGGATAGTTCGTATGCAAGCCTACATGGATTCAATAAATGAAGAGCTATTTGAAACTGTTATGAATGGGCCCTACGTTCCAACAAAGCTTTCACCAACTCCAGATGACCCAAATAGAGTTCAAATCAAGATTAAATCAGAATGGACTAACAATGAGAAGAAAGCTATCCAACTAGACAAAAAGGCCAAGAACATTTTGTTCCAGTCTTTAGAAGATGATCTGTTCGAGAATGTGGTCAATAGAAAAATTGCCAAGGAAGTCTGGGAAGCATTGCTCATTATGCACAAAGGAACAGAAGAAGTCAGAGAAAACAAGCAATCTCTTCAGACTCAACAGTATGAGATGTTCGCCCATGTTCCAGGAGAAAACGTCACTTCTACTTATGAAAGATTCAATGTGCTGCTCAACTCTCTTCGAGATTTTGGAAAGATCTATCCAAACAAAGATCTGGTCATAAATTTCATGAGGGTTTTACTAAGCAAGTGGGATGCCAAAATCACTTCCATTAGAGAATCAAAGAATCTCCATGAAATGACTGTTCAACAACTCTATGGCAACCTTCTTACCTACGAACTAGAGCTAACCCAACGAGTAGAGACTCTATCTAAAGGTAGAAAGAAGGACAAAGGAATTATTCTCAAGGAAACAGAAACCATCTCTAAAGATCACGTTGAAAATGATTCTGACTTTGAGGAAGATGATGACAAGGATATTGCAATGCTGGTAAGAAGACTCAAAAGGTTCATGCGGAAAGGCAGAAGCAGCAAACCTAAGAGATTCAACAACAAAAACAACCAGAAGCAGATCAACGACTTATGCTACAACTGCAAGAAGCTTGGCCACTTCATTGCAAACTGCAACAAACCTCTTAGAGAAGAGCTGAAGAGGAAAAGAAATCCAAAGAAGGAGTTCAAAGGCAACAAAAAGATCCAGAAGAAAGACAAAGGCCTTGTGGCCGGAGGATCATGGAGTGACTCAGACAACAACACAACTCCTGAGTTTGGAGATGATGAAGAACCTCAAGTAGCAAATCTATGTCTAATGGCCAAAAATGCAAAGGACAAGAAAAGCACTGACCATCACGAAGTAAGTATCAATGAGGTATTCGACTTTAACTCTCCTGATGTAGATATTTAGATTTAAGAACTGCATTACATGGCATAACATCTGATCTACATTAATACATGAAGTGGTTTAGAGTTCTGTCTAAAGATTATTCTCTTCTTCAAAAAGAGAAAGAGAAAGTTCAAGAAGAACTGGAGATAACTCTACTAAGTACTACCTTTCTCTCTAAATTTGAGGCTGACCAATGAACTTAACACACAAAGAGAGTCAAATCTAACCTTTAAGATTAAGGAACTAGAAAAGATAATCTTAATGTGGAATAGATCTTCTTCATCCATGGACTCCCTAATCTCCAGTCAGAGAAGTGCATATGGCAGAACAAGTTTAGGTTTTGGAGAATCTACCTCAGTACTATATGTGGAAAAGCTAAAGGAAACTAACATTAGTAGTGCTTCAAATTTCTATAGAAGCATTACTTTTGTGAAATCCTCACAGAAGGAAGAACCAGTGCATCCCTGCTCTTCTGATCCAATCCATGTTCCAAGACATAACGGATCCCATACTGGCCTGGGGTTCAGAAAAGAGAAGAGTAACTTAATCACTACTCTCCACCTCGAAAGATCGTGGAGCCAAGTAAAACCAACTCCACGAACTAACCAGGAAGGAATAATAGAGTTAAGTTTCACTCATCACAAATCATTAATCACAAGGACGCATGGAAAAAGAAGAATCACTGTAAGGGAAAGACCACCAAGAATCCACATAAGTCCAAATGGAGAAATAATCCACACACACACATAAACATACATCATGCTAGATGCTTTGTGTATGATTAATTTTGTTATAAGGCTACAGAATGTTACAATAATCCTTTGCATATTAAACCTAAAGTCAAGTATATTTGGGTCCCCAAGGGTACTAACAAGGTAGGACCCATGCAAGTCTGGGTACCAAAATAAGAGTTTAACCTCACTACAGGAACAGAGCTCTACGATCACAACTTGTTATCTGGATAGTGGATGCTCAAGGAATATGACCGGGAACAAAGCCCTCATGTCTAACTTCACAGAAAAGGAGGGTCCACCATTCATCTTTGGAGATAATGACTCTAGCAAGAAAAGAGGATATGGCTCAGCTGGGAATGGTGCAGTGTCCTTCAACAAAGTATATGTTGATTTACATTTCCACTTCATGATTTATTACTTTGACATAGAATGACTCTTATCATCCTTTAGCATGGGTTATCGACTTTGAGGGTTATTTTTGGTTTTTGGGACAAGTTTAAGGTTTAGGATTGATATGAGGTAAAAGGGTTTGATTTTTTTCAAGGGTTAGACCACACCATAAATGGATGCCTACGTACTCCCGTGGATGAGAGGAGGTCAGATCTTTCGTAGTTCAGGCTTGGCCTTAACGATTGACTTGACTTGAATTTTTTGATTTTTTGATTTTTTTTTAACCAAGGCATCCATTCAAGTTTGAATGAAAAAGGATCTTAGACATAATACCATTTCACAAAATCAGAATTGATTAGTTGCAAGAATTCTTTACCATCCATCTCTTCCAACCTTATGGCTCCACTTGATAAGATCGTTTTGACAACAAAGGGTCATTCCCAATTAGGGGAAAATTTGCTTCTGGCTACATCTTGGCCTGGAATGATCTTCTTTAGTACCAAGTTATGTTCTTTGAATGTCCGAGGTCACACCTTCCTGTTATAGGATCGGGACATTCGTTGCTGGTATAGCTGACCAAGAAAGATAGATGCAGCTCTTTTTTCATCTATAAGGGACAGCTAATCGTATCGATCTTGTATCCATTGGTTTTCCTCTATCTAGGCATCCAGTATCACTCTTAGCAATTCTATTTCCACTTCGATGGGGAGAACAATGTGACGCCCCCAAAATAGGTATACATCACCCCTTCTGAGTCGCCAAATACATGGTACAGAATACAAATACAAACTTAAATATACAACATGCGCTGTGAGTTTTAATACAAATATTGTCTTAGACAGTATTCAAACTCAAAATAAGTCTTCAATACATTTATTGTCATACTATTTCACAGAATAGTGACGACTACTAATGCTACCATCTAGACCATCACTCCGTTCCCCGACTCGTCCCAGGTATATTCTCATTTCCTGAAGAGAACAATGAAAGAAAAGGGTGAGCTCAACTAGCTCAGTAAGAAATATTATGACTAAGATAATGCAGAATAAATTATCGTTAGCCTTCAAGAGTGTAAAACTGATAAAATATAATAAACATCAAGTTTAACTGCAACGGAACAAGCAATCCATTAGAAGAGTCAAGTAGAGCATAAAATCTACTATCTTCTATGATTTATAAGGTTTATCATCAATTTTATCGCTAAGACTCAGCTTAATAAATAATTTACATCATCGAATCACCCCTACACTACGGCCAAGGATATTCTTTAGTATCACGACCACAAATTATCCATGCACTACGGGCCAAGGATATTCGTGTATTCATCAATGGTCATGATCATGCCAACAACTGTCCATCAATACACTACGGGCCAATGAGGACTTTTACCACATCTTTTCTAACATTACGGTCATGATTATACCGAATAATCCCTGGTCATAATCATACCAAGTCCATTTATGCACTACGTCCACAGATGACTTTCATCATAATATAAACATGAGGATGATGACAATGATATAAAAATTCAATTAACTGAAAGCAAATGATAAATTTTTAAAGATTTATAATTTAATTTATCCAGAAATCAATAACGTCCAAATTGTCAACATGATACTGCTTTGTGGAGTAAAATTCAAGAATAATATTGTACCAAAAATGATTTGAACCGAAAGCAAAATTTTTTTATCATGAATAGTACCCCGGGTGAATAGTACTCGAGTGAATAATACCCCGTGAATAGTACTTCATGAATAGTATCCCGTGAATAGTACTCCGACATGAAAAAGTTAAAACTTGTCAAGAATGCTCAGAATAATATTTCCATGAAAAGATACTGGATAAAACGCAAATATCAAGGATATTATACTACTTTCATGGAGTATAGAAGCCAAAACTTTAACCAAATGAGTATAGAAATCTGAAACAAAATAATATTACTTACATACTACAGAGTATGAAAGAAAATATTATTTCAAGTGAATATTGAACAAAAATAATATCCCTTACCTTGAAAAGAAGAGTATTCCGACTAGTATAGCGGGGATATTCTTGAAGAAAACTTTCACGGACTTCTACGCTCAAAGCTTTCTAAAACTCGAAAGAAATACGCTCAATATTATAGAAGGAGAATTCTCTGATTCTGGTGTGATTTTCATTTCTAACTAAGCATCTTATTTATAGGAGAATGGCTAGGCACTATTTGAATATGAAAATCATGGGATATACGTTGTTAATATCACACAGTAGCGCTTAAAAAATTCGATGTAAATTTTAATTTTCTTTGTGCAAACACTATATCGCATTATGCAAAACACTATGCATAATAAAATATAATATATTCTATTTTTTCATAAAAAACCAAACTTATAATAATATATATATATATATTTAATATATACATATAAATCAAATTTTTGTCCCCCCCGTGACTTCCTCGGGAAATCCCCCAAGACTTTTTTTTTTCTTCTAGTGGGCCCCACATGTGGCCACACCTTTAATATATTAAATAATTTTCTACCGATTATTTTGAAAAATGGGTAAATGGGGGTCCATATAATAAACAAAATTTATAACAAATACTTCATAAAAATCCCCTCAATATTTTTAACAACATTTATTCATCATTATTATAACTCGCAATATTAACAACCAGATCGTTCCTAGGAAAGAGGGGGCTTTCCAATAAGGATTTCTCCCTATTGGCGCGCAATTAGGTGACCAAACCCCTTTCCTCGATAGAACTTTCTAGACATTGTTAATTATGCATATAATAATTAGAATAACTTGTCATCTCAATTATTGATTTAATAATATATAAAATATTGACAATAATTGAGTCAAATAACGTGAGATACTACGCGTGAATTATCGTAGCAATAATTGAGTAAAAACCGAGTGACTTCTCACGTAAGCATCAATAATCAAAACCCAAGTGTGCTTATGCAACCTTGCGTATCTTTGTACTTTTAACACGGGTATTTCAACAGATTAACGGTAAAACTTTCGCGTTATTTTTATAAACAGATATTTTTATCATTTTCTCATTCCGATAATAATTCCGATGTGGGGTCCACCAATGATTGTGCCGTCGTACGAATATTTTCTGTTAAAACAAATATTCTCCGACCAATCGAATATAATATAACAACGTACGTACTTTGCAAAATTTATAAATATTACCCACAACTATAACATTATATCAAATTCACTCTTTAATATTCAAAAATGATATTTATAGAAAATTCATCTTTATTCATAAAAGTTGGGGTCTTACAAACAACCTCCATGCCATATACCAGTGAATACGGTGAAGCTCCAGTAAAAGTTCGAGTCGATGTTCGGTAGGCGAGCAGGGTTAAAGGCAACAAATCAAGCCATTCCCGGTGGTTTGCCGACATTTTCATCATTATCTTCTTGAATTCTTATTAGCGGCTTCCACCGCGCCATTCATCTTCGGTCGATAAATAACTGAGTTGAGGTTTTTGATATTAAACTTATTGCATAGTTCCCTCATCATCTCATTATTCAGATTTTTGGCATTGTCTGATATTATAACCTTGGGTTATCCGTATCGACAAATGATGTTGTTCTTGATGAAACCAACGATGACTTGGTAAAGTAATCGATCATGGTAAAGATGTATCTATGACCGTTACTAGCTTTGGGTTCAACAGGCCCGATCACGTCCATTCCCCACATAGAAAATGACCATAGTGATGTCATGCAATGTAGTTGATTCGGAGGTGCATGAATGATGTTGGAATGAATTTGACATTGATATCATCGCTTGACATGATCCTCACAATTAGCTTTGAGGGATATCCAGTAATGTCTTGTCCTTAATATCTTTTTGGCAAGTAGAGTTCCATTCATGTATGCTCCGCACACTCCACAATGCACTTCATTCATAAGTCTTTAGGTATGATCTTTGTATAGACATCTCAAAAGACCTATACCCATATCTCTTTTGTAGATAGCATCCCCACTTAAATAGAAATTCATGAACATCTTCTATATTGGCTTCTTTGCAGCTTGGCTCACTATTTCGGGGGTGGATCTGTCTCACAAATATTCTTTGATGTTTTGGTACCAAGGTTGATCAGTTGGGGCTATCTCATCTGATATTTCCCCCACGTTATTTCCATAAGATGGTACATTTTGGGCCATAAAGGTGATAACAGGCATACCCTTCCTTGCTGACAGGTTCACCAATGAGGCCAGTATGGCCAGTGCATCGGCAAAGTCGTTCATATTCCGAGGAATATGCATAAAGGCAATATCTTCAAACTCTCCCACCATCTTGATAACATGGTGGTGGTATGGCAATAGACGTAACTCTTTGGTACTATAATCCCCAATGGATTATCAGATGACTATCTCTGAATCTCCGAATAGTGTCAACCATTTGACTCCCATTGATTGGGCCAATTTTAACCCTAGCAGGCATCCTTCATATTTTGTCATGTTGTTGGAGTTAGAAATTTGCAGCTTAGTGGCTACAGGGTATTGCTCACTAGTGATAGATACAAGAACTTCCCATGCATTGGTTCTTCCTGTATTGGCAGCGCCGTTAAAGTATAATTTCCAGAATTGACCCATATGTTCTTTATTGGTTTGCAAAACCACCATTACCTCCTCATCAGGGAAGTATGTTTGAAGAGGCTCATAACTTCTAGTCGGTGCTGCCGATAGATGGTCTACAATTCCATGTCCCTTAATGGAATTTTGGGTCACATAGACGATGTTGAAAAGTTAAAGGATTAGATGCCACTTGGATAATCGACAGTTCAACATTGGTTTACTAAAAATATACTTCAAAAGATCCATTCAGGATATGAGATGAGTGGTATGGCTGTGTAGGTAATGTTGTAACCTCACGTCGGCCCAAGCTAATGCGCAACAAGTCCTTTCTATCAGTGTGTATTTCTGCTCTCCACTACTGAAATGTTTACTGAGGTAATTAACAGCCCTTTCTTTGCCCATGTCATCCTTCTACCCCAATAAATAGCCCATGTCGTTGGAATTGACTAATATGTACATGAACAACATGACTCCCTCCCTCGGGGGTACCAGTATGGGTGCTTCAATTAACCTCTTTTGGATGATGTATAAAGCCTTCTGACAGTCTTCGTTCCACTTCCCGGAGGAGTTCTTTCTCAACAACTTTAAAATAGGCTCATATGTGGCTGTCAGTTGCTAGATGAATCTGCAAATAAAGTTTATCCTACCTAGAAAACCTCAGATTTCCTTCTCGATTCTCAGCTCGGGCATCTCAGTGATGGATTTTATCTTGGCTGGATCCAACTCGATGCACGCTTGGCTTACAAGGAATCCCAGGAGTTTTTTGGATTTCACGCCAAAAGCAAACTTGGCTGGGTTCAGTTTTAAGTTATATTTGCGTAGCCGCTTAAACAACTTCCAAAGATTGGTGCAATGATCATCAGTCTCTTTGGACTTTACCAGAATATCATCCACATATAATTCGATCTCTTTATGCATCATATTATGGAAGAAGGTCATCATAGCCCTCTGATACGTATCACCGGAGTTGGTGAGGCCAAACGCCAATCTCCTATAGTAGAAAGTGCCCTAAGGGGTGATGAAGGCAGTCTTTTCCATATCGTCTTCAGCAACCATGATCTGGTGGTAACCGGCAAAGTTATCGGCAAAGGAGTACATCTCTTATTGTGCCGTATTATCTATCAATACATGGATAAATGGCACTAGGAAGTCATCTTTAAGGCTGACCTTGTTAAGATCTTGATAATCTACACAGACTTGAACCTTTCCCCTAAGCTTCGGCACTAGGACCACATTAGACAACCACTCAACGTAAGTTAATACCATAATGATACATGCTTTGAATTGTTTGATAATTTATTCTTTAACCTTCAGGCTCCATTCTGGTTTCAACCGTCTTAGCTTCTGCTTTACTGGTTTTAACCCTTCTTTAACTGGTAACCAATGGACGAAAAAATATGTGGATAAAATGATCACGTCTTCATGAAACCAAGCAAAAACATCCTTAAACTGGGTTAGGAGGTTAGTTAAGTTTTTTTCTTGGTTGGAGGGTAGGTTGGTTCCAATATGTAGTTCTTTAGGTAGGTTAGAGGTTCCAAGGTTTATGGTGACGGTTTTCTCAAGGTTGGCTTTGGGTTTTTCTTCGACCCATCCTTTAATTTCCTTAGGCATCTCGTCATCGTCTACCTCTTCTTGCTCAATCCCCATTAAGTTAAAGTCTAATTCTATATCAAAATTGTAGTCACTACTCGAATTTGACAAGTCAGGGACAGGGCTAGAAATACTCAAATTTGGAAACCTGAAAAGAAAACTTGATTGCTTAATATATATAAAACAGTTGTCAATTACAAAAGGGTTCAACAATTAATATGATAAAAGGCAATAACAAGTTGCAGATAAGATAAAATAGATTGAAATGTAAAGGTTAGGCTCCCTGTTAACAGATCATTTTCTATTTTTACCCTTTTTTGGACGATCTGATGTGTGATCGTCCAATTACTAGTAGTCATATATTTAGGGATGGCTAAGATAGAGGTATTATCGAGGTCACTGTTGTCTCCGAGGATGAAAATGACTGGCTTGGAACTGGACCCAGAATTCTCCTTTGGGATATTCACACTTTTCCAGTTGATGACCAGAAGGATGAACTGATCATCTGATGGATCAGCCTCAAAAGGTTTCTTAGTAGCATCCTTGGCGAGGGAAAAGTTGTTTATAAATTAGAAGTAAATCTCTTCCAGAAACTTCTGGTTCTTGGCTTTCCCAACTTCATCTTTATTAGATTCTCCCTTATGGGCTTCCATATCTATACTCTGATTGACCTGGGGTATCAAGAGGTTTGAGATATAGGCAGGGATCTTTTTCAATGATTCCTTGAATCCCGCCTCATTGAGGCTCGGCCTGAGGGGAACCGTCAGGTGGACAGGCATGTGCTTATGGGGATTGTGGTGTTTGGAACCACCGAGGGAGCCCAGTCCATCCCTGCCCAACTGGGTTGATATATAGATTGGATATCTGATTCCTTGGCAATTTTAGCCTAGCCCTTGACCTAGTCGATGTCCTTGGGAAAACATCTCTTGGCCAACGGCCATCACTTCGGGAGATATCCGGGGTTTCAGTGCTGGTGAACCTATATAATGGTATTGAGGAGAGCTTACTTCAAAAGCTTGGAAACTGGCAGGTTCAATACCTATATTCACACTGATCCTAGGCATATCCTCCAGAGTATGAATCTTATATTCGGGTTCGGCACTGACGGTGACCAAGTCACCGTTGATAATATACTTTAATTCCTGGTGAAGAGTGGACAGAACGGCTCCAGCCATATAAATCCATGGTCGCCCTAGCAATAAGTTATATCTAGTAGTGGTGTTCAATATTTAGAAGGATATGTTGAAAGTGAATGAACCAATCTCTAAGGGAAGTTCAATTTCCCCACTATATCCCTCTGTGATCCATCGAAAGCTCGAATCACCACAGGGATGTCTTGGATCCAATTTGGAGTGATATTCATCCTCTCTAAGGTATCCTGAGGGCTGATATTTAGGGATGAACCACCATCAATAAGTACGCCACCTATCACATACCCAGATGATATAACTGTGATATGTAGTGGCCTGCGATGTTCAGTTCTTTTGGTTGGTATATCATCGTCGGTAAAAGATATCATGTAACTCCCCAGTACGTGGTTAATTAGATGTTAGAACTTCTCACTATCGATGGTTTTGGGCAAGTAGGCTGTCGACGTCGGGGTTTTTATTTGTCCCTTTTCTATTTTTGTCTTTTGGTGTTCTCATGTTAGGTGAGATTTGTTTGAAAAAACAAGTTGTGAAAAGGTCCGACATGTATATGTCGACGATTGGACTATAAGAGTCGCCAGTTGGTTTTTTAAATTGGTGTACCAACACAACCGGAAAAAGGTTTACACATTGACCCAGTGATGTGACACTGTTAAAAGGGTCTGTGAAACCGAGATTCATTAGGGTCCGTGGGATTGATTATGCGGAGGTAAGGTGTTAGGCACCCCCCGACATCCGTGTTACCCCGGTGACCGCCACTTTTCAAGAAACTGTTATATAAATGTGTGTGTGGGGGGGGGGGGGGGGTCAATGTGCAATTATATGGAAGTAGTGCGAGGCCTCGTTCGTACCTATATACACAGGGTTTGAATTTGTATAAAAATTCAGTTTTAGAAAGATTTAGCAATGATTTTTTGGAAAAGAGGTTTTTTCAAACCCTTATGCTCAATGGTAATTGAGACCTTTAATACTTCCATTTTTATTAAATGTTTGGCTGGATTGCTTTTATTTTTTTTCAAGATGCGAAGCATCTTCGAGAAAAATAATGTACACAGCAGTGCCGAACTCCTCATGGGCATGAAAGCCATCTAAGGAAATCCAAACACTGTGAATAATTTATAAGTCGCTTACATATTTGAAAATATCCATCACTAAGAATCAGAATCTAGATTCAAGAACTGAATCTGTGATCACATGATTCCTAGGCTCACATGATACCGCAATTTATATAAAAGCAGTAAGCAATTATATATATAAAAGCTGTAAATATATATATACAGACATGATCAACCACCACGAAGCACCTCCATGGGGGATCGAAAATGTAAATATATAAAAGTGGCAAATATATATAGAGAGATATGATCAACCACTACGAAGCACCTCCACGGGGGATCAGGAATGTAAATAAAGCAGTAAAAACATGATTAACCACCACGAATCACCTCCATGGGGGACTAAATGTAAAAAAAAGCTATAAAGACGATCAACCGCCACGAAGTAAACTCCAGTCGGGACTGAATATATATATATATATATATATATATATATATATATATAAGTGATAAACACACCGGATGTAAAATTCAGGCTCATTGAACATTGTTCGACAACAGTTCATATATATAAATGTGTATATATATATATAAGTAGTAAACGCTTCGGATGTAAAATCCAGGCTCATCGAACAAAGTTCGATAACAATTCATATATATAAGTATATATATATAGAAAATCAAGTAAACGCTCCAGACGTAAGTCCAGGCTCAATCGAGGCATAACTCCATAATGTTAGTCCATATATGAATATATATATATATATATATAAGTATATATATACAAACAAAAAATAAAACCACGGATCGAAGTCTAGGCCTACGCACGCAACACGACTCTCAACGTGAAGAACAGTGTGTGCAAAGATGAAGAGAAAGACTTTAAAGTGTGTAAGAAGGCTTACAGTGAACTGCCAAAGAAGACTTCTATAACTTTAAGTGGATGAACACTCGGCTCCCGCCGGTAAAAATATTACAGAATATAAGCTCACAAGTGTTTAAAATGAGAAAGCACTCAATTTATAGTGTGTATAGAACAAATTGGATAGGGCTTCCTCGTCGTTTCTCTTGCAAATATGGTCACCCCAAGCCCTCTATGTGACGCCCCCAAAATTAGGTATACATCACCCATCTTGGGTAGTCAGATAAATGGTACAGAATTTAAATATAACTTACTAATATAAGCGTGCGTGTACAATACGACATAAAGCGTGAGTTTGAATACAAATATTGTCTACTAGATATTATACAAACTCAAAAGGAGTCCTCGTTACAATTATTATCACTTTATTTCACAAAATAGTGAGGACTACTAATGCTATCCTACGGACCATTACTCAGTTCCAGGCTCGTCCGGCTATATTCTCATTTCTGAAGAGAGCGGTGAAAGAAAAGGGTGAGCTCAACTAGCTCGAAGAAATATTATGACTAAGATAATGCGAGAATAAATTATCATTAGCCTCAATGATGTTAAAGCGATAAAATATAATGAACATCAAGTTTAACTACGGTGGAACCAAACAATCCATTAAAAGAGTAAAGTAAAAATAAAATCTACTATCTTTTATGATTTAAAAGGTTTTCATCATCGTTATAAATTTGAGACTCGACTTTAATAAATATTCACATCATCGAATCACCCCGCACTACTGGCGAGGATATTCTTTAGTATCACGACCACAATTATTCATGCACTCACGGCCAAGAATAGTTGTGTATTCATTAATGGTCATGATCATGCCAACAAGCGTCCATCGATGCACTCTGACCATCGAGGATTTTTACCACATCATTTTGTAACATTACGGTCATGATTACACCGAATAGTCTCTCGGTCATAATCATACCAAGTCCATCTATGCACTACTGAGCCACAGATGACTTTCAACATAATATAAACATGAGGATGATGACAATGATATAAGAATTCAATAAAACAAGTTCAAGAATTAATTTATCTAGGAACCGATAACGTCTAAATTATCGACATGATCTTTGCTTTGTAGAGTAAAATTCAAGAATCTGAGAAGAATATTTCCATGAAAGGATCTTTGGATGAAGCGCAAATATCAAGAATATTCCACTAATTTCATGGAGTATAGAAGTCAAAGTTTTAACCATTTGGGTATAATAAAGAATGGAATAACAAAAGAAATCACCATGCATGCGATAGATCGCGACACAGGTGAGTTATTCAACGAGAATAATAATAAATAAAGAACCGATGTCCGCGTAAAAAGCGCATGTAAAATGAGGATATTCAACGAATAATAAAGAATGGAACCAGTCGGCGTAAAACACATGAGACAGGATGTTCCACGAGAATAATAATAAAAGAGCGGAACCGGTCGGTGTAAAACACAGACAGGATATTCCAACAGAATAATAATAAAGACGGAACCAGGTCCGATGTAAAACACACAGACAGGATGTTCCAACAGAATAATAGAAGAATGTCACCAAGTATAGGGTAAACCACGTATACAGGTTATTCCAACAGAATAATAAGCAATGGAATAACAACAGTTCTCTTCATGAATAAGAAAGAATAACACCCCTTACGGGTACAACAAATAATATTCCCTACCTTAGAAGAACTGAATATTGGAAAAGTGAAGTAGCAGAATACTTTTCTTCTTTCTCTCTATAGTTTCTCTCTCTCTCAGAGTTTTGGTGAATTAAGTAAGAAATAATGAAGGAATGAGCTTTCTATTTATAGAAAAGCGAGGGTGGCTCTTGGTCTTAACGAAGGGTCAAAATGACTCTTGGTAATATTGAAGAGACAACTACTATTTGCGAAGGGGTAATTAACCCTTGGAACACAGAAGAGGCAGTTAACTCTTGGTAATATTGAAGGGACAACTACTATTTGCGAAGGGGTAATTACTATTGATGAAGGTAATTACTATTGACGAAGGTAATTACTATTCGAGTGAAGGTAATTACTATTGAAGAAGGTAATTACTATTGACGAAAGTAAATACTATTGAATGAAGGTAAATACTATTGATGAAGGTAAATCTTATTGTGAAGGTAATTACTATTCACAAAGGTAATTACTATTCGACGAAGGTAAATACTATCGACGAAGGTAAATACTATTGTGAAGAGACTCTTAGATGATGACATATATGGGCCCCCATAAAATAATCAAACTTACCACAAGCGTCTCATAATGAGACTCTTTATATACATCGAGGATTGAATAAATATTACCACAAATCATTTTATTTTTAATCAACACATATTTAATCTTTCAATAATTATTAATCATTTATAACTTGTCGTCTCAATTAATAATATAACATATTATCTGAGATGATAATGTGACAATAATTGAATCGATAATATAATAGATATGATCATCGTGAATTCTTTGTAGTGATAATTGAGTATAGCTAAGTGACTTCTCACGTAAGCATCGATAATCAATACCGTGTGCTACTATCGCAACCACGCCAGCGTATTCTTGTACTTTTTTACCACTAGGGTAGTTCAGCAGGTTTTAACGGTAACACCTCTCGTAGATTATTTTTATAGAAAGATAATTTTGTCGTTTTCTAACTACGACAATACTTAGTTAATGGGGTCCACCATGATGATTGTAGTAAATCGTCTGAATATTCCCCGACAAAAAGAATATTCTTCGACCAAACGAATATTTTATAACAACTTGCTTACTTTGCAAAATTTATAAATATTACCCACAACTATAACATTATATCAAATTTATTCCATAATATTCAAAAATAATATTTATAGAAAATTCATCTTTATTTATAAAAGTCGAGGTCTTACAACCTCCCTTCTTATGAAATTTTGCCCTCGAAATTAGAAGTGCGTACACGGTATGTCGAAGAGGTAAGGATACCTTGATTTCATTTGATTCTAACTCCCAAGTCATTTCCTCAACATCGTGGTTCCTCCACAAAACTTTGACTTGAGGTATAACCTTGGAGCGTAGAATATGTTCCTTCTTATCAAAATTTGAGCAGGGAACCTCTTCATACGTCAAATCTTCCGCTATTTAAATCGGTTCTAACTTCAATAATATGGTTTGGGTCTTTCACATATTTACGTAACATGGATATGTGAAAAGCGTTATGAACACGAGACATATTTGGCGGTAAAAGCGAGTCTATAGGCCACGTTCCTACTCGATCGAGGATTAAAATGGACCAGATGAATCGAGGATTAAGTTTTCCTCTCTTTCCAAATCTTGTAACTCCTTTCCATGGAGCGACTCTTAACAATACATGATCTCTATATCGAATTCCACGTCCTTTCGATGAAGATCGGCATAACTCTTTTGTCGATTTTGTGAGGTTTTTATCGTTGTCGGATCATTTGAATCTTTTTTCGTAGTCATACGTACCAACTCCGGTCCCAACAACGTTGCTTCACCCACCTCATCCCAAAGATCTTTGGAGAACGACACTTTCTTCCATACAACGCTTGAATGGAGCCATGCCGATACTTGCTTGATAAGCTGTTGTTGTAGGAAAACTCCACGATGGTAAGAACTTGTCCCAACTCCCCTTGAAATCAAGGACACGAGTCTTAATAGATCTTCAAGAGTTTGAATAGTCCTCTCCATTGTCCGTCAAATGCGAGGATGATATCGAGAAGCTAAATCGTAAGTCTGTGCCCATAGCTTTTTGCAAACTAACCCAAAATCGTGAAGTAAATCTTGGGTCTCGATCGAAACTATGGATCTAGGCATACCATGCGGTCTTACAATCTCGTTTATGTACATCTGAGCAAGGCGTTCAAGTGTATAAGTTTCTCATATCGGTAAGAAATGAGCGGACTTGGTCAATCTATCAATAATGACCCAAATCGCATTAATGCCTTGAGAAACCTTAGGAAGACCGATGAATTGAAATCCATGGTAATGTGCTCCCACTTCCATTACGGAATTTCAAGTGGTTGCAATGGACCTTTTGGTACTTGATGATCTCGCTTTAACTTCGTTGACAAGTTAGACACCTTGAGATAAGCAAATATTATTATCTCTCTCTTCGTATTGCTCCACCAAAATGTATGGCCGAATATCATGATACATTTTGGTACTCCGAGATGGATTGCAAATGGTGTGTTGTGCGCCTCCATCATGATATTATACTTTAAATCGAGGGTCGTTAGGAACACAAAGTGGAGTTGACTCAAGTATTCCTTCTTCATCGATTCTTGCTTCCCGGCATAGCACCTTCTTGCACTTTCTTCCTCATACGCATCGGCTCAGTGCAGTATCTTGGCGACTTTAACTTTATCGATTAAAGTCGGTTCTACTCGTATACTACGCTATCATCACATGCGTCCACAGAGTCTTTAACTCCATCTCCATCCTTTGCAAGTCACACAAAATGGGCCTTTGCGTTGACAATAACGCTTTTCGTACTTGCATATGATATTTTACTCAATGCGTCCAACTACCACGTTCGCTTTTCGAGGATGGTATTGGATGGTATGATCATAATCTTTCACGAGTTCAAGCCAACGTCGTTGTCGCGTGTTGAGTTCCTTTTGAGTGAAGAAATATTTGAGGCTTTTATGATCCGTAAAGATCTCCACTTTCTCCCCATACAAGTAATGCCTCCAAATTTTAATTGCAGAAGACAACGGTTGCTGACTCTAGATCATGAGTAGGATAATTCCTCTCATATTCTTTGAGTTGTCGCGAGGCATAGGCTATAACTTTTCCATGTTGCATGAGAACACATCCCAACCCTTTGCGAAGCATCATTGTAGATGACAAATCCTCTCGAGGCGGATGGTATTGTCGAGCAGTCTTTGAAATAAGTCTCCTCTTGAGTTCTTGAAAACTCTTCTCACATTCTTCGCTCCAATAGAACTTTGTATCTTTTCGAGTCAATTTGAGTCGATGGAGTAGCGATTAGAAAATCCTTCCACGAATCTCGATAATAACAAATTAAACCGAGAAAGCTACGTGCTTGATCCAGCGATTTAGATTGTTCCCGACTTTGAATAGCTTCGATCTTTGTTGGGTCAACGGATATTCCATGACTTGATACCATGTGCCCAAGGAATGCTACTTCTTGACGAACTTCGCATTTCTTCAACTTGGCATAAAGCTTATATTCACGAAGCTTTTGGAGTGTAAGCCTCAAGTGTTGCTTATGATCTTCACGACTTTTGGAATAAATAAGGATGTCATCAATAAAGACGACCACAAAGTGATCTAAATATTCCTTGAATACTCGGTTCATCATATCCATGAAGGCGGCGGGGCATTAGTCGATCAAAGGACAAGACTAGGAATTCATAATGCCCGTCTGCAGGAGTTACGAAAGCCGTCTTTGGAATGTCGGTGGTTCTAATCTTCAATTGGTGATATCCGGAGCGAAGATCAATCTTTGAAAAGAATTTGGCTCCTTTAATTGGTCAAACGGTCATCAATACGTGGCGATGGATACCTATTTTTATGGTGACATGATTGACTCCGATAATCAATACTGAAAGTCGCATACTCCCATCTTTCTTCTTCACGAAAAGAACAGGAGCACCCCAAGGAGAAGTACTAGGACGAATAAAGCCGATGTCTAACAATTCCTGCGGTTGGGTCTTTAACTCACGAAGTTCAATAGAGCCATTCGATATGGGGCTTTGGAAATAGGTTTTGTCTAGGGTTCAAGGTCGATACAAAATTCAATTTCACGCTTCTGGGGGTAGGCGGGGAAGTTCTTGAGAATCGTCGGAAATTTATTAACAATAGAAATATCGTTCAAAAGCGGCGTATTTTTGTTTAAATCGTGACATGAGCTAAGAAAGCTTGACATCCATTTTCAATAAGCGAATAGCTTTATGGCTTGAGATGGCCGTGATTGATTTTAATGGTTTGGTCGTTTGAATTAGCATAATAGGTTGATTAGGAATATGAAAGCTAACAACCTTACGAAAACAATCAATTTTTGCATGATAAGTAGTTAACGAATCAATCCCTAGAATCACGTCAAATGCAAGTATTTTTAATGAAATAAGATCGACGAGGTAATGTGAAGGTACCGATTTGAACCAAACAAGACTTATAAATAGTGGATGTAATGAAGGTTTTTCCAGCGGAGTTTCCACGAGATAAGTCAAAGTCTAATTTCTCGAGTCAAATTTAATCGATGGCGCAAGTAGGAGAAATAAAAGAATGGGTAGAACCGGTATCAAATAAAGTATAGACTTCATTAGAGTTTATGATAAGCTTACCGTGATGACCTCATTCGGGTTCCTTGCTCTCTGGGAGGTCACAACAAACGCTCTCCCTTGCACTTCTAGGTTTTGACTTTTACGGGAATGACCTTTGGTGCCTCCATCCTAGTTGAATTTGTCTTGATAAATGACAAAATCGAGCTAAGTGACCTTCTCTTCCACAATTATAACATGCTTTGGAATGGCATGGGCAGATTTGGATGATGTGTCCCTCTCCTCGCATTTGAAGCATATGATAGGTGGTCTTTCTCCTTCCTTAACTGTGGTCTTTGGTCTTGGCGTCTTTCCATCATTGTTGAATCTCCTTTTCTTGAAATGTACATTCTTATTGTTTTTGTACGATTACCACCGAAGTGGTTACCATATTTGGCTTTATTGATTCCCTCCACGCTTGTTGTCACCGCTTGATGACTACTCATTTGGTATATATAATTTTCTTAAATTTGCTCTCTTTTAGTTACGTTGACTCGTTATCGCGCTCCACTAAGCTGAGCCCTATTTACAACATCCGAATACAAACACAATTTATGAGAAATAAGATGTTGGCGTATCTCCGACTTCAAACCTCTTAAAAACATTCGCGCCATTCTCTCTTCATTATCCACCCAGTGGGGATATGAAACCGTGATAACTCGCAAATTTTTCCTCGTATTGCGACACGGTCATATTGTTTTGTTCCAACTTGATAAACTCCACCTCCTTCGTGTGATGAATACTTTCGGGAAAGTATTTGTCGTTGAAACGACTCTGGAACTTCTCCCAAGATATCTTGATCTGACAATGAAGTTGAGTCGTTTCTGGATTCCCACCGATGTCCCTCTCCGCGCAACATAAAAGCGTGCAAAGGAACCTTTGCTCCTCGAGCATCCCAAGACATCAAATATCTTGGTAATCTGCTTTATCCATGCTTACTTAGCGAAGTGGTTTTGGCTCTCTCCTTAAACTCCGGTGGTCGGCTCCTTGAATTGTTTAGCGGTGACCGCCGAGAGTTTTTCGTGTTTCCACCTACGTTTTGGGAGGAGTCGCTCTACTTTCTTGTTGCATAAATTGCATAAAGCCTCTGAACATTTGATCATTCATCATTTGGTCGGTGTTGTTGTTTGCATGAGGATTATCGCCTTCACGATGCACATTATCACGATTATTGATATGTGGTGAATCGGCGATCGCTTTGTGCTCCATTGCTATTCTCAACATTTTCGGATGTCATTTTTGAGATCATCGCCACAAAACAAAAGGTTAATTGACATGTAACAAATTATCCCTATATTACGTGAGCCAATAAAATAACACATAAACTTAGGTAGGTCATACTAGCGAAGGTATTCCCCATCTCTCCCTCCTAGTACTATTCTCACATCTTAGCGGGGATCATATCCTAAGCTCGATACCTAGTTGTGGCGCCCCCAAAATTAGGTATACATCACCCATCTTGGGTAGTCGGATACATAATGCAAAATTTAAATATAATATATAAAGGTATGCAATCGACATAAAGCGTGAGTTTGAATACAAATATTGTCTACTAGATATTATACAAACTCAAAAGGAGTCCTCATTACAATTATTATCACACTATTTCACGAGAATAGTGAGGGACTACTAATGCTATCCTACGGACCATTACTCGTTCCCAGACTCGTCCCGGCTATATTCTCATTTCGAAGAGAACACGGTGAAAGAAAGGGTGAGCTCAACTAGCTCGGTAAGAAATATTATGACTAAGATAATGCGAGAATAAATTATCATTAGCCTACAACGATGTTAAGCGATAAAATATAATGAACATCAAGTTTAACTACGGTAATGAACCAAAGAATCCATTAAAAGAGTAAAGTAAAAATAAAATCTACTATCTTTTATGATTTAAAAAGTTTTTCATCTTTGTTATAGGTGAGACTCGACTTTAATAAATATTCCACATCATCGAATCACCCCACACTTTTCTGACGAGGATATTCTTTAGTATCACGACCACAATTATTCATGCACTACGGGCGAGAATAGTTGTGTATTCATTAATGGTCATGATCATGCCAACAAGCGTCCATCGATGCACTACTGGCCATCGAGGATTTTTACCACATCATTTGTAACATTACGGTCATGATTACCTTAGAATAGTCTCTGGTCGTAATAATCATACCAAGTCCATCATGCACTACAGGCCACAGATGACTTTCAACATAATATAAACATGAGGATGATGACAATGATATAAGAATTGATAAAACAAGTTCAAGAATTAATTTATCTAGGAACCAATAACGTCTAAATTATCGACATGATCTTTGCTTTGTAGAGTAAAAATTCAAGAATATTTGAGAAGAATATTTCCATGAAAGGATCTTTGGATGAGCCTTGAAATATCAAGAATATTCCACTAATTTCATGGAGTATAGAAGTCAAAGTTTTAACCAATTTGGGTATAATAAAGAATGGAATAACAAAAGAAATCACCTTGTATGCGATAGGCCATGCAGGCGAGTTATTCAACAGAATAATAAATAACGGAACCCGGTCGGCGTAAAATGCAAGAGCAAGATATTCAACGAGAATAATAAAGAATGGAACCAGTCGGGTAGTAAAACATGCAGACGAGGATGTTCCAGCAGAATAATAATAAAAAGGCGGAACCGGTGGGTGTAAAACACATGACGAGGATATTCCAATAGATAATAATAATAAAAAAGGAACGGAATGTAAGGTGTAAAACACACATCTGAGGATGTTCAATAGAATAATAGAAGAATGTCACCAAGTATAGGGTAAACCACGTATCTGAGTTACTCCAATGAGAATAATAAGCAATGGAATAACAACAGTTCTCTTCATGAATAAGAAAGAATAACACCCCTTATGGGTACAACAAATAATATTCCTACCTTAGAAGAAGCTGAATATTGGAAAAGTGAAGTAGCGAGAATACTTTTCTTCTTTCTCTCTATAGTTTCTCTCTCTAGAGTTTGGTGAATTCGTAAGAAATAATGAAGGAATGAGCTTTCTATTTATAGAAAAAGCGAGGGTGGCTCTTGGTCTTAATGAAGGGGTGAAATGACTCTTGGTAATATTGAAGAGACAACTACTATTTATGAAGGGGTAATTAACCCTTGGAACAGAAAGGCGATTAACTCTTGGTAATATTGAAGGACAACTACTATTTGCGAAGGGGTAATTACTTATTGGTGAAGGTAATTACTATTGAAGAAGGTAATTACTATTGACGAAAAGTAAATACTATTGGCGACGAAGGTAAACTACTATTGATGAAGGTAAATCTATATGACGAAGGTAATTACTATTCACAAAGGTAATTACTATTGATGAAAGTAAATACTATTGATTCGAAGGTAAATACTATTATTGTGAAGAGACTCTTAGATGATGACATATGGGCCCCCATAAAATAATCAAACTTACCACAAACGTCTCATATGAGACTCTTTATATACATCGAGGATTGAATAAATATTACCACAAATCATTTTATTTTTAATCAACACATATTTAATCTTTCAACAATTATTAATCATTTATAACTTGTCGTCTCAATTAATAATATAACATATTATCTGAGATGATAATGTGACAATAATTGAATCAATAATATAATAGATATGATCGCGCCAATTTGTAGCAATAATTGAGTATAGCTAAGTGACTTCTCACGTAAGCATCAATAATCAATCTAGTGTGCTCTTATGCAACCACAGCGTATTCTTGTACTTTTACCCGGGTAGTTTAGCAGTTTTAACGGTAACACCTCCGCCGTTATTTTTATAGAAAGATAATTTTGTCGTTTTCTAACTACGAAAATACTTCCGTTGTGGGGTCCATTGATGATTGAGTAGTCGTCGAATATTCCCTAACAAAAAAGAATATTCTCCCGACCCAAGCGAATATTTTATAACAACTTGCTTACTTTGCAAAATTTATAAATATTACCCACAACTATAACATTATATCAAATTTATTCCATAATATTCAAAAATAATATTTATAGAAAATTCATCTTTATTTATAAAAGTTGGGGTCTTACACTCTATTTATAGAGGGAGTCGCAGTGTACTGCGCAAAGAACAACAGTGTATTCGAGGCAGGCCCACAGTGCTGTGGTGCACTGGGTGCCCCGGGCAGTGTGGGTCATGCCGTCTCGAAGTACGTGCACTTAGACAACGCGTTATTTGCTCGAACCTTCATAACTTTCAATCTGGGAGTTCGATGGAAGCATGCCATACTATTTTAGAAATCTCTTTCCGAGGGATATGCAATGACATAGGATTTGCCCTTTTTTGAATCTGGGAAGATGGGTCCATGACCAAAATGGCATTTCCGGGTTTCTGTCAGGCAGTTTGTTGAGCCGTTTTGCGTAGTTTGCGCTCGGAAGTTAAGAAATGGTACTTATGGGACTTCTATTGAAGCAATTTTATTTGAAATGAGTGTATTTGATGTGAGTTGAAGTTGAGTTGGCAAAATGACCATTTTGCCCCTTGCGGGGTTATCTCCGGTTTTTGCGCAGTTGTAGCAGTCTTTTCTTAGGGTTATCTCTGAGAATGTTATTTTGTTGACTCTAAATGTCCTCAAGGTCATCTCTGAGGTTGGCTTGACCACCCGGGGTTGACTCCGAGCATTGAACTTGATCTCCTGGGGTTATTTCCGGGGTTGGAACTGCCTTTCCCGGGGTTATTTCTGGGGTTAGAAACTGATTTATCGGGGTTATCTCCGGGGTTGGAAACTGAATCTCCCGAGGCTATCTCCGGGGTTGGAATTGATTGTTGTGGTCCTCCAGGGTTATCTCTAGAATGTGAAAAAGATGGTTTTGTCCTCCTACATAGTTAGTAATAAGAAAACAAAATTTCAAGTGTCTATAGATGCCCCTCTTTATCATGTTCATGCAATGCAATGGAATAGACATGATAAAGATTAATAGACACTTGAAATATGACAAGGTATTTTCAATGATGCAGATCGCAATGTAATGAATGTTAAAATGTTTTCACGAATCGTAGTTCGTAAATCGCACATCGCATTTCGCATATCACAAATGACAAAGTAATGAATGTTATGATGAATGTTAAAATGTTTTCGCAAATTACTTTACCTTTACTGGGGATTACTGATACCTATGCTGGTGTTGACTACAACGATTTGGCTTTTTGTCAGTGTCGTTGATGCCTGTTTAATGAAGAGAAATTGAGATGTTATCTACATCTCTGCTGGGGATGATTTTCTGAAATCATCGGACCTTCCCGATGTATACGCTTGGTAATTTACAATGGTGCCTACCCTGATGGTAGTTTGACAACGGATCATACCCTGCTGGTAGTTGAATACGCTAATATCGCCAAACTGTTTCGGTTCCCACTCGAACGGTGGTATACAAAGCTTTCATCGCTGAACTATCTTGATGTTGTGCTGAATTGATGCCAATGGTTTAGAATACCGGATCCTCTGATACCTTCGCTGAAGTAATATTCAAAGGTTTGCTTCACCAGACTTTGCCTGATGTTACGCTGGATTGATGACAACCACCAGATGTCTACGACGAAATTTTTCTCTAATTTAGGCATTTAATTTGCACGCATATCTAAATCTACTGGAGATGCATGCTAAACCTTGATAGAGATGTACGTTGATGTAGCGCCTTTACACATGTGTAGATTATGCATGATGTGATGCTCTAGATTTCCTTAGGAGTCTAATGTCCTAGGTTGATGCAGGTTGTAAATTGTATGGATTAGAATTTTACCTCACCCTTTTTGAGGTGATTGTTGGGGTTTCGGCATAGAAACGCACAGCGAAAATAAAATTTTTAAAGCAATTTCTGAAACCCTAAAACAGGATCCAAGCGAAAAATTTAATTAATTCAGAGGTTAGAAATTATACCGATTAAGAAATTAAAATTGATACGATCGAATCTCCAACACAATCCAAACGAGTTGCGTCTCTACGGTATCCACACGAACGCTCCGCGAATCGTCCTACGATCTGCAGAATAAGGAACCGCGGTACTAGCCACAAAGGATGAGGATTTTTGAAGTTGTTTTCTCTAGTCTCTCTCTAAGAGCGGCTAGGGTTTTTTTGTATTTTGACGTAAAACCTAAAATGACTGATATATCATATATATAGCAGTTAGGAGAATTAATCAAAACCTAATATTATTAAAATCTGAATTTATATATATCTTAATTAAGTCTTAATTAATTAATATACCTATATATAAATTATCCTATTAATTTAAATTCGTAATTTAAAATTCTATCAATCATATTGACATATTTAAATCTTTACAATTTAAATTAATTTCCTTTTAATTACGTTCTTTGTGTGTGACCCTATAGGTTATTATTACGTTGGCAATAATTTTAAAATCATATTATAAAATTATAAATAGTGAGCGGCATCTAGTAATGCATCATTGCTACCCAAGTAATAATTAGATCGACGATTCGATGCAACCTTTTCGTGACCAATGTTTCAATATAATTTAATCCTTTTAACCTTAATATCCTAGATTAAACGCGAGTCATGGAATGTGTCATACTCTTCATAATTTAATCTGAGTTTTCTTGATCAATGAGTAGACTATATGAAACAAATCACTATTTGAGCATGGCCATGCATTTCATAGTCCTACTCGATCAAGAGGCCTATGGATATCACCCATAATATATAGGATGGTTAAATTCCATCTAGATCACTCATATTTCTCACACGATTCATGATGAACCCAATAATCACCTTTATAGTCCACCCTATTAAAGGTGACATTTGATGATATCAAAGTACATAAATTCTCGTGTAGTAATATAGCGATTTCTGGTCGGAGGACCATTACATCATTATCACTATGAGAATTGCTAATGACACTTTCGCATAATGCTCCATATAGAATTCTCATGGGTGGGTACATCCGATTACATCGTTCTCTAACATTTACCTATGCATTGACTTAATATCTCATATATTTATGACCAATGAGATTTGGTCATCGATCGATCCACATACTAGTCTCAATGCATCATTGTTGTCCCATCAACAATGATACTCGATTAAAGGGACATTTAAAACAATGATACTAATTGTAATTATATAATCTCATGTTCAAGTCACATACTTGAAACTATATAATTTGTATCACTATTCTAAGGAATTTTATTATGTTAACAATTATATTACGTGATAAATAAAACCATAATAAAATCATATATTTATTCAATCAAATATAATATCAAAGCGTTAAGCAATTATATCAAATAATTGGCCTCAGGGCATAAACTCTAATGATCTCCCACTTGCACTAGAGCCGATCACTCATGTATCTAATACCCATGGAACTAGTGTGTGACCGTCGTTAGTAGCCTGCTGCTGACAAAGCCTTGGTCGATGGATCTGCAACATTATCATCTGTTGGCACTCTTCCTATATGTACATCTCCTCTATCAATGATTTCACGGATGAGATAGTAACGCCTAAGTATATGCTTGGATCGTTGGTGAGATCTGGGTTCCTTGCTTTGTGTGCAATGGCTCCATTATTATCACAGATATAAAGCAACCGGATCAACAATGGTTGGAACAACACCAAGTTCGATGATGAACTTTTTAATCCATCTGACCTCCTTGTTTGCACTAGAAGCAACAATATACTCGGCCTCATTGTAGAATCACTCATCTCTTGCTGCTTGAACTTTTCCATTACAACACACCACCATTAAGGCAAAACACAAAACTGGTTGAGACTTATAGTCATCATTGTCGGTCTGAAACTAACATCTGTGTAACCCCTTCTTTGCCAGTTCGTCTTCACATCCATATACCAAGAATGAATCCTTAGTCCTTTTCGGTACTTGAGGATATTTTATATTTCTTTGTCGATGACCTTCACGGATTCGGATTGGTATCTCTGCTTCGTCATGCTCAAAGCATATCTGAGACATCCGGATGAGTACATATCATTGCATACATGATAGATCCAATTGCCGAAGCATAAGGGATCTTTCTCATACGCTCCTCATCATCTTGTGATTTAGGATATTGGGCCTTAGAGATCTTTACACCATGAGTCACGGGTAAGTTTCCTCTTTTTCGCCTCTTGCATCTTTGAACCGTTTCAACACTTTATCAATATATGTACTTTGACTTAGGTAGAGCATTTTCTCGATCTATCTCTATAGATCAGGATACCTAAAATGTGGCGACATCGCCCAAATCTTTCATGGAGAAACATTTTCCTAACCATGTTTTTCTGACTGTAAGGAAGGAATGTCATTCCCAATAATTAATATGTCATCAACATATAATACTAGGAATCTGATGTGACTCCCACTAACCTTCTTATATACACAAGGTTCATCTTCATTTTTAATAAAGCCAAATTCTTTGTTGCTTCATCAAATCGAAGATTCCAACTCGAGAGGCTTGCTTGATCCATAAATGGATCATTGCGACTTACATACCTTTCCGGCATCCTTTGGGTGACAAAACCCTCGGGTTGTGTGTATACACATCCTCGAGGAGATTTCGTTAAGGAAAGCGGTTTTGACATCCATCGCGATTTCGTAATCATAAAAAGGCTGCGATAGCAAGTAAGATCACGATGGATTTAACCATTGCCCTTTGGAGAGAAGGTTTCATCATAGTCGACACCTTGAATTTGTTTGAAACTTTTTTGCTACCGATCGGCCTTTATAGGTTTGTACATTACCATCCATATCGGTTTTCTTCTTGAAAACCCACTTGCACCGATTGGTTTTACCCTTGGTGGATCGACCGAGTCCATACTTGGTTAGTATACATGGAGTCCATCTCAGATTTCATGGCTTCAAGCCATTTCTCGAGAATCTGGTCCATTCATAGCTTCTTGGTAGGAAGTAGGCTCATCTTGATCTATGAGCATCACATCGTAGTTTTGAGTCACAAGATATCCATAATATCTCTCGGGCTCTTGGCGTGTCCTACGAGATCTGAATGACTTGTGTAATTTGAAAGCGGAGTTCACTTTCCACAATTTCTTGTGGTTTCTGCTCACGTTCAACTTCGGGTTCAATGATATTTTGTGGTTCTCGAATTTCTTGAGTTCTACTTTCCTCCCCTTTGTTTCCTTTAGAGACAAATTCTCTTTCTAGAAAAATACCAGTTCGAGCAACAACCACTTTGTTCTCAGAAGGTTTGTAGAAATAATACCCTTTTGTTTCCTTTGGGTATCCCACAAAATTACATTTGTTAGATTTGGGTCCGAGCTTGTCAGAATCCAGACGTTTTACGAATGCCTCGCAACCCCAAATCTTCATGAACGACATACTAGGACATTTCCCAGTCCACATCTCAAATGGTGTCTTCTGAACCGTCTTTGTAGGAACACGGTTAAGTGTGAAATGAAGTTGTCTCTCTAGGGCATGACCCCGAAGCTTATTGGAAGATCTGCATGACTCATCATTGATCGTACCATGTCCAACAAGGTTCGATTCCTCCTCTCAGATACACCATTCCATTGCGGTGTTCCAGGTGGAGTGAGCTGTGATATAATACCACACTCCTTTAGAAGGTCATCAAAGTCTTGGCTTAAGTATTCACCTCCTCGATCGGATCGAAGGGCTTTTATGCTTTTGCCAAATTGGTTTTGAACTTCATTCTTGAATTCCTTGAACTTTTCAAAGGATTCGAATTTGTGTCTCATAAGATACACATATCCATATCTACTAAAGTCGTCAGTAAATGTAATGAAGTAATAAAACCTACCTCTTGCTAACGAACTCATGGGTCCACATACATCACTATGTATAAGTCCCAATACATCGCTAGCCCATTCAATTTGTGTCCGGTGAAAGGGCTTTAGTCATCTTGCCTAATAATAAACAAGACTCGCATTTCTCATATGATTCAAAATCAAATGAATCCAAGAACCCATCTTTATGGAGTTTGGATATCGTTTCTCATTTATATGGCCTAAGCAGCGATTGCGAGAGATATATCGGATTTGAATCATTTGATTTAAATCGTTTTGTATTTATGTTATAGATAGGCATTTCTAAATCAAGAAATATAGAGATCGTTAAACAATTTTGTGCGACACCATAACAAATATCATTTAAGTAAAACAAACAACGATTGTTCTTTATTATAAATGAAAAACCTTTCTTGTCCAAACAAGAAATAGAAATAATATTTTTTTGCTTATAGCGGGCACAAAATAACAATCTTCTAATTCTAAAACTAGCCCGGTGGGCAAAGATAAATGATAAGTTCCTACGGCCGGTCTGTGACTTTTGCTCCATTCCCGACTCGTGTGGTCGACCTCTCCTTTTGCTTAAAGTCCTACTCCTTTGAGTCCCGCACATTAACACAAATGTGAGAACCACATCCAGTATCAATACCCATGATGTAGAAGTAGACAAGTTGACTTCTATAACATATATATACGAATCGAAGTCGTACTTCCTTTCCTTTTCTTCACTTCTTCGAGATAAGCATAGCGGTTCCTTTTCCGGTGTCGGGTTTTCCCTGAAGTGACATTCACCTTCTTTAGCCACCCCACCTTTAGGTTTTAAAGCTGTTTGGTTTTGGAATTGGGTTTGGCAAAGATTTAGATCTATCTTCTTCTTGCCTTTCTAATTTCCTTAGCATTCCCCTTTTGCACCATCATTATGGGAGTGGGTCTGCCTTTTTTCATGTTGTTCTCGGCAGTTCTTAACATGCTCAACAACTTCGATAAGGGTTTCTCAATTTCATTCATAAGATAGTTCATAACAAATTGAGAGTAGTTGTTGTTCAAAGATTGCAAAACAAGGTCGGTTTGGGCTTAGGAGTGATTGGAAAACCTGACCTATCAAGGTACTCAATATACCCAATCATTTTCAAGCACATGTGGACCAAGCTGGATCACGTTCACCCATTTTGCGGTGATCTGATGCCTTGCTTGTATCATACCTCTCTGTCGAGCATGCCCTTGAACAATTTCTTGAGATGCTCGATCATCTCATAAGCATCCATCAACTCATGTTGCTTACGAAGCTCGGCGTTCATGGTTGCTAGCATGAGACAACTCACGTCGAGCATCATCTTGATGCTTCTTGTAAGCATTATGCTCACTTGCGTGGTGCGATGACATTTGGTCTTTGCAGAGGAATGGGCCCATCGAGGACATATAGCTTGCGCTCTTGTTTGAGGACAATCCTCAAGTTCTATGCCGATCGAGGAAATTAATTCCACTCGACTTGTCCTTTTCGAGGGATGATCGTAATGAAAGACTATTTGTGTTGTTGTTGTTTGCCATTTGATATCTACAATTTATAAGTGCAAAAAATAATAAGTCAAATTGCGAGTTGATATTATATAATTGATAATAGTACATTCAAAATATACCTCCCACTATTTTATTCAAATTAATAGCCCTCACTATTAATTAGAAAAGCATTTTCTATTAAATCTTTCTAGTGAGCCAAGATCCATATTTCATTATGCCTTAAGTTAGCTTTGGCTAATCTCTTAAAACACAATTATTTAGGTAGACAACCCTTTGTCGATTTATATCATATATAACTCTGGATAGTTTGGTAAACAACAATTGTTTCTAGTCCATCTAATGGTACCTACCAAACTCTATGCCTCTAAGTCCACAATCTATTGAGATAACTTAGTTAAGTCGGGCCCAATGATTTTAACGGTTTGGATATCACAATTATCCTATCGCATCTTACCTAGATAAATAGGGTACTTTGCTTTGGCAAACCTACATCTATTGATCAAGGTCTTGATGAGTGTTATTCATTGGAAGGCATCGATTTAGACTTAATAATTTAATGAGGATTTTATTAATTAATTTAGATCTCACCAATTTTAATCTTATTAAGCATGCACATTATTTATCATATCATATCGCAGCATACAAGCATAAATAAAGTGCAAAATTAAATGTGTGCGATTATGGCCCAATCCTTTGTCGATCTTTTCAAGCTAATGAAAGATTGAAGGTCGATCTAAGGTGGTAAAAGATCTTAAGATAAATAGCTTCCTTGGATCTTCCTCAAGCATGTGCCTCCTCTCCATCATCATCTTTCCATTGTGTTCTCCATCTTGACATCTTCATCAATTCTGATTATTACATGACATAAAGAAACCTCGAGTTACATTCGAGGGGATTTAGATGAGAAGAGAATATTACATTAGAATTTATAGAAAGGCACGACATGCAAGCCGTATTTCAAAACCAAAACCACTAACCTATGGGTCGGTCAAAAGGCCATAAGCATGCACCATGCATATCACAATAAGCACATAACAATTTATATATAATTAAAGAAAACTATATATAACATATAGGGGACACGACCACGACCATCTGACAACCTCTGACGAGGGGGGTGAGGGGGGGAGGGGTCTCCCGAAATAATGGCGAATCTGAATATATTCAAGAAATTTTCCATACGAATCTAAAAGCAGTTTGAGAATCATACATTTTAATCCACCAAAACACCCGTAATAACAAATCATATATGTCGGTTTCGATTTAATCATATTAAAGCGAATAACGATTACACCGAAATTTATCATATATGTCAAGTTTCGATTAATCATATTAAAAGCGATTCTTCATGCTTCTAATCCGATTAGAATAGTTATATTGTTATTCCACCGATTAAGATACGATTAACATCATAATATCATCATATATATTACCGATATATACATACAACGGAATATCATATATTCAATTTTATATCGATAAACATGTATCATCATATATCATATATATCGAATACAATTAAAACACGTAATCTGAATTAAATTTTTGTAAGTAGCTTTGATACCCTTTGTTGGGGTTTCGACGCGAAAAGCATACGGTGAAAATAAAATTTTTAAAGCAATTTCGAAACCTAAAAGCAGGATCCATGCGAAAAATTCAATTAATTCGGAGGTTAGAAATTATCTGGAATTAAGAAAGCTGAAATTGATACGATCGAATCTCAGCGATAATCAAGAAAAGCTGCGTCTACGGTATCATATGATCAAATACGTCTGCGTCTCTGCGGTATCCTGCCTCAGCGAATTGTCCTACGATCTGCGAAGAAGAAGGAAGCCATGATACTAGCCAGCCACGAGGATGAGGATTTTGAAGTTGTTTTCTCTAGTCTCTCTCTCTAAGAAGCGGCTAGGGTTTTTTGTATTTTTGATAAAACCTAAAGTGGTGATGATATATATCATATATATAGCGATTAGGAGGAATTAATCAAAACCTAATATTATTAAAATCCAAATTTATATATATCTTAATTAAGTCTTACTTAATTAATATACCTATATATAAATTATCCTATTAATTTAAATTAAGTAATTTAAAATTCTATCAATCATATTGACATATTTAAATCTTTACAATTTAAATTAATTTCCTTTTAATTACGTTCTTTGTGTGTGACCTATATAGTTATTATTACGTTGGCAATAATTTTAAAATCATATTATAAAATTATAAATAGTGAAAGCGACATCTAGTAATGCATCCTTTGCTGCTACCCAGTAATAATAAGATCGATGATTCGATGCTGACCTTTTCGTGACCAATGTTTCAATGTAATTTAATCCTTTTAACCTTAATATCCTAGATTAAACTCGAGTCATGGAATGTGTCATACTCTTCATAATTTAATCTGAGTTTTCTTGATCAATGAGTAGACTATATGAAACAAATCACTATTTGAGCATGGCCGTGCATTTCATAGTCCTACTCGATCGAGAGGCCTATGGATATCACCCATAATATATAGGATGGTTAAATTCCATCTAGATCACTCATATTTCTCACACGATTCATGATGAACCCAATAATCACCTTTATAGTCCACCCTATTAAAGGTGACATTTGATGATATCAAAGTACATAAATTCTAGTGTAGTAATATAGTGATTTGGTCGGGAGGACCATTACATCATTATCACTATGAGAATTGCTAATGACACTTCGCATAATGCTCCATATAGAATTCTCATGGTGGGTGCATCCGATTACACATCGTTTCTAACATGTACCTATGCATTGACTTAATATCTCATATATTTATGACCAATGAGATTTGGTCATCGATCGAAATCCACATACTAGTCTCAATGCATCATTGTTGTCCCATCAACAATGATACTCGACTAGGGACATTTAAGAAACAATGATACTAATTGTAATTATATAATCTCATGTTCAAGTCACATACTTGAAACTATATAATTAACAATTATATCACTATTCTAAGGAATTTTATTATGTTAACAATTATATTACGCGATAAATAAAACCATAATAAAATCATATATTTATTCAATCAAATATAATATCAAAGCGTTAAGCAATTATATCAAATAATTGGCCTCTAGGGCATAAACTCTAAGAAGACTTGTGATTGAGGGTGTCAACTCTTTGAAGGTCCTTGTTGCTGGTTGTGTTAGTGTATCGTTGTTTCTTCCTTTCTGGGATTTGTGCCAAATTCGATGGAATGACATTGAAGTGTTGTTGGGTCTTCTCGACATGGGTCTCTGACTTGGAGGGTTGTTCTTGGGCGTAGACTTGGGATTGATATTTGGGTTTAGATGTTTCTTTTGAGGGTTAGACCGCACCACTGATGGCTGCCTACGTACTCCTGTGTATGTGGGAGATCAGGTCGACATAGTTCCTGCTTGATAAGATAAACGGTTTGAGAAGTGATTGTTTGAGAAGTGTTTGTTTGGGGTTTTTGGGTTTTTGTTTGGTTTGACCGCACCATAAATGGCTGCCTACGTACTCCCATTGATGAGGGGAGATCATGTCTTTCGTAGTTCAGGCTTGATGAGCAAAAACCCGACTGATTTGATTTGTGATTTGTGACTTTTCTTTTTCTTTTTTTTCTTTTTTTTTCTTTTTTTTTCGTTCTTTCTTTTTTTTCTTTTCTTTTTTTTTCTTCTTTTTTTTTCTTTCTTTTTTCTTTATTTACATGCATGGAAAATAAAAGGCATACTACGAAGAAAGTGATACCGTCCTAACATATTCTGAAACTCGCAACTTTATCCCCTGGATCTACATCTTCTTGGCTAGTTGAGGCCTGATAGTCCAGTTGTCAGTGGTTATGTTGCCTTCGAGGCTCGCGATAGAGGTTACCTCTTGATTCTGAATGTCTTCACTTATGGCCATAACTTGATCACTTCCTGATTCAGTACATTCCTCAGGGACGCTTGAACTGGACGCATAGCAAAAAGGGATGAACTCCTGATTCTTTGGTGAGTTTGTTTCCCCGATATCCTCACAACCTTTTCCTTCATTTGTTCCTTCACCTTTTTCTTGGGCTTGAGAGGATTTAACCATGAAATCTCCCTCGAACTGTTGTTGCATTTCTTGCAAGGAACTTTCCTTTTTAGCTTTTTCTTCCTTGGAAAGGATTAGTATTTCCTCCGCATCATCCAAGGTGATAAAATCAGGAACATGGTTGTTATCTTTGGACCACAGGATGTTTGATGTTGGCGGAGGAAACTCCTTTGGGGATTCCCTTGTCTCTTATGTCATTCCTTGCATTGGGATTAGTCCACCTTGTGTTCTGCCAGAATTGATGCTCATAGCCTTCACCTCCTCTGAACTGCTTGTCTCGAGTGGACATCTTAAGCTTTTTATTTCCTTTTCGCCTTTTTTGTCATGGGAAATTCTATCTCCAGCTCCCCATTTTCAATGAGAACCTGGATTTTATGTCGCAAAAACCAGCATTCCTCAGTCGTATGCCTAACTGAGTTAGAATGGTAGAGACACATCTTGGTGGAATCATAACTCTTCATCTTGGGATTTATAGGAGGCAACAACTCAGTAATCCTTCCTTCACTTATTAAAAAGTATATCATTTCTTCATTGGATTTGCTTAGATGGGTGAATTTTCGGACTCTTGTGGAGGTTGTTTGATCTTTCTTCTTTGAGAATTCGCATTCCCCCGAGCGATTTTTCTGTTAGCGAGATCTTTTAAAAATTTTATCATCCCCCTTTTCTTGGCCTTCTAATAGTTGAGTGAAAAACTGCCTCGTATCCTGATGTTGGTGCACTATTAGCTTAGCTAGCAGATTTACTTGATTTTGGATCGTCTCTAATTTTTGCATTACTATATACCCTCCTCCGAGTTTTCTCACTTTAGGACATTTATTCGGTGCCTTTGGGGGTATTCCTCAATCCTTCGTATGTACTTACGATTTGGATACATTTCAGCGCTTCCTGACCCGATCATGTTTACTTCTTCCGTATCATCCTGCAACAGAAGGTTGGTGTTGATATTATGTTGGTTAGGTTGTTGGACCACAATACTGCCACTTTCGATCAGATTTTGAATTTTATGCTTTAAGGACTAACAATCTTGTGTATCGTGTCCTGGAGACCTTGAGTGGTAAGTGTATCTCTGGCTTGGATTGTATCTTTTGCTCCTTGGTTCCAGAGGTGGAGCCAGATCAGTAATTTTCTTGTGATCCATTAATATCGCCAATACATTTTCAAGGGAATCGCCTAGTGGAGTGAACGCCCGATTTTTAGTTCTCTCAAATTTTCTTTTCCTCTTTGGGCATTGGTAGAATGCAGCTGGTTGTTGAAATGGCAGATTGTCTTGCTTTTTCCAAATGGGGGGATGGTATTTTGGTCTCCTATCTTGCCCCTGTAGAACAAGGGATACATCTTTAGTGCCTTTATCGGGTATACCCTTGGGATCGCTCACATACTTTCCAGTCTGTATATGCTTAGCGACTGCTTCTAAGGTAGTGAAGTCTTTAATATTGCCTGCCTTTAGGCCTATCTCTGCCATTTTACCGTGTTTGATCATTTTCGAGAATGGCTTTCATATGCGTGCTAGGATTCTTTCATAGTAAGGAGCCTCTTGGATATCAATAAACATCATTACCATCTCAGTTTCTGTCATTGATGGAATGAATTACGCTACTAGATGTCTCCACCTTTGGGCATATTCTCGGAACGATTCAGTACTTTGCTTTTTGACTTTAGTCACTTGGTATCGATCCGGTGCCATTTGTGACTGAAAACTGTACTGATTTAGAAAGGGATGGGCCAATTCTTCCTAGTTGTGGATTTTGGCATTGTCAAGTGGGGCATACCATGCTTTAGCCTCTCCAGTGAGACTCCTTTGGAAAAGCTGCATTCGAGGCTTTCATCTTCAGCATAAGACCCTAGTTCGCCAATATATACTTTTAGGTGCGTATAGGGATCACCTGCCCCATTGTACTTTTCAAACTCTGGGACTTTGAATTTGTTAGGATATCGAGCCCCTGGGAATATGCAGAGATCTGAATAGGTGACACTTCCATAGTTTCCAGTCCCTTTGATTGATCGGATAGTTTCCTCCATTTGTTGGACTTTCTTTCTTATATCCCCAGTTTCTCGATCATCCCTGAGTTTTGTGATTTCAGGGGTTTTGTTGGTTCCTTTATTGGAATGAGGTTCAGGTATCTGGGTTTCTATCTTTTTTCCAATACCCTGACTGCCCCCTGGTGTGAATGACTCTAGTTGAGTAGGCATTGTCTGGCCTCGTGTGTCTTTACTTTGTTCTTTTAGAAAGACAACCAATTCTGCTATCTGATTCCTTAATCCTTCAAACTCCACTCAGGAAACAGGAGTAGGATCAGGTTGGGCACTTGTAGCCATGTCTGGCGGTGGGCTTTGTGCCATCATGGACTTTAAACGGGTAACGGGACCGATTGCTTCCCTACAAAAAGACTTACGTAGTTTAGTCTTAGGGAATGTGGAAATGTTACATGCTATGTGATGTGTCCGTTTTAGGAGTATTATCCTGCAAAACGGATGTCAGCTGTTTGTATGACAAGATAGTATGCTAGATAAAAGGGAATGCATGTACACATTCATTCATATTTTTCCATTACATTGAGATTAACATGGAAATGAAATTACAAGTAATTGTAATTACAAGTAATTGAAATGGGAAAGTATGAAGAGACTTTCCTTCGCGTTTGGTTTATCAGAGGCTGACCTATCTTAGGTTACTCTCGCGACTTTTTGGCATGAAGGTTCCCAAATCATCGCAATTTACTTGACGGGAAGTTAATAAGGTCTTTCAATTGGAGCAAATTTGGGTGGTGCCTTTCTTGAGCCTCATTGGAATTAGTCTTCCTACGAGTCCAGTAATCAAACACCGATAGGATAGCCTCCTGGTGGAGGAACCACACAACATACAACGTGCCTCACCGTATGGAAATGATGACATGTGCGAAGCACTAATATCACAAGCAGATATGGTGCGAAGCACTAAGTGCAATAAGTAAATGCATTTGTACACATTCATTCCAATGTAAATGCAACATCCATACACAAACATATAATAGTTTTGAAAAGTTTTGTAGTAGCGGCTTAAGCCCTATAACTGGAAGTCCCTGGCAGAGTCGCCACATGTTAACGTCGGGATTTTTATTTGTCCCTTTTCTGTTCTTGTCTTTTGGTGTTCTAATGTTAGGTGAGATTTGTTTGAAAAAACAAGTTGTGAAAAGGTCTGACATGTATAATATGTCGACGATTGGACTATAAGAGTCGCCAGTTTGTTTTTTAAATGGTTGTACCAACACAACCGAGAAAAGGTTTGCACATTGACCCAATGATGTGACACTGTTAAAAGGGTTTGTGAAACCGAGATTCATTAGGGTCCGGGGGCTTGATTATGTGGAGGGAAGGTGTTAGGCACCCCCCGACATCCGTATTACCACGATGACCGCCACTTTTCAAGAAACTGTTATATGAATGCGTGTGTGTGGGTTAATGTGTAATTATATGGAAGTAGTGCGAGGCCTCATTCGCACTTATATACACAGGGTTTGAATTTGTATAAAAATTTAGTTTTAGCAAGATTTAACAATGATGTTTTGGAAAAGAGGTTTTTTCAAACCCTTATGCTCAATAGTAATTGAGACCTTTAATACTTCCATTTTTATTAAATGTTCGGCTGGATTGCTTTTATTTTTTTTGAGATGCGAAACATCTTCGAGAAAAATAATGTACACAACAGTGCCGAACTCCTCATGGGCATGAAAGCCATCTAAGGAAATCCAAACACCGTGAATAATTTACAAGCTGCTTACAGCTGAAAATGTCCATCACGGGAACCGAATCTAGATTCGATGAGTCGAATCTGTGATCACATGATTCTGTGCTCACATGATGATCGCAGATTTATATAAAAGCGATAGAAGTTATATATATAAAAGCTGTAAATATATATATACAGACATGATCAACCACCACGAAGCACCTCCATGGGGGATCGGAAATGTCAATATATAAAAGCGGTAAATATATATATAGATGCATGATCAACCACCACGAAGCACCTCCATGGGGGACTAAATGTAAAGAAAGTTGAAAAGACGATCAACCGCCATGAAGTAAACTCCAGGCGGGACTAAATATAAAAATATATATATATAAAAGCGGTAAATGCACCGGATGTAAAATCTAGGCTCGTCGAACAGAGTTCGACAACAGTTCATATATATAAATGTGTGTGTGTGTGTGTATATATATATATATATATATATATATATAAGCAGTAAACACTCCGGATGTAAAATCTAGGCCCATCGAACAAAGTTCGACAACAGTTCATATATATATAGTATATATATATATATAGAAAAGCAAGTAAATGCTCCGGACGTAAGTCCAGGCTCAATCGAGGTATAACTCGATAATGTTAGTCCATATATAAAATATATATATATATATAAGTATATATATACAAACAAAAAATAAAACCACGGACCGAAGTTCGGGCCTACGCACGCAACATGACTCTCAACGTGAAGAACAATGTGTACAAAGATGAAGAGAAATGCTTTAAAGTGTATAAGAAGGCTTACAGTGAACTGCCAAAGAAGACTTCTATAACTTTATGTGGATGAAAACTCGGCTCCCGTCGGTAAAAATATGACAGAATATAAGCTCACGAGTGTTTAAAATGAGAAAGCACTCAGTTTATAGTGTGTACAGAACAAATTGGACAAGGCTTCCTCATCGTTTCTCTTTCAAATATGGCCACCCCAAGCCCTCTATTTATAGAGGGGAGCGATGTGTGTACTGCGGCAGAAAGCAGGTATACTATGCTACGCTTTTGCCGGGTGCCCCGAGAAGTGTGGGTCCTACCGTCTCAAAGTACGTGCACTCGGACAACGCGCTATTCGCTCAAACCTTCATAACTTTCAATCTGGGAATCCGATGGAAGCGTGCCATACCATTCTGAAAAGCTCTTTCCGAGGGATATGCAATGACATAGGATTTGCCCTTTTTTGAATATGGGAAGATAGGTCCATGACCGAAATGGCATTTCTGGGTTTCCGTCAAGCAGACCGTTGAGCCGTTTTGCGTAGTTTGCGCTCGGTATTTAAGATATGGTTCTTGTGGGACTTCTATTGAAGAAATTTGATTTGAAATGAGTGTATTTGATGTGAGGGTAAGATGAGTTAGCAAAATGACCATTTTGCCCCTCCCAGGGTTATCTCCAGTTTTTGCGCAGTTGTAGCAGTCTTTTCTCAGGGTTATCTCTGAGAATGTCATGTTGTTGACTCTGAATGTCCTCAGGGTCATCTCTGAGGTTGGATTGACCACCCAGGGTTGACTCTGGACATTGAACTTGATCTCCCAAAGTTATCTCTGTTAGAGTTTATGCCCTAGAGGCTAATTATTTGATATAATTGTTTAACATTTTGATATTATATTTGATTGAATAAATGTATGATTTTATTATGGTTTTATTTACTGCATTATATAAATGTTAACATAATAAAAGTCCTTAGAATAGTGATACAAATTATATAGCATCAAGTAAGTGACTTGAATATGAGATTATATAATTACAATTAGTATCATTGCTCTTAAATGTCCCTAGTCGAGTTTCATTATTAATGGGACAACAATGATACATTAAGACTAGTATGTGGATTGACTGATGACCAAATCTCATTGGTTATAAATATATGAGATATTGAGTCAATGCATAGGTACATGTTAGAGAACGATGTACCAGACAGACCCACCATGAGAATTCTATGTGGAGCATTATGCGAAGTGTCATTAGCAATTCTCATAGTGACAATGATGTAATGATCCTCCGACCTGAAATCACTATATTACTACATGGGAATTTATGTACTTTGATATCATCAAAGGTCACCTTTAATAGGGTGGACTATAAAGGTGATTAGTGGGTACATCATGAATCGTGTGAGGAATATGAGTGATCTAGATGGAATTTAACCCTCCTATATAATAGGGGTGATATCCATAGGCCTCTTGATGGAGTATGACTATTAAATGCATGGTCATGCTCAAATAGTGATTTATTTCATATAGTCTACTCATTGATCAAGAAAACTCAGATTAAATTATGAAGAGTATGACACATTCCATGACTCGGGTTTAATCTAGGATGTCAAGGTTAAAAAGATTAAATTACATTGAAACATTGGTCAAGAAAAGGTTGCATTGAATCATCGATCTTATCATTACTTGGGTAGCTGTGATGCATTACTAGATGCCACTCACTGCTTATAATTTTATAATATAATTTAAAATTATTGCCAACGTAATAATAACATATAGGGTCACACACATAGAACATAATTTAAAATGGAATTAATTTAAATTGTAAGGATTTAAATATATCAATATGATTGATAGTATTTAAATCACGAATTTAAATTAAAAGGATAATTTATATATATATATATATAAATTCGGATTTTAATTAGATTAGGTTTTGATTATTTCCTTCTAACTGCTATATATAAGATATATCAGCCATTTAGGAAGGAGATCATAAACCAAAACCTTAGCCGCTCTTAGAGAGAGATTAGAGAAAAACAGTTTCGAAAATCCTCATCCTTGGTGGCTAGTACCACGGTTCCTTTTTCTGCAGATCGTATGACGATTTGCGGGGCATTCGTGTGGATACCGTAGAGACGCAGTTCATTTGGATTGCGTTGGAGATTTGACCCCATCGATTCTAGCTTCAATAATCGGTATAAATTTCTAACCACTGAATTAATATGGTTTTCGCATGGATCATGTTTTAGGCTTTTGAAATTGCACTTTAAATTGTTTAATTTCTGCTGCGTTTTATGTGCCAAAACCCAACAATCTCCGGGGTTGGAACTGCCTTTCCCGGGGTTATTTCCGGGGTTGGAAACTGATTTCCCGGGGTTATCTCTGGGGTTGGAAATTGGATCTCCCGGGGCTATCTCTGAGGTTGGAATTAATTATTGTGGTCCTCCAGGGTTATCTCTAGAATGTGAAAAAGATGTTTTTGTCCTTCTGCATAGTTAGTAACAAGAAAATGAAATTTCGAGTGTCTACATAGGCCTCCTCCAACACTTGGATCAGAATCTGGCGATGATATTCGGAAGCTAGCACAAGGTCTAGAATAGAGATTTGGGGTGCACTCTTTCAGCTGCTGCACCGCTCTCGCTTCGTTATGTCCCACTTTGTTAAGGAAATCCACAATATTCGCTAGCGGCACCTTTCCCACGGTTTTAGCTATTGGCTCCATTATCCACCCTGGGAGAGACAATGGGTTATCCTTTGGCAGGATTGCAGTACAATCGGTCTCGGACCTTATACCTTCTCCATAATTCCAAGGAACCTTTTTCAGAATTAAAATAGAGATCTGCGGGCGAGGGGTCAACATCACCGGCATTGGCGCATCTAGTTCCAATGGAGTCTTATCTCCCACATTGGACAATCCTCTGATGGTTATATGTAGGGTGGAAGTTCCTTCTACACAAGTGATAACTGCCACCGTTTCTTCTGAATCATTCACCTTCTGAGGGTACATTATCTCTTCATCAAGGAAAATCTTAGCCTCCCTTATCATTTCCAACTCTACTGATTCGATCAGATTTTGAATTAGATGATACAAAGCCCAACATTCCTCAGTGGCATGTCCCGAAGGATTTGAAGGGTAAAGGCATGTCCTACTGGGGTTGAAATATTTTGATCGAGTGTTTGGGGGTGGTGAGAACTCCGTTATCTTTCCATCATTGATCAACATCCGCATGATTTCTTCCCAAGATTGCCCCAGTGGGGTAAATTTTCCCTTGGCTGTAAAATCTCGATGAAAATGAAATCTAGCTTCCCTAGCTATCTTTTCTTTCCATCTTCTCTGATCCTGGAGACGAATTTGATCTCTTTTTGGAAAAGGGATAACCTTAGGATATGGAATGCTGATCTGCCCTCGTAGGACTTGATCGATCAACTAACGAGTCAACTGACATTGTTACACAACTAGCTCTGTTAATTGGTCTATTTGTACCTTGATTGAGGCCAAGCTTTGTTCCACCGTATACTTTTATTTTAGGTAACCCCATATGGAAGTATCAGTCATCGCATGAGCTTCTCCTAAATTTCTAAGATATTTGCAGTTTTCCCGACCTCCTGAACTGATCATGTTGACTCCCTCTGCACCATGCTGAGGTAAGGGGTTGTTATTAACATTGGGTTGCTCTAGCGCTTTTACCACAATCTCCCCGCTATCAATCAAGTTTTGAATCTTATGCTTTAAGGTCCAACAGTTTTGAGTGTCATGCCCCGGTGATCCGGAATGATATGCACATTTCTTACTGGGATTAAATTATCTTCCATTAGGGTCAACAAGTGGAGCGAGCTTAATGATCTTCTTATGTGCTACCAGCAATGCCAATATATTCTCTAGCGAGTCCCACAGGGAAGTGAATATTCTTCTTCGCTTATTTTCCTCGACTCTTGGCGCTGTAGGATTTTGAGTGTTTACAGTTACAGGGTATTACATTACTTCTGTATAGGTGGATTACTACTCTTGCTTGTTGATTGCCCATGCAAGGTTAAAGAGACATCTTCCTACTTCCTTTTAGGTACCCTTTTGGGAGTGTTCGAGTAATTGCCCGATTGTATATGCTCTACCACTGCCTCTAAGGATGTAAGGTCCTTGATTTTGGCGGATTTTAATCCCATTTCAGCCATTTCCATGTGTTTGATCATCTCGGAAAAGGATTTGCCTATTCCTGCTATAACTCTCTCATAATATGGGGCTTCTTGGATGTCAATAAAGGTCATTACCATCTCACCTTCATCCATTGGTGGGCTAACTTGGGTAGTCATACGCCTCCACCTCTGTGTGTATTCCCTGAACGTTTCATTGCTCAGTTTCTTAACCTTGGTCACTTGGTTACGATTAGGGGCCATCTGGGAATGGAAGCTATACTGGTTGAAAAAAGCATGGGCTAGATCCTCTTAACCCTTGACTTTGGAGTTGTCAATTCGGGCATACCAAGTTTGGGCTTCACCAGTAAGGCTCTTTTGGAACAACTGCAATCTGAGGTTCTCATCCTCGGCGTATGATCCCAGCTCACCTATGTAGACCTTCAAATGGATGTAGGGATCTCCTAATCCATTATACTTTTTGAACTCTAGGATTTGGAATTTATCGGGGTATCTTGCCTTTGGGAAAATACATATATCAGAAAAATTCACACTCCAATGGGATCTTGTCCCCTTAATAGATCGGATAACATCCTTTATTTATTTGACTTTCTTCCGGATATCTCCAGTTTCTCTGTCTTCTTAGAGGTTTATTACTTCCTTTGTCAGATTCTTATATGTGGCCTCTTTGGCGGAACTGAAATTGATTGGAGATATTGGGGTAGACATATGTGTATCACTGTCATTTCTCGATACTTGAATCTCTCCTTGCACAGCGGGTTAAATTATATTTTTTAGTTTGGACTCCTAAGTGAATCTACACTGTTCTTTGAACAGTACGGTCATCTCAGCCATCTGTTTCTTAAACTCTTCAAACTCTATCCGAGATACAGGCATAGGTTCTGATGAACTACTTTCTGTGATTTTGGCTGGAAGTGATCCTGCCTTCTTGGCTTGGGATCGAGTTCTAGGACCAATCTGCACAAAACCGGTATCTAGTTTAGTCTTGACATTAGCAGATGATATGGATGCATGATATGATATGCATCAATTTAGGGGGTTTTAATCTTTTCCTGTAAAACAAGGGGTTAGTCATCTTGATGGCAAGATAAGAAAGATATACAAATGACAGTTTTAAGATGGATGACATTTTTATATTCAGGAATTTAACAAGGCATGAAGAAACATCCTGCACATTTGGTTTATCAGAGGCTAACCTATCTTAGGTTACTCTCACGGGCTTTTTGAAATTGGTTCCCAGATCTTCATAATTTACTTGATGAAAACATTCATTTTTTAATTGGAGTGGATCTTAGTGGTGCATTTCCTGAGCCTCACAATGAAAACATCCATAGGAGTCCAGTAATAAACAACCGACAGGTTTGCCTCTAAACGGAGGGACCACACTTATTTTATTGTGTGTTTTGCATTGACTTAATTCCCAATAGGTTGATTGAATTCATGGTAAAAGAGGAATTAGTCGCATTGGTGTGACAAATAAAGAGAGTGAAGATTAAAGGAGTTGGTGTTCATCATGATGTTGATGAATAAGAGATTTTGCAGTTATGGAGGATCACCGTTGCAGTCGCTAAATGATGGAGATGATGATGAAGACAACGATACTGATGATGATGTTATTGAAGAAGATGATAATGAAGAAGAAGAATATGATGGTGGTGGTGGTGACTATGATCAGATGATATGACAGATGTAGATATTGCAGGTGTTGCGGTTGACGATATATGATGATGCAAATAGTACGGATGGTATGAATGGTGCGGATGATGCGAATATGTGTATAATGTGGATTTTGCGGATGATACGGATGATAGTGGCGACTAAGACAACAGTGACAGTGATGAAGTTGAAGTGTTTGTAGATTCGAGTCGAGGGAGGAATTGTTGGGAAACTCCTCGAATCCTATTCAGATATGAAGTTAAAATATTTGGGGATTCGAGTTGAGGGAGGAATCGTTGGTATACTCCTCAAATCCTATTCATACATTTATCGTCCTCACCGGATGTAATATGATGACATTGTGCGAGGCACTATTATAAAGCACTTAAAGATTTGAGATATTCATCATACACAAAGATCATTCACACAAGAATGCACATGCAGAATAGAAATCAAAAAGATTTGAAAGTGGCTTAAGCCCTCTGTAATCCCCAGCGGAGTCGCCACATATCGACACCGGGAAAGAAAAATAATAATAAATCCTTCAGATTGTTGTTTTCCTTATATTATGTCTTTTCTTTGTTCTTACCCTTTCTATTTCGATTTGTTAATTAATTTGATTAAAGGGTGAGGCTTTAGGAAAAGATCGACAGTTAGTCAACTTATTTTACCAAAATTTGATTTTTATATGATTGGGCCGAATGAGACAGAGTCGCCAGTTGATATGGTTTGAATGGATGTACCAACTCATCCGAATTTAAAAGTTTTTTCAATATGGCCCAATATGTGACTCCGTAGCATTGGCCTGAAAATGATTTGGGGGCTTGCTTAAGCGAGGGGAAGGTGTTAGGCACCCCCGACTTTAGTGAAAATACGGTTATCGCATCTTATTAATTTCTTATGCATAAAGTGTGTGTGTGTGTGTGTGTGTTTATTTTAAAGTCTTGTCTATACTTTATTTTGAGTTATTTGGAAGTAGTGTTGTACCTATTTTGCACCTAGTTACGAAGGATTTGATAGAACAAAAGGTTCATTTTTCAACAAGATATGGAAATTGAAATGATCTTTTGAAAAAGGGTTTTCAAATCCTTTGCCCGACTAGGAATTGAGGACTTCGATACTTCCTTTTATTATCTTTATGTTTATTAGGTGATCTACCCAAATCACTTTATTCTGCATGAAAGCTCGTTGTGATTTTATTGGAAAATCATTTTGGATGATTATGTATGCAATAAAGTGCCAGAAAGAGGTCGGATCATCATCGGGCATGAAAGTCATCTCGATGAATCCAAACACTCATAAAATTATATTCACTATCATGGGATCTTAAATCTGAATTCTTGGAACGAACCCCTCAAACTCGTTTTAAGATCCAATATTACATATACATTGATTTACAGTATTTAAACCAAAAAGTCCATTATGTGAATCTAGTTAAGATCCATTTAGTAGATCTCAACTCCAGGATTCCTAGGCTCACATTGATATGCTTAAATATGTATATACAACATCCTAGACTTGATATTAGGTGATTTCATCAGTTGAAATCCTCATATCCAGCCATTAGAATCTCCTCACCTCTAGATACAGATCTAGGGCTCTACGGAGTGATTGAGACTGACCAAAAGCAGTAAAAAATTTAGATCTACCATAGATCTGAACCAATCTAGCATATGGGTTATGGCATCATGCTTCATAGCTGCTCAAAATGCTAGATTTGGCTAGATCTAGGTAGATCTAGTCAAATAACTGATTTACAACTGATATGCACACTATAATCGGTAGAAACTCAGTGTCTACCTCCCAATGTACAATATATATATATATATATGTAAAGCAACAAATTTAACCGGTAGAAACTGTTATATCTTCAAAAAACTTGTATTTATAACAACATTTACAAAGAAAGTGACTGAAATGAGTGTTTTTCACCTTGGGGGACGCGTGAACCAGCTTCTTTTGGCTTGGATTCAACTTATATCACTCAAAACTTATAATATATATATGATATGAGATTAAAAAATGAATATATAATAGAAAGATGCAAGATCAGAGCTTCTCCTCTCTCTAGCTTCTCTCTCTTCTTCGTGTATATTTCGTGTCTTGTTTTTTATTGATTATAAGCTTCTGTTGTTGCTTATGGCAACCGAAGGTAGCCGCAGGTGTACCTGCGATTGGAGCAGGTACACTTGAGGTTGAGCCCCCCATGATTATCTCAAAGTTCGTGCCTTTTGGTCCCGGTCCGATGAAAGTTGAGCTTTAGACCCAAAAATCTCATAAAGTCTTTGCGGAAGGCTGCAAAATGCGTTTGATTCTAACTGATTAGGAGTTCAGGAAGATGATGCAAGTAGTTAAAAGGTATCTTCCGTCTCCCAAGAGTCATCAATCGGCTCATCTTTGATAGCTCACGGTTTAGTAGTTGTTGCGGTGACGTCTTATGGTCACATCCTCAGCTTTGCGATCCTCATTCGATTCGCTCTGTGTCGGGGCATCGTTGCACCTTGATCTTTCCTCGGGGTTGTCGCCAGGGTGAAATGATGCTTTTGCCCTACCTCGGGGTTGTCTCCGAAGTGAAATGACGCTTTTCCTTTCCTATAGGGCACAACCTCAGCTTTGTGATCCTTGTTCGGTTCGCTATGTGTCTGGACATTATTACACCTTGATCTCTCCTCGAGGTTGTCACCGGGGTGAAATGATGCTTTTGCCCTACCTCGATATTTTCTCCGAAGTGAAATTACATTTTTGCCCTCCTGGAGGGTTAGTACAGGGAAAGCAAAATTTCAAGTGTCTACACTAAGGAAACAGTCCGAATTATTTTCGACTTCCTTTTTTTAAGGAGATTGACTTATATCTGAGGATCATAACTACCATGATAAGGAGTCATATTCTAATTCGGGGACAGAGCGATAAGGAGGTGTGATGAACAATAAATACATGGCTATACCCTAATTCACAGGTAACTACTCTTTGAGCACTAAAGTATTAAACCTCCATTGTTAATATATTCTTCGGCCTGTACTTATTCTCACATCGAAGCTATCCCCCGGTGGCCCAAGGCCGTCAGCTTTCTCAATGTGATTTCATTTATGTGCAGGATTCAACATGTTATTTGGTGATTGAGCGCATGGACGGATCTTAGTGTTAACATCCTGTTTATCCCCTTCAAAATCATACTCAACACATATCTCAACATATTTATGATCTACAACGTCATTTAACAATATATTAAGGTCATCATCATTTGAAAGATTTTTATAATGCCCACAAAAAATAGTTCTAGTCAATCTGTAATATAATCATATAATGTCATTGTACCCAAAACCCTCACACATTGACTTCGACTTCTCAAATGTTAGTAGAAAATAAGAGATTTTAAACTTGTCAATTTGCCCTCCATCAAAATGCAAAACAGGATGTAACCCAAATAAACTCCTTTGGTGGAGTTCAACTACCAAGAATCTACAATAAAAATAAATAAACATGTATTTAAAAAAATTATTATTATAACATGTATAAAGACAAAATATGTTTGACTATGGAGCAAAAGACAACAAATACAAATACAAACAAGATATAATAATTATCTAGACAATACTAGGACCATAACATGAGACCTTATAATAAACAAATAAAACAAAAAGAAGAACAAACAAAAAAATGAATAAAGGGGCGACATCTATGGGAAAAATAGACAAATAAAGGGGAATAAAGGAGAATTTTGAGACATTTACACCATCCCCAAATATTCTTTCAGATTCTTTAATTATGGCACTAGTACAAACCCCCAAATTAAGGATGTAACCCTAATTTCTCTGTTTGTGCAGGCGAGAGGATGAGAGAAAACGACTGAAAACATAAATAGTAAAGTAAAGTGAAAAGTGTGAAAGAGAATATGAATTTGTCTTTTTTAATATTCTATTGGGAAAAATCTTTTAATTTAGTATATAATTTATTCTTTGGGTAATCTAAGTAACTAGGCTAGTGATGCTTTTGTGGTCTCAATGCCAAAACCTCAAATATGAGGTTTTGGGATCAAATCCGTGGAACAACAATTGTTTTGGATTTAATCGAGTTTAACACGCATCTTTTTTAGGGATTTAATTGAGTTTAAGTACACATCATCGATGTCACGTAGGCAAGCTAACGCACATGTGACTCCTATCACCAAATTCATGGAACAACATTTTTTTGGGATTTAATCGAGTTTAACATATCTTTTTTTTGGGATTTAATTGAATTTAAGTACACATCAGTGGTGTCACGTAAGCAAGTCAACGTAAATGTAACACTTGAGGTTTAAGTACACATCAGCGATGTCACGTGTGCCGCATAGGCAAGTCAACACACATGTGACACCTGAGGGTTTAATATCCAAATTTCTTGACAGAAAGTGGCTCGTTTCGCGTTGACTAATAAAAAGGAGCTCAATACCCAAAAATATCTAAAGTTCAGGTGTCACATTTGCATTTTACTCATTAAAATACCATACTTTTTAAATTTCAAATAAATTTCAAACATTGCTAGCTTGCTACTACAAATAATATCCAACTACAAAAAGAACAAATCTTAAATTAATTCAAAACTTCTAATTCCTTCAATTGAAAGATGCATACATTACTACAATACAACTATTGTTTATAACTTAAAGTCTTAAACCATCTAAAATTACATAATTTAAAATTAAATTTACAATCATACTTAAATAGAACTCAAAAACTCTAAAATATACACAAAAATATGAGAAATATTAAAGATTTAAAACTCTAAACGAGTGCACTTCTTTAAGGGGTGCAGTTTCTATACCAAAACTGCAACCGCAACCGCAAAGGGTGCGGTTCCTACCGGAAAAATCATAATATGCCATCGAAATTATTGGTGCGGTTTTTGCGGTTTTGTGTGCAATTTCGGTTGTAAAATCGATTCTTGCTCTCCCATAAAGTTATCATTTACTTTATGTATTTTATCTCATCTTTTTGGTGACGAAAATATTTGTACCTTTAGTTATCTTTTTGGATGCAGGAGTATAAGATTTATTGTTTTAACATTTTTTAATGAATTTTTTGATGTTTGAATTTAAAAATGTTTCAAAATAATTTTAAAAAAATTATTAATAATCTTATTCGTAAAAGAGTATAAACTTGTTTGAGTAGACTACAACATTCATATGAAACTTTTTCAAACAAGTCTCCCAGAAAGAAAACATTATTGACATCCGTTTGAATCCATATGATGGATGAAACAGCAGCAGTAGAGCTACAAGCGACCTAATAGTTGCACTAAATGAGCAAAAGTTTTCTGTTCAGTAACTGTTTCTAATTTTAAAATTATCTACTTTTTTTGAAATCAAAATCATTAACTAGAAACATATAAACTTGACTATAATCAAATGGGAAAGAATGCACATGGAACCAAGTCATTAACTAGAAACATATAAACTTGACTATAATCAAAACATATCAACATCATATCAACAGAAGTTTTGCACTTCATAAAAGTGATCACCAACCAGCAGAAATTTGCAATTAAGTTGTTTGCATTGCAACTAGCATTCTAAATAAAAAATAGAAACTACATGGACCTGTTTTCCCGGGAGAGGATATTACATAATTCATGGCACATACAAAACAACTCTTTCACCCATAATACTGAATACCTAAAGAATCAAAGTTACATACAGCTTCTTCGAAAAAATAGAATGTAGGTCCCAGGGTCGTTGCCAAATCAATGATCCATAGTGAGAGCATATGTGAAGCAGTCGGCCTTGTCTTTGCTACTAGCGTATATCAACATGATGTTGGAACTAAAACCTGCCTACATACTCGGGCACGATAATAAGAGGCAATTCCTAGAGCAGTTAGATTCCCCCATTTGCAGCCTCATAGCTTCAGATGCACAATACCATGATGATTGAACTCGCAAAAATTATGACTTAGACCGCCTGAATTCAAACCAAATCTCATAGTGATTGAAAAGTAAACTATCATGTGTGTGCTTCCCAAGATACTCGAGCCCTAGACTGTTTAGTCTCTTTGTACACTCCTCTCCTCCCAACCGTGAACAGAACTTAATATTATGCGACACAAAAATTCGACCTTCTATTGGTTTCAATTTACTCGCTAACCTCTCTAATCCAACCCAAACAAGATTATCAGGTATGTGAAGAAAAACAGCACTTGCATATATCAAATCATACATGATTCCAGGTCCAAACTTGCTGAATTCCATATCTTCGCCTCTCACAATCAGAGGACGCTTGTGTAATAGACCTTGGGATGGAAGTTCATACCTAAATGCAGCCATTAGAGAAAGCTCATCCCTCTCCAGACAATGAAAGTGTTCTGGGTTCAAGTATCGAATGAAATGCAAGCCAACGCGAAGTGTGCCACATCCAATCTCGAGTACACGTGATTCCGGTGCTAAGTGGGCAGACTTTGCAAGGAATTCATACACGTCTCGCCCACCTGCCCAGGGCTCTCCATAATTGCTGTGGTGCTCTTCCACAAGGAGTTCCTCAGGGCATGGAAAAGCTGTGTGGTTATTTGCTTCCTCACCTTCATAATGTGATATCCCCTTGTACCTAAGAAAAAAAGAAAGTTATTTAGTTTCTAAAACAAGTTTTACATAAATTCAATTAATTCAAACTAAAAAATCCAGATCTCAATCAGAGAGATAGAAACAGACAAACAGAGAGAAGATGGGAAATTTGGTAATGAGTACACCGAAAGACTGAATTCTCGACAACCTCAATTTTAAATTTTTATGTGTCTGAGTGGAGAGAGAGAGAGATAGAGAGATAGAGAGAACTTCACTGAAATGGACAAGGAACTCCGGTTCCTTCAAATCTAGGGTGTAAGAACAAAGTGTTGTTTACACACACACCACACACATACACCCAGAAAGAAATCCTTGTTATGGAGAGGAAGTAGACATCATTCTGATAATTTAAAATGTATTCTCATATATTACCCCCTCCCAAAGTGACTCTAATTTTAATAAATTACATATTACAAAAAGTTGTCACGTTCCTTTTTCATTTTGTAACTCGATTCAAATAAAAACATCTACGTTAAGAGAAAGTTAGGTTTCACCACAGAGAAGAAAAAACGAGACTCAAAGACTCTTAATTTTAGACGAAGGAAGTATTTGTTTTGCAATTCATGAATCCACACGGAAGAGAAACTATGTACTACTAAATGACTCCGGATGTGTCCAAAATCTCTACCATACAAAAGGCTATCAGTCGGTGTATAAAACAAATGTAATCACATACTTCATTCATATTTATTTGTTCTCTATTAAGCTAGAACTCTGTATCTTAGTGCAGGAGGGTGAAACCGTGAAAGTAAACAGTCTCTCTCTCTCTCTCTCTTTCTCTCTCCGGTCATTGATATTGTTGTCTCAAGCTATTGACAAATGATGGGCATGCATGCTGCAGACTGACTGGAACTGACATATACACCGTACTGGTCTACAAAAGAAAGTGGAAAATAAGAGATTTTTGATATAATAGCTCAAGTGTGCCAGCTCCATCCAGTTATAAGACTGCTCCAAACCTTTATACTATTTATCATTAAGTTATTTCTTCCTCGTAAAACCTTCTAATTGAATTAGAAAGTGAAATGAAACTATTTAATTTTCCCCCTCTCTCTCTCTCTCTCTCTGTGTGTGTGTGTATATATATATATATATATATATATATATATATATATATTTATCTCTGTTGTTGAACAGGTCAAAATGCATCAAACTTATGATTAGTGCAGTTTTGACTAGGTATACAAAATAATGTCAAACTCAGCCCATTTAATAGTGTTTAGGCTTGCGATATATTGAGCTTGATCAGCTGGTGAGCGTCGATGAGCAACTAGAGGTCATTTAAGCTCATTGGACTTATCTAAAAGCTTATATGTTCGACCTTTTTTTTTTTTTTTTTTTTTTTTTTGGGGGGACTTAAACCTCACATCCATACACAATCAGTTTATTTCACATCTAAGCGGTTTTGCAACAGTCAGTATAGCAATGCAAGATTGTCCCAATTTTATGCCAAGTGACTTTATAAAAGAAACTGGACGATTAATATAAACAACAGGCTCTCTCTCTCTCTCTCTCACTCACACATGCAGATATCAAAAGCGTTGTTTATTTCACATCTATATAGAGAAGTGGTTCTTCAACAATCAATATAACTAAAGGTTTTTTAACGTAATATCAAATGATTTAACAGAGCAAAGACTAAACTCTTAACACAAACAGCAGTCTCTCTCTCTCACAAAGACGCACACACACATACACATAGATGAAGAGTGCTGTTTATTTAGATTTTTCAGGAGCCTATTCAACTTCCATGATACTAAAACAATGTACTAAGACTTAAATTTCAATCACTATAAAAAACACATATAAGAAGATTATCTGGATATAGAGACCTAACAAAAATCAAACATAACTTGATACTGACTTTAAAATTTGGTGAGTATGATTGTTACTCCCTCATCCCAGATTACAAATAAGTTTAGTCTTGGAATACAAAATCTCGGGTGACATAGTTTTATGACGGTCATAAGAGAGAATTTGTAAATTCATGGAATAGATTCATAAGCCTACTTTGAAAGAGGTAATGTTCTTATCTTCTACATACTTCACACTGTTTGATATGTATTTTATTACATAATTTAATATATATTATTTGACAAGGTAGAAAATTAGTTAGATTTATTTTGGGCTTATATATGTCAGATGAATGAAACCAAACACAAATTTGATTTGAATCGGTTAACATGATGAAGAGCTCTAGTTTTTTAACTCTGGCTCATGAAGACAATCATCTTCCAGATTTGGGATTTGATTGAAATAGTATCTAAATAACTTTCAAACTCCAATACTGCTTTCAGTAAATCTCAATTTTAACTTATCAAAGACAAAATCACGAATATATTGAAGAGCAAAGAAATAAAAATTTGAAAATCCAACGGAAAATGTATGTGGAACTGTTTGTTGGTCAGCCCTTTCTTAATGAAGAAGGGGATTTTGTTATCAATCTAAATTTTCTCAAGGCAGTGTGGCTTTCAATTTGGAAAGGTAGATTCACCAATCATCACAAGAACAGAGAAACTAAAAGACATGATTTCTTTCGATCTAATTACACTAATATTGATCACGCACCCAGTTCCAAATTTACAATAGTATTGATCTCGCACCCAGTTCCCAATAGATTCGAAATTGGTCAAGATAGCCTTTGGTCAATTCATAGAAAAGAGTTGCATGTTTATAGCAAAGAGTTACTCCCTCCTTTCCAAGAAAAGACTCCCTATTCACTTTGATCCTAGTTAATTTGCACAATCCTAAAATTCAAATTGTTATTCGCATTTATTTTAATTTTCAAAATAACAATTCTATACTTCATTAAATTTGTTGGAGTTTTCTGTTTTGAACAAGTCTAGTTGCAAGTCCTATTCATTTGGGATTTCTGCTATTGACCAAGTATTTAGGAGTCCTTGAAGTTTAAGTTGTTAGGTTGTAGCGGATAGGTTTGTTGCTATTTTATCTCCTAGTTTAAGTCAAAGTGGTTAAATCGAACTACTATATATGTAATCGGAAGTTCTTTAATAAAGTAATAAAGTTTTCGGTCATATTATTCATTCATTGTTCAAGATATTTTCTTAGATATTTCAACATTGTGGTATCGAGCCTCAATTGGGCTCGAGGTAGATTGAAGCAAAGACTTAATTTCTTGCGATAGAAGAAAAGTGGTCACGGCAACCGACAACAACAACTATGTGCAACCAGCAATTCCTCACTTCGATGGTCACTATGATCATTGGAGCATGTTGATGGAGAATTTTTTTGCGATCAAAAGAGTTTTGGCCATTGGTTGAAGATGGTGTCACAGTTTATCCAGAAGACACGGTGTTGACAGCTGCTCAGAAGAAGCAACAGGAGGAACAAAAGTTGAAGGATCTCAAGGTGAAGAACTATCTGTTCCAAGCTATTGATCGTACAATCTTGGAGACCATTCTTGAAGGAGACCAATGAAGCGATTTGGGATTCAATGAAAAAAAAGTATCGAGGGACGGCAAGAGTGAAGCGTGCACAACTTCAAGCCCTTCAAGAGATTTGAGACTCTTGAGATGAAGATGGGAGAGTCGGTCACTGACTATTTTGCAAGGACGATAACAATTGCAAACAATATGCGGATCCATGGTGACAAACTAGAAGATGTTGTTGTTGTTGAAAAAATTCTTCGATCGATGACTACAAAATTTGATTACGTAGTTTGTTCGATTGAGGAATCAAATGACATTGATAAAGTCTCCATTGATGAGCTGCAAAGTTCGTTGTTGGTTCATGAGCAGAGAATTAATCAAGGGGCCACAACAGAAGAGCAAGCTTTAAAGGTCTCCTCCAACACTCCAGTTGCTTTTGAGGGCGTAGGACGTGGTCCAGGAAAAGGCAAAGAATGATTTAATTCTTATTCCAGAGGCAAAGGGCGTAGTCAAGGATCAAGGTTTGACAAATCCCATATTGAATGCTTCAATTGCCACAGGTATGGCCATTATAGGTCAGAATGTCCCAATTTCTTTAGAGATCAGGGAGAGAGATCAAATTATGCTGAGATACAAGAAGAAACAACCTTATTGATGGCATGTCAAAACAAGGAAGAAAAGTTTAATAATCTATGGTATTTAGACTCAGGCTGCAGTAATCATATGTGTGGCAATAAGTTTTTATTCTCTGAATTAGATGAGTCATTTAGAAATACCGTGAAGTTTGGAGACAACTCTACTGTTTCTGTTATGGGGAAAGGAAGTGTCAATATTTGCATGAAAAATGATGTTGTTGAAAAAATCCCTAATGCGTTTTATGTTCCAGATTTGAAAAGTAACTTGATTAGCTTGGGTCAACTCCAAGAGAAGGGGTATGAGATCACCATCAAAAGTGGAACATGCCTTATCAAAGATTCAGAAAGAGGTGTTATTGCTCGTGTTGACATGACAGCAAACCGGATGTTTCCAATTATCATTGTAGATGATAATCTAAATCCTCAAACTTGTTTCTCTGCAAAAGTGAAAGACACAGCTTGGTTGTGGCACCTTCGATATGGGCATCTCAATTTTCATGGGTTGAAGACTTTGCAACAAAAGGAATGGTGACAGGCTTCCACAAATTACTCCTCCATCACAAGTTTGTGAAGATCAGATTATTAGCAAGCAAAGAAGCCGCGATCACTTCCCAAGAGGAAAAGCATGGAGAGCTCAACAACCACTGCAGTTGATTCACTCAGACATATGTGGACCCATAAGTCCAACTTCAAATGGCAATAAAAGGTATTTTATCGCCTTCATGATGACTATAGTGGAAAACTCCTGGGTATATTTCTCGCAGCAAAATCGTAAGCTTTTCTGACCTTTAAAAAGTTAAAACCTTGATTGAGAATGAAGCTGGCAGAGCAATCAAGGTGTTACGAACAGACCGTGGAGGGGAATTCAACTCATAAGAATTTTCCAACTTTTGTGAGATGAATGGCATTCGAAGGCAATTGACTGCAGTTTACACACCACAGCAGAATGGGGTATGCGTCGCACAATTTTGAACATGGTTCGGAGTATGCTATCCACAAAAGCCATTCCCAAATGTTTTTGGCCAGAAGCTGTCAACTGGAGCATCCACATATTGAATAGAAGTCCAACATTGGCAGTGAAGAACATAACACCCGAAGAAGCCTGGAAGGGAAGCAAACCAACTGTGGACTATTTCAAAATTTTTGGTTGCATAGCTTTTGCTCATGTCCCTGATGAGAAGAGGAAGAAGCTTGATGATAAAGCAGAGAAGTGTATATTTCTTGGTGTCAGTGAGCACTCAAAAGATTACGGGCTTTACAATCCAATCACAAAAAGAATAATCATTAGTCGAGATGTGGTATTTGATGAAAGCAAGACATGGAAGTGGACTGTTAATAGCACCGGAGAGCATAATCCAGTGAGTGATGGTGAACCTCAAGAAGAAGTAAGCCAGACTTTATCAAGTTCTATTATCACAAGCTCATCACCTGCTCCCACACTAAATTCACAAGGAGATGTGGAAGATAATCTGTCACATGAATCTAGACTCCAACGCACAAGAAGAAGGCCAACATGGATGCAAGATTATGAGGTTAGTGGAATTAATCGAGATGATGATCCACTTGTCCATTTTGCTCTTTTTACGGGATGTGATCCTGTTTCTTTCCAAGAAGCAGTAACGCAATTAAAGTGGCAAAGAGCTATGGATGAAGAGATCAAGGCAATTGAGAAGAACAACACTTGGGAATTGACAGATCTTCCCAAGGGGCAGAAGTCTATTGGAGTTAAATGGGTTTATAAGACAAAGCTGAATGCAGATGGTAAGGTGGATAAATACAAGGCACGACTGGTGGTTAAAGGCTACAAGCAAGAATATGGGATTGATTATAAAGAGGTGTTTGCTCGATTCATGAAGCTTGACACAATTAGATTGGTTATCTCGATTCGCACTCGTAAATTCGTGGCCTATTTATCAACTTGATGTCAAGTCAGCATTTTTACATGGCAAATTGACAGAAGAGGTTTATGTTGAGCAGCCTTTGGGATATGTGCAGCAAAGGAACGAGGAGAAAATTTACAAGTTGAAGAAAGCATTATACGGTCTAAAACAAGCACCTCGAGCTTGGTATAGCCGTATAGAGTCTTATTTTACAAGAGAAGGCTTCGAGAAATGTCCGTATTTAGCATACTCTCTTTATAAAGTATGGAGCTACCGGAAGTTTCTAATTATGCGCTTGTATGTTGATGATCTTATCTACTGTGGAATGATGAAGATTTATTTAAGAATTTCAAGCATTCAATGACATTTGAGTTTGAAACGACCGACTTGGGACTTTTTTGCATTACTTTCTCGGCATTGAAGTGGTGCAATCTGCAAAAGGTATTTTCATTATGCAAAAGAAATATGCTATGGAGATTTTGCATGATTTGAGATGAAGACTTGCAATTCGGTTAGAACACCAATTGACCCGAGATTGAAGATAACAAAGGATCCCAAGGGCGAAAAGGTCGACAAAGACTTTGTTTAAACAAATTGTTGGAAGCTTGATGTATCTTACAACAACAAGGCCGGATATTATGTATGCGAGAAGTTTAATTAGCGGTATATGGAACATCCAACCTGAGCATCATCTTCTTCACGCTAAAAGAGTGTTACGCTACTTGAAAAGGTACAAGTGATTTTGGTATCTTATAAGAAGGAGAAATGTCGAACTTGTTGGGTTTCTCGATAGTGACTATGTTGGAGATTTGGATGATCGAAGAAGCACATCCGGGTATGTGTTTATGTTCAATGTCATTTGTTTCATGGTCTTCAAAGAAATGACGAGATAGTGACTCTGTCAACTCATCAAGGTGAATTTGTTGCGCAGACATGACTTGCTTACCAAGCTATTTGGCCGAGAAGGTTGATTATAAAGTTTGGTTTTGCTCAAGATGAATCAACTTGAGTGTTTCGTGATAATGTTTTCGCAATTAAGTTATCAAAGAATCATGTTTTACATGGGAGGAGCAAACATATAGATGTCAAATTCCACTTCTTACGTGATCTCGTGCAAGGATGATGTTATTGATGTTATCCATTGCAAGAGTGAAGATCAGATTGCAGATATAATGACAAAACCTCTCAAGTTAGCTGTGTTTGAGAAGCTTCAAGCCTCGCTTGGAGTTTGTTCAAGAAAGGAGGTGGTAGTGATGATGAAAAGTCAAGGTTCTTTGGAGTTACCTCTGTTGTAAACTGAATGTCCTACATACATCAGTTTAAGGGAGGAAATGTTGGAGTTTTTCTTTTTGAATAAGTCTAGTTGCAAGTCCTATTCATTTGGGATTTATCGCTATTGACCAAGTATTTAGGAGTCCTTGAAGTTTAAGTTGTTCAGGTTGTAGCGGATAGGTTTGTTGCTATTTTATCTCCTAGTTTAAGTCAAAGTGGTTCGTCTGAACTACTATATATGTAACTGGAAGTTCTTTAATAAAGTAATGAAGTTTTCAGTCATATTATTCATTCATTGTTCTGAAGATATTTTCTTAGATATTTCAACAAAATTCTCATCAATTCGAGTCTTAGGATTTCGCAAATTGACTAAGAAATAAACTAAATGGAACTCTTTTTGTGAAACACGAGAAAGTAGCATTTTACACCCAACAATGCAACAAATGTGCTATACAAATGCAATCCAAAGGCTAACTTCACCAAAACCAGATATAGGCCCAGTGCCCAATGTATAAAGACAGATCAAAACAGGGTACCATAAATTAATTGTATGTAATGAACAAACAAAAAGAAATATATACACAAACAAATTCATAGAGATAGGGATTGGGTATTTACTGAATCAAATCCTGGAGCTGCTGAGACCGAGTACGCGGATTAATCCCCTTCCGAAGCACATTGTCTTGCATATGCAGTCCATTCGCTTCGATCTGATCCTTGACCCACTTCACATCCTCCGCCCTCGTCGAGATCCTCTCCCCGCCGCCACCCACTACGGCGGCGCTAGTTGTTCTTCCGGAGGTGGTGGGGCAGGAACAAGGAGGAGGGGAAGGAGTAGAGAGAGAAGACAAGAGGAAGAAGAAGAAAATGGCAGCCGCGGCAACTGAGAGAACCAGAACTGGGACTGTTACTACTACTCCCTTTGGCCATGTGGCTGATATAGCCATGGATTTTGTGGGTTTCTCTCTCCAAAAATTGAGGAGAGATAGAAATGGATTTCAGTTTCTGATGATGTCTGTGTGTTCTAAGGAATAATGAAGAAGATCTGTGTGTATTGCTAAAAGATGAAAAAAAAATCTGAAGATTAGTGTTTCTATGGCTTTTTACAAATAAATGTGGGCTTTATTTTATTTTGAGTCCTTATAGGGAACATTGTTTTGTTGACATTGTAGCGATGTTATTTTTTTAAATTTTTTTTTTATAGTACATTTAAAAAAATATATAGTATTTATTTTAACTAAATTTTTTATAAAAAATAGTGTTTTAAGGGTAATTTGGATACATACAAAAACATAGACCCTATTTCTTGTATGTATCCAAATTACACCTAAAATACTATTTTTTACAAAAAAAAATCAGTTGGAATAAATACTATATATTTTTTGAAAGGTACTATAAAAAAAAACTAAAAAAATAATATCGCTAGAATATCAGCAAAACAATGTCCCCCTAGAATTATTGTTTTATTTTCTATTTATTGGGAAAAAGAATAAAAAAAACAGTAGTTGCAAAGATGTGGAATAATTAATAATAGTTATCCACTAACATGTATGAAAAATAATAACTTAAGTTTGAGTTAGGAAACTTATTTGCTCCGATAATACCTATCATTAATAAGATTACTCTATCAATTAACATAACACATCTTAACTCATAATACTACTACTCTATAATAAATTATCTAAATTCAATTAGCATAAGTAAACATTAGAGAACACCTTAAACCATTAGAAATATTATCATCCTTTAATAATATTACTATAACTTAATCATCATCTTAAACTCACATCTAATATTATTAATCACTTAATAGTATTTTATTCACTTCATAATATTATTAATCATTTAATAATATTTTAATCACTTACTAATATTATTAATCATTTAATAATATTTTAATCAATCATTAATATTATTAATAATATTTTAATCACTTACTAATATTATTAATTATTTAATAATATTTTAATCATTTACTAATATTATTAATACTTTATTCATTTATAAACAATTTAATTTAATTGTTTATCTCTTACTATTTAATTTATTTAACAAACATATCATGTCATTCTTATATCATTTTCTTAAAAATGACCAAATTACCCTTATAAAGTCTTAATACATCATCTTAATGATCATTAGTCAATAAAATCACATTATAGAATTTTTGAAACTTAATATAACTTTATTTCCTCAATTATTCTTAACTCATTCATAGGCATTAAAATACCTAATCAACTTATTATTTTCCTATCTTTTGGAAAAAGGTAATATATTATATTTTAGTTACAAAATAATTTTCTTGCAATTTTTTAAGTTCATTTCCCATTTTAAATAGATCATTTCTGTCCAAAATCACAACATTTATTTAAAAATATAATTTTATCAAAAAATTCAGAAATTTATACTGTAGCCTTATATCATCATAGAATGATTCCAGTAAAAATTTCATAATTTTTGAGTTCTAGATCTCGAGTTATAACAGTTTCTTTAAAAAATCGCATCTTCTTGGATGGACCATAGCCCCGTCTCACGAAGTCAAAACAAGCTCATTTTTGGACAGCAACTAGTTAACTTCTTGAAAGAAACTGGACAGTAGGGTTTTTGGTTTTTCTCAGCAGAAACTGTTTTGGTAAAAATTGCACTACGGTCGACTCGGCTAACATTTTTCAGTGATTCCAGTTGGGTTCATTAGATAACTCATAGATCTAACTCACGGCTTTGACGGATCTCAAAACTAAGTTATAGATAAAATATGGTAATGGTCCAAAGTGGACTAAAATTCTAGGATTTTTGTGCTAAAAACTAATTTTTCTTCTTCATGAAAGCTTATCAACACTTAAAATGGCTACATCTAACCATAAAACATCATATAACACATATATCTACTATCATATGACTTAAGAACATAAACTCATCATGTATTCTAAAACAACGATAAAAAATACACATTAATCTAGCTAGGTTTTGAGTTTAGGAGACTTTTAAACCTTGATTTAGAAGCACTTATTCTTCTTCCTCCAAAGTAGGTTATGAACCTTGAAGTCATGAACAAGACCTCCCCTCCTTATTCGGCAGCCCCTTCCCCCTTTCCTTTCTCTCTTTTTTGTTTTGCTCTCTAGCTTTGAAAACTTAAAAAAATAAAGGAAGGGTAAAACTTTTCTAACACTTGTAATGTCTTCTATTTATAGCCTCCAAATTGTCTAGATATAACTTATATATGTATACATATCATTATGGCAAATCTCCAATTTTCTTTGCCCATCCTAAATTTGTGGATCTCAATTTATTTTGCTAGCTGCATTAGGGAACATTAGGCTATATGAGAGTTGTTGAACAAACTTGGAAAATGAAATAAAAACTTAATTAACTATTGTGCCCCTTATTTGCCTCATATTTTTTATTTTCTTTAATGCTTTATTTTTACATTATATCATCTAGAAAAATCAACACCAATTGGGCTAGGGTTTAGGCTAAATAATTTACACATTTGGGTTCAATATATTTGGGCCACTTCCTCCAACATATGTCCAACACCTAGATTTCTTACCCTTGTTATTTAATTAGGATTTCTAATCCACTTACTTTAGACTTTAAATAATTACTCTCATTGGTTTAATAATATAACCCAATTAGACTTGCTATAATTAGGTTAAGATAATAGATAGTTTGAGATAATAATTTAATTCTCTTAGGCTAGTCCACTAGTATATAATCTAATACTTGGACTATCTCTTAATTCAATATAACACTTAAGTTATTTAATTTCCATACGTACTTTATTTATAAATAGGTCACAAAATTCTTCATTTACAACATCATTCTACTATTCATTTACTTAAGTCATCATTCTCATTTTGGGCCATCATTTTTGGGCCAAGGTCTTGGATCTCCTACCAAGTTTGTTAGGGCTTGTCATAGTCTTGAGTTTGGGCTTTAATAATCCTTCTCTTGAACTCTTTCATTTGATCACACTTTCGGGCTCATAAATTAGGTTAACTACCTAACTCGTTTTGGCCCCGCTTACTTCGAACATCATCTTTTTCATGCTTACAGTTATTACATTATTTCCTACTTACAGGGATTCCATCTCATAACCATTATTACCGTAACATTCTAGTTTAGTTACAGCTAAACTTTTACACAACTACATAGGTTCTTCTAAATAATTTAATCATTTCTCTATTTTCAAATCTAGGTTTTATTATTTAAACCTTTAATTAATTATTTGAGATCTTATTTACAAGTCTCATAAATTTTTGGGTTATCACAGAAGTAGTTGAGGAAGTTGACAAAGGTATGTAGTGTTAATGTTAACAGGTCACTATCGAGAATTTATTTAAGATTTTTCTAAGATAGCTAACGTATTGACCAAAGAAGATGAGAAGGACTATGAAGTTATTTATTGTAACGATCAAGAATTTTGTATTTAATTTAAAATATTTTTGAATTAAATAAATATTTTGGTTGATTTATTTATTGAGTAAAATAAGTAATTGAAGGAAGTTGTTGTGGATTAATTTAATTAAGTGTGATATATTAATTAAATAAGTGTTTAATAATTTTATAGATTGAAGTTTTAATTTAATGAGATAATTAAATTAAATTAAATGAATTGTTAAATAATTACAATATTGTGTAATGGTGGAGTTCTAATTTAATTTAATAATTAAATTAGATATTTATTAATTTGTTAAATAAAATTATAATTTGTAATGGAAATTGTATTAAAGTCTAATTGAATTTATAATTTAATTAAGGAGTGTGATACATGATACTATATATTAAGAGAGTTATAAAAATAAAATAGAAAGAGTGCTAAAATGGGATAGCTAAACATGGCCTTGTGGCTCTTGGTTATCTTAACTGATGAAACTCTTTATTTGTGTAACTCACAAACTAAATATTACGCATTATGTATATGTCAGTTTTAGTTTTACGTGTTATTCATTTGGCTTAGCCTATTTTGCAAAGAACATAGAAAAGAGAGAACTAGGGAGAGAAATTGAGAAATTAGAGAATAAGAGACTTTGGAAATCAAGGGAACAAGCTTGTTAATCATCATTGTTAGTGAAAATAAGGAATTAAAGGTAAATAATTTAACTTTACTGTAAGACCCCGAATTTTATGAAATAAAAGTATTCAATTTTTCTTATAATTACTATTCAGTAAATGGTTAAATTGATAAAAGTTTAAAGTTAAGGGTGATATATGTAAATATTTTAAATAAGCAAGTGGTTATAAAATACTCATTATTGTTGGGAAATATTCGTTTGGTCGTGGAATAATCTTCCTGTCGGGGAATATTCGTACGACGGTGCAGTCTTTTGTGGGCCCCATAACGGAAAGCGATTGGATGAAGAAAACGACAAGTATAAGTTGTTTATAAATAATCTGGCAGTAGTTATTACAATTATCATTGTTGGAATACGTTGGTTAAAACACATGAATACGCGTTGTCAGACAAGAAGCATTACCAGATTGCACCAATTATTGATTCTTACGTAAGAAGGCACTACTCAATAATTGTTACTGATAATTATCGCTCAATATTTTATTTTATTGATTCAATAATTGCTACGTTGATATTTTATATTCTTGTTGTTTCAATAATTGTCACTACACGGTATTTTCTATTATCGAAGCAATAATTCATATTATCCGAATAATATTATTAGATAATATTATTGGCAATGTCTAGAAAGTTCATGTACAAGGAGAGGTTTGGTCACCTAATCATGCCAAGAAGGAGAAATTCTTATTGGAAAGCCCCTGCTTTCACAAGAGAACTACCGGTTGTCATTATTGTGATTCTCGTAATATTATTTGTGAATAATTAATTATTAATTTATATGATAAGGAAAATATTCATTTTATGTGGATATAGATGGAGAAAAATTTTAATGTGACAATTGTTGAAAATTGATATTTTATCTTTTTTGATAAAATAATTCATTTAAATATATTATTATATTTTAATAAATATAATAATGGTGATATTTTTATAATGAATGTGTGATATATGAGTAAATGAAGAGGAAGAGTATTTTTGTTACAAAAAAATGTTTAACACATGTTTTGTGTGTCGGTGGACCCCATTTCTTGACTGAAATTTGATTATAGGCTGTAAAATCGTCCGTATGTGGATTTCGGTCAATTTCTGTTTGGAAAAACTTAAACTTATAAAGTTGTAGAGAATTGAATTTCTTATAGAAGGACATATGATATCTATCATAACCTAGACGCATGGCCTCCCATGTACGAAGATTTCCTTGAGCACTTCCCAAAGATTTTAATTTCTAAAACAGTTATTGACTGTACCTTTATGTAAGGTGTCATTGTGACGTACTATCCAAGGTTGGGACATGAGTCACATTTGGTATATATTTGTATCAAAACTCATAACATATGTGTTGTTGTATTTTGCACGACAATTGTAGTAATAAAGTTGTAGTTATTTTCTGTACCATGTTTTTGGCGACTCAGAATAGGTTGGTTGGATTGGACCTATTTTGGGGGCGTTACATTTACTATAAGACCCCAACTGTAAGACCCCGAATTTTATGAAATAAAATTATTCAATTTTTCTATTTAGTAAATAGTTAAACTGATAAAAGTTTAAAGTTATGGGTGAAACAATTTTTTTTCAAAATAAGCAAGTGGTTATAAAATATTCATTGTTGTCAGGGAATATTCGTTTGATCGTGGAATATTCTTGTTGTCGGAGAATATTCGTACGACGGCGCAACTATTTGTGGGCCCCATAACAGAATAACTGTCGGATGAAGAAAATGATAAATATGAGTTTTAATAAATAACTGTAGTTAGTTGTTCAATTAACACTTTGTTAGAATACCGTTTGGTTAAAATACTGATGTCTGGCGTGGTTGCACAAAGAATGCATACAGGTATTATGCAGATATTTTTGAATTATTGATTCTTACGTAAAAAGGCACTACTCAATAATTGTTACAGTAATTACTGTTCAATATTTTATTTTATTGAGTCAATAATTGCTACGTTGATATTTTATATTATTGTTGTTTCAATAATTGTCACTGCACTTCCTTTATCAGATCAATAATTCATATTATTTGAATAATATTGTTAGATAGCATTATTGGCAATGTCTAAAGAAGTTCTGTCTAGGAAAGAGGTTTGGTCATCTAATTGCGCGCCAGTAAGGAGAAATCCTTATTGGAAAGCCCCCTCTTTCTTGGGAACGTTGTCATAATTGTGATTCTGTAATATTATTTGTGAATAATTAATTATTGATTTATATGATAAGGAAATATTTATTTTAATGGGGTTATAAATAGAGGAATTTTTAGAAAGGTGACAATTGTTAAATATTGATATTTTATATTTTCTGATAAAATAATTTATTCAAATATATTATTATATTACATTATAAATGTATAATGTGGTTATATAATGATATAATAATGGTGATATCTTTACACTAATTATGAGACCCCAAATTTTATGAAATAAAAGTGTTCAATTTTTTATTTTGGTGAATAGTTAAATTGATAAAAGTTTAAAGTTAAGGGTCATATTTGAAAATTTTTCAAAGTAGACAAGTTGTCATAAAATATTCTTGTTACTATTCACGAAAGTTACTATTCACAAAAGTTACTATTCAATTCAAATTACTATTCACTCTAGTATTGTTAACTCTAGTATTTGGGACTTTTTTTGTGTCTGAGAGTTACTATTCACGAAAGTTACTATTCACTAAGTTACTATTCACCAAAATTACTATTCACTCTAGTATTGTTCACTCGAGTATTTGGGACACTTTTTGTGTCGAGTACTATTCACGAGTTCTTATTAACGAATTACTATTCATGAGTTCTTATTCAACCGAACAAAATATTTTATGAAAATAATGACGGAGGTTTTACCGTTAAAACTGTTGAACTACTCTAGGTAGTAAAAGAAAACGATGTCTGGCGTTGTTGCGTAGTAATACACGATATTGATTATTAATATTTATATAAGAAGTGGTTTCGGTTTGATTTCAATTATTATCGATTATTAATATGAATTATTATAGCGATAATGACGTTTTGTTTTAATTATTATAGTGATAATGACATGTTGGTGGGAGGGAGCGTCGATAATGACGCTTTTGTTTTATCAGTAATAAAACGAAATATCTTTTATATAAAATGAATACTTTATTAAAGTTATTCTATAAATAGAATATATTATATTTTATTATACGTAGTGTTGAATAGTGTTTTTTGCGTAGTGTTGATAGTGTTTGCATAGTAAAATGTTTTTATATAAATAGAATATATTATATTTTATTTAAAAGATTTTGCTTTAAATATGAAATCATCGATTAAAGTAAATCAATCGGACCGAATTCATGGATTAGTTCTTATGCATTCTATTTTCCTATAAATAGAAGCTCATTCCTTCATTATTTTCTTTACGAATTCGTTGAAACTCTACAGAGAGAAATTATAGAGAAGCTATACAGAGAAAATTAGGGAGAGAAAGAATAAGAGTATCCTCGCTACTTCACTACTTCTATATTGGTTTTTTTTACGGTGAGGGTGTTATTCTTTCTTCTCAAGAGAACTTACATTATTTCGTTCTTTATTATTACATTGGAATAACTTTGTAAAAGTGGCATACCCTATACATGACCGTGACACGCTGGCAGATACCCTATACTTGGTGAAATCCATTCTATTATTCTATTCTTTATTATTCTGTTGGAATAACCTGTATACGCGGCATACCCTATACTTGGTGATATCCTTATGTTATTCCATTCTTTATTATTCTGTTGGAATAACCTGTATGCGCGGTTTACCCTATACTTGGTGGAATGACCAGTATATGCGGTTCACCCTATACTTGGTGATATCCTTATGTTATTCCATTCTTTATTATTCTGTTGGAATAACCTGTATGCGCGATTTACCCTATACTTGGTGGAATGACCAGTATATGCAGTTCACCCTATACTTGGTGATATCCTTATGTTATTCCATTCTTTATTATTTTGTTGGAATAACCTGTATGCGCGATTTACCCTATACTTGGTGGAATGACCAGTATATGCAGTTCACCCAATACTTGGTGATCTTCTTTTGTTATTCCATTCTTTATGATTATGTTGGAATAACCGGTTTATGCGAAGTACCGCATACTTGGTGAAACTCTGTTATTATTCCGTCATTTATATTTCTGTCGGAATATCTTGTCGGTGTGAATTTCACCTGACTTGGTTCCATATTTATTATTTCGCATTTATTATTCTGTCGAAATATCCTGTCGGTGTGAATTTCACTTGACCTAGTTCCATATTTATTATTTCGCATTTATTATTCTGTTGAGAATAACTTGTCTGTGCGGTCTCTATCGCATGCATGGTGATGTCTTTTGTTATTCCATTCTTTATTATTTTGTTGGAATAACTCATACATATGGATTACCACATGCATGGTGAATGATCCTTTGTATTCATTCCTTATTAAATTGTGGAAATGATCAGATACGTCGTGGATTCTTGCATGGCGGTGAAAATCCATTCATAGATTTCATATATTCTTTATTATACTCAGTTGGTTAGAGTTTTGACTTCTATACTCCATGAAATTAGTTGAATATCCTTGAAACTGGAAGCTCACATTAACATGTGTAAGATCCTTCCAAGATTTGGGAATTTTTGGAGTTAAACTTGAGGTAGCTAATTTCTTAAGGAATTAATTGGAAATCTATTTTTGAAAAATAGTAAATGAATTTTAAAAATTCCGAGAAAAATATATTTTCATTATGGGACTATATGTTGTTAAATCTCAGAAAAGAAATATTTTTGGAACTGATTTGGTATTTTTCATAAAAATAGTTTAGTTACGAACATATGAGTTAAATATGTTATGTGAAGTAACAAAATTGGAAAATAGGATTTTATGGCTAGAGAATCCTATATAGAATATTTGCATATTTTTGATGAGGTATTTGATCATTGGTGATGATATCTTATGAGTATGGCATTTGTGAATGATTAAATGCATTATATGGTAAAGCGTAAACAATTGAAATAAATTTTTTATAAATTTAAGAAGTGATTAAAATATTGTTATAATATTAATGATATTAGATGATGAGATTATTAAGTGATTAATAACATGGGGATATTCTTGAATCTGGATAAATTATATTATAAATGTTTAATATTTATCCTTTATCTCATTTGATTGATTATATCATTGACATGATCCTCATGTTTATATTTATTGAAAGTCATCTATGGCTATAGAGCATAGATGGACTTGGTATGATTATGACGAGGATTGTTCGGTATAATCATGACGATGAATTGAAAACACGATTATCTTTGCACGTAGTGCATGGATAATTTGTGGTCGTGATACTAATGAATACACGATTATCTTTGGCCGTAGTGCATGGATAATTTGTGGTCGTGATACTAATGAATACACGATTATCTTGGCCGTAGTGCATGGATAATTTGTGGTCGTGATACTAATGAATACACGATTATCTTTGGTAGTAGTGCATGGATAATTTGTGGTCGTGATACTAATGAATACACGATTATCTTTGGTAGTAGTGCATGGATAATTTGTGGTCGTGATACTAATGAATACACGATTATCTTTGGTAGTAGTGCATGGATAATTTGTGGTCGTGATACTAATGAATACACGATTATCTTTGGTAGTAGTAGTGCATGGATAATTTGTGGTCGTGATATTAATGAATACACAATTATCTTTGGCCGTAGTGCATGGATAATTTGTGGTCGTGATCTTAATGAATACACGATTATCTTTGGCACGTAGTGCATGGATAATTCGTGGTCGTGATACTTAAAGAATATCATTCTTTTTGTTATGCGGGGATGATTCGACGATGTGGATTAATTATTGAGTTGAGTCTCGATGAATGAAATATTAGTTCATGGATGTGTTCAAAGTCATACGTGGCTTACGTGCATAGATGGACTTGGTATGATTATGACCGAGGATTGTTTCGGTATAATCATGATCGTAGATTGAAAACACAATTATCCTTGGCCCGCGTGGTGCATGGATAATTCGTGGTCGATGATACTTATTCGAAGTCTCAAAGCATTATTGGTTTTATAGTTGTATATCTTTGGCACCGTAGTGCAAAGATGAATTGTTAATGAATATCTTTCAAGGATTGCAAAGATGAATTTAATGTTTTCAACGATAAAGGTATTCAAGGTATCTTCACCTCTTTATCATACAGTCACGCACCCTAATTTCGAGGGCTAAATTCCATAAGGAGAGGAGATTGTGAGACCCCAAATTTTATGAAATAAAAGTGTTCAATTTTTCTATTTTGGTGAATAGTTAAATCGATAAAAGTTTAAAGTTAAGGGTCATATTTGAAAATTTTTCAAAGTAGACAAGTTGTTATAAAATACCGGTTACATTATTCACGGGTTACTATTCATAGAAATTACTATTCACTCTAGTATTGTTCACTCTAGTATTTGGAACACTTTTTGTGTCGGAGTTACTATTCACGAAGTTACTATTCACGGGTTACTTATTCACCGAAATTACTATTCACTCTAGTATTGTTCACTGAGTATTTGGGACACTTTTTTGTGTGAGTACTATTCACGAGTTACTATTCATTTAATTACTATTCATAAGTTACTATTCACTTAGAACAAAATATTTTATGAAAATAATGGCGGAGGTTTTACCGTTAAAACTTTTGAACTACTCGTAGTAAAAGTAAAAATGCGATGTCTGGCGTTGTTGCGTAGAAGCACTGCAGTATTGATTATTGATATTTATGTAAGAAGTCATTCGGTTTGACTCAATTATTATCGATTATTAATATGAATTATTATAGCGATAATGACGTTTTGTTTTAATTATTATAGTGATAATGGCGTGTTGGTGGGAGGAACATCGATAATGACGTTTTGTTTTATTAAGTAATAAAATAGAAATATCTTTTATATAAAAGCGAATACTTTATTAAAGTTATTTTATAAATAGAATATATTATATTTTATTATGCATAGTGTTGCATAGTGTTTGCATAGTAAAATATTTTTATATAAATAGAATATATTATATTTTATTTAAAAGATTTTGCTTTAAATATGGACCATCAGATTAAAGTAAATCAATCTGGACCGTTCATGGATTAGTTACTATGCATTCCATTTTCCTATAAATAGAAGCTCATTCCTTCATTATTTTCTTACGAATTCGTTGAAACTTTAGAGAGAGAAATTATAGAGAGAAGCTATAGAGAGAAAATTATGGAGAGAAAGAATAAGAGTATCCTGCTACTTCACTACTTCTATATTCAGTTCTTTTAAGGTAAGGGGTGTTATTCTTTCTTCTTGAAGAGAACACATTATTCCATTCTTTATTATTCATTGGAATAACTTTTGTAAAAAGTGGCATACCTATACACGGCACTGTGATATCTGTGGATACCCTATACTTGGTGAAATCCATTCTATTATTCTATTCTTTATTATTACATTGGAATAACTCAGATATCGCCAGACACCCTATACTTGGTGATATCCTTATGTTATTCCATTCTTTATTATTACATTGGAATAACTTTGTATGCACAGTTTACCCTATACTTGGTGGAATGACCGGTATATATGGTTCACCCTATACTTGGTGATATCCTTATGTTATTCCATTCTTTATTATTCATTAGAATAACTTTGATGCTATGTGATTTACCCTATACTTGGTGGAATGACGATAGATATGCGGTTCACCCTATACTTGGTGATATCCTTATGTTATTCCATTCTTTATTATTTTGTTGGAATAACTCAGATATGCGGTTTACCTATACTTGGTGGAATGACCAAAGTATATGCGTTCACCCAATACTTGGTGATCTTCTTCTTTGTTATTCCATTCTTTATGATTATGTTGGAATAACTTAGGTTTATCAAGTATCGCATACTTGTGTGGCTCTGTTATTATTCCGTCATTTATATTTACGCCGGAATATCTTGTCGTGTGTAATTTCACGACTTGGTTCCATATTTATTATTTCGCATTTATTATTCTGTCGAAATATCCTGTCGGTGTAAATTTCACTTGACCTAGTTCCATATTTATTATTTCGCATTTATTATTACATTGAGAATAACTTGTCTGTGCGGTCTCTATCGCATGCATGGTGATGTCTTTTGTTATTCCATTCTTTATTATTTTGTTGGAATAACACATACATGTGGATTACCACATGCATGGTGAATGATCCTTTGTATTCATTACTTATTAAATTGTGGAAATGATCTCAGATATTGGATTATTGCATGGCGGTGAAAATCCATTTCATAGTTTCATATATTCTTTATTATACTCAGTTGGTTAGAGTTTTGACTTCTATACTCCATGAAATTAGTTGAATATCCTTGAAACTGGAAGCTCACATTAACATGTGTAAGATCCTTCCAAGATTTGGGAATTTTGAGTTAAACTTGAGGTAGCTAATTTCTTAAGGAATTAATTGGAAATCTATTTTGAAAAATAGTAAATGAATTTTAAAAATTCGAGAAAAATATATTTTCATTATGGGACTATATGTTGTTAAATCTTTAAAAGAAATATTTTGGAACCGATTTGGTATTTTTCATAAAAATAGTTTAATTCTGAACATATGAGTTAAATATGTTATGTGAAGTAACAAAATTGGAAAATAGGATTTTATGGCTAGAATCCTATATAGAATATTTGCATATTTTTGATGAGGTATTTGATCATTGGTGATGATATCTTATGAGTATGGCATTTGTGAATGATTAAATGCATTATATGGTAAAAGCGTAAACAATTGAAATAAATTTTTATAAATTTAAGAAGTGATTAAAATATTGTTATAATATTAATGATATTAGATGATGAGATTATTAAGTGATTAATAACATGGGGATATTCTTGAATCTGGATAAATTATATTATAAATGTTTAATATTTATCCTTTATCTCGTTTGATTGATTATATCATTGACATGATCCTCATGTTTATATTTATTGAAAGTCATCTATGGCTATAGAGCATAGATGGACTTTGGTATGATTATGACCGAGGATTGTTCGGTATAATCATGGTAGTAATTGAAAACACGATTATCTTTGTACGTAGTGCATGGATAAATCTTAATGAATACCGATTATCTTTGGCACGTAGTGCATGGATAATTTGTGGTCGTGATACTAATGAATACACGATTATCTTTGGTAGTAGTGCATGGATAATTTGTGGTCGTGATACTAATGAATACACGATTATCTTTGGTAGTAGTGCATGGATAATTTGTGGTCGCGGATACTAATGAATACACGATTATCTTTGGTAGTAGTGCATGGATAATTTGTGGTCGTGATACTTAATGAATACACGATTATCTTCGGTAGTAGTGCATGGATAATTTGTGGTCGTGATACTAATGAATACACGATTATCTTTGGTAGTAGTGCATGGATAATTTGTGGTCGTGATATTAATGAATACACAATTATCTTCGCCGTAGTAGTGCATGGATAATTTGTGGTCGTGATCTTAATGAATACACGATTATCTTTGGCACGTAGTGCATGGATAATTCGTGGTCGTGATCTTAAAGAATATCATTTGGCTGTTGTGCGGGGATGATTCGACGATGTGGATTAATTATTGAGTTGAGTCTCGATAATGAAATATTAATTCATGGATGTGTTCAAAGTAAATACGTGGGCTTACGTGCATAGATGGACTTGGTATGATTATGACCGAGGATTGTTCGGTATAATCATGATCGTAATTGAAAACACAATTATCCTTGGCCCGTAGTGTATGGATAATTCGTGGTCGATGATCTTATTAAGTTTGAGTCTCAAAGATTATTGGTTTTATAGTTGTATATCTTTGGCTGTAGTGCAAAGATGAATTGTTAATGAATATCTTTGGGGGGATTGCAAAGATGAATTTAATGTTTTCAACGATAAAGGTATTCAAGGTATCTTCACCTCTTTATCATACAGTCGTACGCACTTCTAATTTCAAGGGCGAAATTCCATAAGGAGGGAGATTGTGAGACCCCAAATTTTATGAAATAAAAGTGTTCAATTTTTCTATTTTGGTGAATAGTTAAATCGATAAAAGTTTAAAGTTAAGGGTCATATTTGAAAATTTTTCAAAGTAGACAAGTTGTTATAAAATACCGGTATTTATTCACAAGTTACTATTCATCAAAATTACTATTCACTCTAGTATTGTTCACTCTAGTATTTGGAACACTTTTTTTGTGTGAAGAGTTCTTATTCACGAGTTACTATTCACGGAGTTACTATTCATAAAATTACTATTCACTCTAGTATTGTTCACTCGAGTATTTGGGACACTTTTTGTGTCGAGTACTATTCACGAGTTACTATTCACTAATTACTATTCATAAGTTACTATTCAACGAACAAAATATTTTATGAAAATAATGATTTTGAGGTTTTTACCGTTAAAACTTTTGAACTACTCGGTAGTAAAAAATACGATGTACGCGTTGTTGCATAGAAAGCACACGGTATTGATTGATTATTGATATTTATGTAAAGAAGGTCATTTGACTCAATTATTATCGATTATTAATATGAATTATTATAGCGATAATGACGTTTTGTTTTAATTATTATAGTGATAATGACATGTTGGTGGGAGAGGAACATCGATAATGACGTTTTGTTTTATTAAGTAATAAAATAGAAATATCTTTTATATAAAATGAGAATACTTTATTAAAGTTATTTTATAAATAGAATATATTATATTTTATTACGCATAGTGTTGCATAGTGTTTTTGCATAGTAAAATATTTTTATATAAATAGAATATATTATATTTTATTTAAAAGATTTTGCTTTAAATATGGACCATCGATTAAAGTAAATCAATACGGACTGTTCATGGATTAGATACTATGCATTCCATTTTCCTATAAATAGAAGCTCATTCCTTCATTATTTTCTTATTTAATTCGATTTGAAACTTTAGAGAGAGAAATTAGAGAGAAAGTTTATAGAGAGAAAATTATGGAGAGAAAGAATAAGAGTATCCTGCTACTTCACTACTTCTATATTCAGTTCTTTTAAGGTAAGGGGTGTTATTCTTTCTTCTTGAAGAGAACTTCTGTTATTCCATTCTTTATTATTCTGTTGGAATAACCTGTAAAAGTGGCATACCCTATACATGACCTGTATACGCGGCATACCCTATACTTGGTGAAATCCATTCTATTATTCTATTCTTTATTATTCTGTTGGAATAACCTGTATACGCGGCATACCCTATACTTGGTGATATCCTTATGTTATTCCATTCTTTATTATTCTGTTGGAATAACCTGTATGCGCGGTTTACCCTATACTTGGTGGAATGACCAGTATATGCGGTTCACCCTATACTTGGTGATATCCTTATGTTATTCCATTCTTTATTATTCTGTTGGAATAACCTGTATGCGCGGTTTACCCTATACTTGGTGGAATGACCAGTATATGCGGTTCACCCTATACTTGGTGATATCCTTATGTTATTCCATTCTTTATTATTTTGTTGGAATAACCTGTATGCGCGGTTTACCCTATACTTGGTGGAATGACCAGTATATGCAGTTCACCCAATACTTGGTGATCTTCTTCTGTTATTCCATTCTTTATGATTATGTTGGAATAAGCTTTTTATGCAATCAGTATACTTGGTGAAACTCTGTTATTATTCCGTCATTTATATTTCTGTCGGAATATCTTGTCGGTGTGAATTTCACCTGACTTGGTTCCATATTTATTATTTCGCATTTATTATTCTGTCGAAATATCCTGTCGGTGTGAATTTCACTTGACCTAGTTCCATATTTATTATTTCGCATTTATTATTCTGTTGAGAATAACTTGTCTGTGCGGTCTCTATCGCATGCATGGTGATGTCTTTTGTTATTCCATTCTTTATTATTTTGTTGGAATAACCTGTCTATGTGGATTACCACATGCATGGTGAATGATCCTTTGTATTCATTCCTTATTAAATTGTGGAAATGATCTGTATACGTGGATTACTGCATGGCGGTGAAAATCCATTTGCAGTTTCATATATTCTTTATTATACTCAGTTGGTTAGAGTTTTGACTTCTATACTCCATGAAATTAGTGGAATATCCTTGATATTTGCGCTTCATCCAGTATCTTTTCATGGATCATTTGGTATAATCGGAATCGTGATGTTATCGGTGATGTGGTAAAAGTCCTCAGTGGCCTATAATACATTGATGGGACGATTTTTGATATGATTATGACTGTGGATTTTTCAATATAGTCACGATTGTTGATGATTTAATGAATATCCTCGCCCAGTAGTGTAAATGATGATTCGATGATGTGGTTTATTTATTAAGTCGAGTCCCAATGAAAAATGATGATGAAAACCTTTTAAATCATAAAAGATAGTAGATTTTATTCTCTACTTGACTCTTTTAATGAATTGCTTGTTCTACCGCAGCTTAAACTTGATTTTTGTTATATTGTATCGGTTAAACTTTGTTGAAGGCTAACGATAATTTATTCTTCATTATCTTAGTCATAATATTTCATCGGGCTAGTTGAACTCACCCTTTTCTTTCACCGTTCTCTTCGTGAAATGAGAACGTAAGAGGGATTTAGTCGGGAATGGAGTGACAGTCCATATGATAGCATTAGTAGTCCTCACTATTCTGTTAGATAGTGTGACAATAAATGTAATGAGGACTCCTTGAGTATGGATATTGTCTAGATGACAATATTCCTATTAGAACTCTCAGTTTATGTATTGCCGTATGTTACACGACATTTGTATAATTAAGTTTGTATTTGTATTTTGTACCATGTATTTGGCGACTCAAAATAGGTGATGAATACCTAATTTTGGGGGGCGTCACACTAAATTCACGGTGCATGAATCAAATGAGAGAAATCTAGAAATCAAAAGAAGAACAAAATATGGAGATTTTCAGAAAAATTAGTTTATTACTTGATTGTGTAAAATCTATAACTCTTTGTGTATAATGAGTTAGGAGAAGAGCCATATATCAAAAGAAAGCCCTAGAAGTAAGCTAATCGTAGAAATTTGAATCACCCAAATATTCTTTGTGGATTTTTCATGGTGACTGTTTGAGTGAAACTGGTGCGATGGACTTATAGTCCAAAAATCAAATCAGTGTTCTTAAAGCTCTATTGCGTGAGTTATAATTTTAATCCGATCGTTGGATCGTTGTGATTTTTGGATATGTTATACATATATAAGTTGAGTTTATGTCCACAAATTTTGAACCGTTAAAAATTAACGTATGATTTGTTATGAATTTTAAGAGGTGTTGAAAATCGTCCGTATTTGGATTTCGGTCATTTTTCGTTTGGAATTTGGAAAAACTTTCTTCTACAAAGTTGTAGAGAATTTGATTTCCTATGAAATGGACATAAAATTCGTATTTTTCTGATAAAAGGGCTATTTATTATAAATTATTGAAGTTTCAGAAAATAAATATTTTTATTAAAAATATGGGTGGGCCCCACTTTTGGTTGGTGTGGAAAATTGTTGAATTGGTGGGTTCCATTTGTGGTGGCTGAAGTTCGTTCAAAGTGGTGTGCGTGAAAAAAAAAATAATATTATTTTATTAATTTAGTTTGCTTTGGCGTCCTAGCATTTTCCTATGAATAGGGTGCTTAGTTAGAATTAAAAATCACACCAGAATCTTAAGCTTTCTCTCTCTATATTATCGAGCGTATTTTGTGAGTATTTAGATACTTTGAGGGTTGCTATTCAGTGCAAGTTTCCTTCGACATTACATCCGAAATTTCAGCCAGAAGTACTATTCTTTTGAGGTAAGGGATAATAAGGGATGTTATTTTCTTCGTAAATGATATTATTTCTTTTGATATCATTATACCGAAATATTGATCTAAATTTTATTGTGAAATTTTTACCTTTTCATGTCGGGGTTATTATTCACGTATGCGACATTATTCACGTATACGACACTATTCATGTATATGACATTATTTATATATATGACATTATTTACGTATACGGTACTATGTACGAATACGGAGTACTATTCACGAGTTACTATTCATGAATTACTATTCACAAGGTACTATTCACGATAAAATTGGTTTCTTTTTCTGACCAAATTATCGTTGATTTATGAATCTTACTCTTGAAATTAAATGCAGTTGTTAATCATATTATTTTTATTATCATATATAACATTTTTATAATCCTGGTGATGAAATTTCTCTTTGACTTAAGTGTAAAGATGGGTAGATTATTGGTATGATCGTGACTATGGGTTCTCTTTGGCCAGTAGTGCAAAGTTGAATTGTTGACTGATATGATCATGACCATTGAATTTATAATTGAATATCTTTATCTTAAGTGCAAATGTGAATTGATCAACATGGTTATAATTATTGTTTATATAAATTCTGAAATGATTATATATTTCTTTGAGATGTTAATATCTTTGGCCTGTAGTGCAAAGATGGTCTGTTGTTGAATATCTTTGGCCAATAGTGCAAAGATGAACTGTTGACGAATATCGTTGGCTCGTAGTGCAAAGATGATTTTATTAGTATGATTATGAACAGGAACTGTGATTTGGTATAACCTTGATCTTTGATGTTTCAGGTAAAGATAGGTGATGAAAATTATCTTCGTCCTGGATGAGAAGAAGAATTTAGAACCACAATTATGATTATGAGTTAGTCATATGATTGTGGACCAGAACTGTTGATCAATGTTACAGGGATAAAACATTGTTGGTGGCCTTTTAATATGGAGAAGATAATAGACTTTATGGTCTATTTGACTCTTCTAATGGATTGCTCGTTCCGCTGCAACTATGGTTGAAAAGTTTTATCATCTACTATATGTTCTAAATCTCTGATTCATTATTGACGAAGGCTATTGATAATTTAATTATCTTTAGTCATGATATTCTTTACTGGGCTAGTTGTGCTCACCCTTTTGCTTCACAATTCCTTTCGGTGTAATAAGAGTGTATTTGAGTCGAAAGGGGTAACAGGGGAATGTAATCGGTGGTCTCTAGTCGTGGAGGTTCTCCTAAACCGTATGGAAATAATTTTATTGAGAACTTTAGAATAGTGTGTTGTATTTTATACATCATTTAGTAGTTATATTTGGTAAATCAAATAGGGTGAGGCGAACCCAACGTTGGAAGGGTGTTTTGCCACTATCATACAAGATGTCTAATGACACGCGACTTCGTGTTATCATAAGATAGGGTTGTGCTCATCCACTTGCTGAGTATATCTACGAGCACTACCTATATAATCTTGGAGTTTGGATGAAATATAATTCTCAATTAGAGACAATGTAGATAATTATATGTTAAGAGAAGACTCACCATTGGAAAGAATATGATAACAATCTTCTCATTTTTCTTTGGGGTCTATTGGGTCAACCAAGGATAATTCTCCAGTCTTATGATATCTATTATAACCTAAATACATGGCCTCCCATGTACGAAGGTTTCCTTGAGCATTTTTCGAAGATTTTAATTTCTAAAACAGTTATTGACTTTACTTTTATGTACGGTGCTATTGTGACGGGCTATCAAATGTTGGGATGTGAGTCATAGTTGGTATATATTTGTATCAAAACTCACAACATATGTGTTGTTGTATTTTGCACGACAATTGTAATAATAAAGTTGTAGTTATTTTCTGTACCATATATTTGGTGACTCAGAATGGGTTGGGTGGATTGGACCTATTTTGGGAGCGTTACACCAACTTTTTATAAATAAAATCGAATTTCCTATAATTATTATTTTGAATAATAAAGTGTTAATTTGATATAATGCTTTGGTTATGGGTGAAATGTGCAAATTTTACAAAATAAGCAAGTGGTGATAAAATATTCATTGTTTTCGGGGAATATTCGTTTGGTCGTGGAATATTCTTGTTGTCGGAGAATATTCGTACGACGGTGCAACCATTTGTGGGCCCCATAGCGAAAAACGGTCGGATGAAGAAAATGACAAGTTTGAGTTTTTACAAATAATGAAGTAGTTGTTACCGTTAACACTATTGGAATACCCGGTGGTTAAAATACAGTAATACGCATGGTTGCACAGTAGCACACGGTATTGCACAATATTTTTGAATTATTGATTCTTACGTAAAAAGGCACTACTCAATAATTGTTACAATAATTACTGTTCAATATTTTATTTTATTGATTCAATAATTGCTACGTTGATATTTTATATTATTGTTGTTTCAATAATTATCACTGCACAGTATTTTTCATTATCAGATCAATAATTCATATTATTTGAATAATATTATTAGATAACATTATTGGCAATGTCTAAGGAAGTTCTGTCTAGGAAAGGGGTTTGGTCACCTAATTGCGCGCCAGTAAGGAGAAATCCTTATCGGAAAGCTCCCTCTTTCCTGGGAACGACCTGGTTCTCATAATTGTGATTTTATAATATTATTTATGAATAATTAATTATTAATTTATATGATAAGGAAATATTTATTTTAATATGGATATAAATGAAATAATTAATGTTAAAGTTATAGAGAATTAAATTTCTTATGGAATAGACATATAATTCGTATTTTTCTGATAAAAGGACTATTTATTATGAATTATTGAAGTTTAGGAAATAAATATTTTTATTAAAACATGGTTGGCCCCACTTTTGGTTGGTGTGGAATTTCTAAATTTGGTGGGACCCATTGTGGTGTGCTGAAATTTGATCAATTGTGGTGTACGTGAATATTTTTAATAAAATATTATTTTATTAAATATTAGTCTGCTTTGGCATTCTAGCATTTTCCTATAAATAGGGTGCTTAGTTAGAATTGAAAATCACACCAGAATCATAAGTTTTCTCTCTCTGTATTATCGAGCGTATTTTTTGAGTATTTAGATATTTTGAGAGTTGCTATTCAGTGCAAGTTTCCTTCATCGTTATATCCGATATTTTATGTAGAAGTACTATTCTTTTTAGGTAAGGGATGTTATTTTCTTCGTAAATGGTGTTATTTCGTTCAATATCATTGTACCGAAATATTGGTATGAATTTTATTATGAAAATTTTATATTTTTATGTCGAGGTTACTATTTACGCATACGGTAGTATTCACATATACAACAATATTCACGAATACGGTACTATTCACGAAGTATGATTTTTCTTGTGAAATTTCTACCTTTTTGTGTTGGGGTTACTATTCACGTATACGACACTATTCACAGAAAAATGAAATTTTCTCTTCGTTGTCCAAGTTGTCTATTATGGTTACTATCTTTGATTGTATCCATGTTTTGATCTTCATTCTTAAATTTCACTCCACTATGGTTTATTATGGAGTATTTTTGAAATTGGATTATCTAAAGTACGAATCCCTAATCTTTGTCATTTTATCTCACTAGATTCGTTTTTTAAAAATATTTTTCATCATCCTCACTCCTAAATAATGATATAAATGAATATCTTTTCTTCTGTAGTAAAGATGAATAATTAATTCGATGAATATCTTTTGGTAGTAGTGCAAAGATGAACAGGTGTTGAGATGAACATGACCAACTAGTGATACAAATGAATATCTTTGGCCCGTAATGCAAAGATGAATATTTGATTGAAGATGTATATTGATTGATGTTACATGGATAAATATTGATGATGGACTTTTAAATTCATAGATGATAGTAGATTTCATTCTCTACTTAACTCTTCTAATGAATTGTTATTTTCGCTGCGAATATTGATCTAAAACTGGATGTCCATTATATTTTATCTGATTTATTGAAGGCTAACGATAATTTTTTTCTACATTATCTTAGTCATAATATTCTTTACTGGGCTAGTTGAGCTCACCCTTTTCCTTTTTGTTCCATTTTTCTTCTCATGAGACGAGAATATAACGGGAACTAGTCGGGTGTGGAGTGATGTTTCCAGTCAGTTGTTTTAACAGTCCTCACTATTTTGTAAAATAGTGTTTTAATAATTGTAATGAGGACTTATTTGAGTGTGGATATTGTCTAGAAAACAATATTTGTATTTAAACTCACAATATATGTGTTGTCGTATTTTGCACGACAATTGTAATAATGAAGTTGTAGTTGTTTCTATACCATGTATTTGACGACTCAGAATGGGTGATGTATACCTATTTTGGGGGCGTCACAGTTGGTATCAGATCTTAGGAATATGGTCTATGACGGTGATCGGGGAATAGAACTAGGAGGGGAGAGACAGGTAAATCGTTCGCTAGTGTGTCCTACCTAAGCTTATTGGGTATTTAATTGGTCGGTCAAAATATATGGATAATATATGGTATGTAAATTTCTTTAATTAACCCTTGTTTTATGGCAGTATTTGAGAATGAGAGCTGAAAATGTTAACAATGGAGTGAATGAGACCGTGGAGACACCTTTAATCACCAACTAGGGGAACGTGCAACAGGAAGGCAATATTCCTCCTGTAAACAACACTACCGAACAAACGATGAATGATGGGATGTTTAGAAGCTTTTCGCAGTTCATGTAAAATCAGACAAGGGAGACTCGTGTACAAAATACGGGTGAAAATGATAGCAACGTGCGGCTTGTCACAACCAAGCAGTTTAAAGAGTTGGGACCACCAGAATTTGTGGGAAAGCCAGATCCGATCAAGGCGGAAACGTGGGTTAAGCAAATTACCAAGATATTTGATGTCTTGGGATGCACAGAGGAACATAAGGTTCCATTCGCCACCTTTATGTTCTGTGGTGAGGCAGATTACTAGTGGGAATCTGTGAAGCATACCCAGCCAGCCACACTCAACATGTCTTGGGAAATATTTCAGAAACTGTTCAATGACAAGTACTTTCCTGAAAGTATTCATCATATGAAGGAGGTAGATTTATTAGACTAGAATAGAACAACATGACTGTGTCCCAGTACGAGGCTAAGTTCGCAGAGTTATCCAGGTTTGCACCTCATTTGGTAGAGAATGAGGAACGATGTATGTATAAATGTTTCTAAGAGGTCCTAAAACCAAATTTCAAGAATATCTTATTTCTCACAAATTTTCTCTATATTCAGATGTTGTGAACATGGCTCAATTATTAGAGTGAGATAATGAGTATGTTCAACCGAGGGACCACAACAAGGGTCATACCGGTGGCAGCAGTCATCGGAGCAATGACAACCAATGGGGAGGAAAACATCCGGACAAAAGCGTAACCACTCTGGTGGTAATCGTGGCCATGATAGTAGAAGAAGCGAGTCAAGGGGAGATTTCAAAAAGAGAAGGTTCAACAATGATAACGTGAAGACGTTAGCGCCAACTATTTCTAGGGGAGGAGAACGACAACCAGGTGTATGTCATAAATGCGGGAAAGAGGGACACATCAGCCCAAACTGCCCACAATAATCCAAGGTGTGTTATAATTGTGGAAAAGAAGGTCATATAGCTAGAGATTGTCTGGTAGCGAAACCAAGTCCAATGGGGATGGTGACTCCAAAGGCTATCCCGGACAAGTCAAAGTCGGTGGTTCTTGGAAGAGCATTTATCGTGACTGCCCAAAACGCGAGGAACCCGAACGAGGTGATCACGGGTAAGCTAATCATAAACTCTTGCGAAGTTTATACCTTACTAGATACCGGTTCTACCCATTCTTTTATCTCTCATGTTTGTGCTCAATGTTTGAACTTGACTCTAGAGAAATTAGACTTTGACTTATCTGTTGAGACTCCGTTAGGAGAAACTTTCATTACATTCACTATTTATAAATCTCGCTTGATTCAAGTAGGGACCGTCACATTCCATGTCGATCTTATTTCGTTGAAAATACTTGCATTTGATGTGATTTTAGGGATTGATTGGTTAACCACTCATCATACTAAAATTGATTATTTTCGTAAGGTTGTTAGTTTTCATATTCCTAACCAATCTGTTATGCGAATTCAAGCAACCAAACCACTAAAGTCAATCACTGTCATATCAAGCCATAAAGCCATTCGTTATTGAAAAATGGATGTCAAGCTTTCTTAGCCCATGTCATGGACTTGAACAAAAATACGTCAGATTTGAATAATATTTTTGTTGTTAGTGAATTTCCTGAAGAACTTCCCGGTATATCCCCAGAACGTGAAGTTGAATTCTTTATTGACCTTGAACCTGGTACAAAACTCATTTCTAAAACCCCATATCGAATGGCTCCTATTTAACTTCAGGAGTTAAAGGTCCAACTACAGGAGTTGTTAGACATCAGTTTCATTCGTCCTAGTACATCTTCTTGGGGTGCTCCTGTTTTATTCATAAAGAAGAAAGACGGGAGTATGCGACTTTGTATTGATTACTGGGAATTGAACCATGTCACCATCAAGAATATGTATCCGCTACCTCGCATTGATGACCTGTTCGACCAGTTGAAAGGAACACAATTCTTTTCAAAGATCGATCTTCGTTTTGGATATCATCAGCTGAAGATTAAAACTGAGGATATTCCAAAGTCTACCTTCAGAACTCGGTACGAGCATTATAAATTCTTAGTCATGTCTTTTGGATTAACTAATGCTCCTACTGCTTTTATGGATATGATGAACCGTGTGTTCAAAGAATATTTGGATCAGTTCGTTGTCGTCTTTATTAATGACATCCTCATATATTCCAAAAGCCGTGAAGATCATGGGCGCCATTTGAAGCTGGTCCTTCAAAGGCTTCGTGATAACAAGTTATATGTCAAGCTAAAGAAATGCGAGTTCTGGCTTGAGAAAGTAGCATTCCTTGGACACGTGGTGTCAAAACATTGAGTATCTGTTGACCCGACGAAGATTGAAGCAATACAAATTTGGGAGCAACCAAAGTCGGTGATCGAAGTACGTAGCTTTCTGGGCTTAGCTGGTTATTATCGGAGATTCGTGGAAGGATTTTCTCGAATCGCTACTCCATTAACTCAGCTGACTCAGAAAGATACAAAATTCATATGGAGCGAGGAATGCGAGAAGAGTTTCTAAGAGCTCAAGAGGAGACTCATTTCAACACCTGTTTTGACAATACCATCTGGTTCGGATGAATTTGTTATCTACACCGATGCTTCAGGCAAAGGGTTAGGGTGTGTTCTCATGCAACATGGAAAAGTCATAGCCTATGCCTCGCAACAACTCAAAGAATACGAGAGGAATTATCCTACTCATGATCTGGAGTTGACAGCAGTCGTTTTTGCGTTGAAAATCTGGAGACACTACCTGTATGGGGAGAAAGTGGAGATTTATACGGATCATAAAAGCCTCAAATATTTCTTCACCCAAAAGGAACTCAACACGCGACAACGACATTGGCTCGAGCTGTTGAAAGATTACGATCATACCATTCAATACAATATTGGAAAAACGAACGTAGTAGCTAACGCATTGAGTAGAAGATCGTATGCGGGTATGAGTGCGATGTTGTTAACACAAATTCCCATTTTGTACGACTTACAAAGGATGGAGATAGAGTTAAAGGCTCTAAGTAATCATGTGATGATATCAAACATATGAGTAGAACCAACTTTAATCGATAAAGTTAAAGTTTCTCAAGCCACAGACCCAGAAATGATACGTATGAAGAAGACAGTGGTGCTATTCCAGAAGTAAGAATCGATGAAGAAGTAATACTTCGAGTCAACTCCAGACTTTGCATCCCTAACAATTCTGACTTGAAGCATAAAATCATGATGGAGGCACACAACACACCATTTGCAATCCATCCTGGGAGTACCAAAATGTATCATGATCTTCGACATACATTTTGGTGGAGCAATATGAAGAGAGAGATCGCGGAGTTTATCTCGAGGTGTTTAACTTGTTAATGTGTAAAGGCAGAACATCAAGTACCAAAAGGTCCATCGCAACCACTTGAGATTCCGAAATAGAAGTGGGAACACATTACCATGGATTTCGTTACGGGTCTTCCCAAGGTTTCTCAAGGCATATGTGCCGCCCCCAAAATAGGCATACATCACCCATCTTGAGTCACCAAATAGATGGTATAGAAATCAAATACAAACTTCTTTTATACAATTCGACAAAACGCAACTGAGAGTTTTTACACGAATATTGTCTAAAAGACAGTATTCAAACTCAAAAAGGAGTTCTCATTACAATTATTATCACACTATTTTATAAAATAATGAGGACTACTATAGCCACCATCTTGGACCATCACTTCGTTCCCCAACTAGTCCCGGCTACGTTCTCATTTCCTGAAGAGAACAATATAAGCAAAAGGGTGAGCTTAACTAGCTCAGTAAGAAATATTATGACTAAGATAATGCAGAATAAATTATCGTTAGCATTCAACAGTGTTAAACTAATAAACAACAAGTTTAACTGAAGCGGAACAAACAATCCATTAGAAGAGTCAAGTAGAGCATGATATCTACTATCTTCTATGATTTAAAAAATTTATCATCAACTTTATAGCTGAGACCCAGCTTAACAAATAATCCACATCATCGAATCATCCCTGCACTACGGGCCAAGGATATTCATTAGTATCACGTCCACGAATTATCCATGCACTACGGGCCAAGGATATTCGTGTAATCATCAATGGTCATGATCATGCCAACAACTGTCCATCAATGCACTACGGGCCAATGAAGACTTTTATCACATCATTTGTAATATTACAGGTCATGATTATACCGAATAATCCCAGGTCATAATCATACCAATCAACAGTCCATCTATGCACTACGGGCTAAAGATGACTTTCATCACAATATAAGTATGAGGATGATGACAATGATATAAGAATTCAATTAAAAGAAAGCAAAGGATAAATTTCTAAAGAGTTATAATTTAATTTATCCAGAATTCAATAATGTCCAAATTGTCAACATGATACTGCTTTGTGGAGTAAAATTCAAGAATAATATTGTATCAAAAATGATTTGGATCGAAAAGAAATTAATTTTTGTCATGAATAGTACCTCGGGTGAATAGTAATCGAGTGAATAGTACCTAGTTAATAGTACTTTGGGAATAGTACCCCGTGAATAGTACTTTGGGAATAGTACTCATGAATAGTACCCGTGAACAGTACCCCATGAATAATACTTTGTGAATAGTACCATATAAATGAATAGTACTCATGGACAACACTCCGGCATGAAAAAGCTTAAAATTTTACAAGAATGTGCAGAAAATATCCGTGTGAAACGATACTAGGTGAAGCGCAAATTTCAAGGATATTCAACTAATTTCATGGAGTATAGAAGCAATACTTTAACAAAAAGAGGGTATAATCAAGAATTTAAGACGAAATAATATTACTCACATACTACAGAGTATGGAAGAAAATATTATTCCTTATGAATACTGAACAAAAATAATATCCCTTACCTTAGAAGAAGACTGGATACTAGAATAGTGAAGTAGCAGAATACTCTTCTTTTTTCTCTCTATAGCTTCTCTCTTTATAATTGCTTTTGTGAGTCTTAGTGAATTGGTGAGAATGAAAGAAGAATGAGCTTCTATTTATAGAAAAACATAGTTTCGATAATTGCACATTTAGGGGCTCGAATTATTACAGTATAGTACCTTCATCTATACTTCTATTTTTAATTTAGCCCTGCAAGTATTATCAATCTTGCACCACCTCCCCTAATAGTACACATATTTGAATCAATAGTTTCATACATGTGAATCAACAATAAATTTGCATGTGAACTAATAACAATCAATTGCTCATTTATCTGATTAATTGCCTGTTTGGTCAATTTAACATCCAGAAATCAATTATTATCGAAATAAATATCGATTTCCACTAACACAAATAATCCCAACACAATGAAAATATTTTTATCAACAATTTCATCTTTAATCAACATGAACTTATTCATCATTAATATTATAACTTACAATATTTAACAACCAGATCATTCCCAGGAAAGAGGGGGCTTTTCGATAAGGATTTCTTTATATTCGCGCGCAATTAGGTGACCAAACCCCTTTCCTCGACAGAACTTTCTAGACATCGTCAATAATATAAATAATAATATGAATAACTTTGTCGTCTCAATTATTTATTTAATAATATAAAATATTATGAAGATGATACTATGACAATAATTGAATCAATAATATGAGAGATATTATGCAGCAATTACTGTAGCAATAACTGAGTATAACTTAGTGACTTCTCATGTAAGCATCAATAATCAATACTGGTGTGCTCTTATGCAACCACGCGTAGACATCGTATTTTTACCACCGGGTAATTCAACAGTTTAACGGTAAAACTTTTGCTGTTATTTTTATAAAAAGATATTTTTGTCATTTTCTAACTACGACAATACTTCCGTTGTGGGGTCCACCAAAGATTGTGCCGTCGTACGAATATTCCTTGTTAAAACGATTATTCCCCGACCAATCGAATATTTTATAACCACTAGCTTACTTTGCAAAATTTGTAAATATTACCCACAACTATAACATTATATCAAATCCACCCCATAATATTCAAAATATATTTCGAGAAAAATTTAATCTTTATTCATAAAAGTTGGGGTCTTACAACCTACCTTTCTTATGAAATTTTGTCCTCAAAATTAAGGTACGTACCTGGTATGTCGAAGAGGTGAGGATACCTTGACTTCATTTCAGATTCTAACTCCCAGGTCATTTCCTCAACATCGTGGTTTCTCCACAAAATTTTGACTTGAGGTATAACCTTGAAGCGTAGAATATGATCCTTCTTATCCAAGATTTTAACAGGTACTTCTTCATATGTTAAATCTTCCGCTATCTCATCCGGTTCTAATTCAATAATGTGGTTCGGGTCTTTCACATATTTACATAACATAGATATGTGAAAAATGTTATGAACACGAGACATACTTGGCGGTAAGACAAGTCTATAGGCCACAGTTCCTACTCGATCAAGGATTTCGAATGGCCCAATGAATCGAGGATTGAGCTTTCCTCTCTTTCCGAATCTTACAACTCCTTTCCATAGAGCAACGCGTAACAACACATGATCTCCAACATTGAATTCCATGTCCTTTCGATGAAGATCAGCATAACTCTTTTGTCAATCTTGTGAGGTATTTATACATTACCGGATCATTTGAATCTTTTTCAGTTGTCATGCATACCAAATCCGGCCCCAACAACGTTGCTTCACCCACCTCATCCCAGCATACTGGAGAATGACACTTGTGTCTATACAACGCTTCAAATGGAGTCATGCCAATATTTGCTTGATAACTATTGTTGTAGGAGAATTTCACCAATGGCAAGAACTTGTCCCAACTTCCTTTGAAGTTAAGGACACAGAGTCTTAATAGGTCTTCAAGAGTTTGAATAGTCCTCTCCGACTGTCCGTCCATTTGAGGATGGTATGCTGAACTAAATCGTAAATTTGTGCCCATAGCTTTATGCAAATTAACCTAAAATCGTGAAGTAAATCTTGGTTCTCGATAAAAAACTATGGATACTGGCATACCATACAGTCTTATAATCTCATTTATATACATACGAGCAAGACGTTCAAGTGAATAAGTTTCTCATATAGGTAAAAAATGAGCATACTTGGTCAATCTATCAACAATGACCCAAATTGCATCTATGCCTTGAGAAACCTTGGGAAGACCAGTAACGAAGTCCATGGTAATGTGCTCCCATTTCTATTCTAGAATTTTAAGTGGTTGCAATGGACCTTTTGGCACTTGGTGCTCCGCCTTGACTCATTGACAAGTTAAACACCATGAGATAAACTCCGCGATCTCTCTTTTTATATTGCTCCACCAAAATATATGTCGAAGATCATGATACATTTTGGTACTCCCAGGATAGATTGCAAACGGTGTGTTGTGCGCCTCCATCATGATTTTATACTTCAAGTCAGAGTCGTTAGGAACACAAAGTCTGGAGTTGACTCGAAGTATTCCTTCTTCATCGATTCTTGCTTCCGGGATAACACCTTCTTGCACTTTCTTCTTCATACGCATCAGCTTCAGGTCTGTAGCTTGAGCAACTTTAACTTTATCAATTAAATTCGGTTCTACTCGTATATTTTCCATCATCACGTGGGTCCCTGAAGTCTTTATCTCTATCTCCATCCTTTGTAAGTAATATAAAATGGGCCTTTGCATTGACAATATCGCACTCATACCCGCATATGATCTTCTACTCAACGCGTCAGCTACCACATTCGCTTTTCCAAGATGGTATTAAATTGTATGATCGTAATCTTTCAACAACTCGAGCCAATGTCGTTGTCGCATGTTGAGCTCTTTTTGGGTGAAGAAATATTTGAGACTTTTATAATCCATATAGATCTCCACTTTCTCCCCATACAGGTAATGCCTCCAAATTTTAAGTGCGAAAACGACAGCTGCAAACTCTAGATCATGAATAAGATAATTCCTCTCATATTCTTTGAGTTGTCGTGAGGCATATGCTATGATTTTCCCATGTTGCATGAGAACTCATCCTAACCCTTTACCTGAAGCATCGCTGTATATGACAAATCCCTCCAAACCAGATGGTATTATCAGAACAGGTGCTGAAATGAGTCTCCTCTTGAGTTCTTGAAACTCTTCTCACATTCCTCGCTCAAACCGACTTTTGTATCTTTTCAAGTCAGCTGAGTTAATGGAGTAGCGATTTGAGAAAATCCTTCCACGAATCTCCGATAATAACCAGCTAAGCCTAGAAAGCTACGTACTTCGGTTACTGACTTAGGTTGCTCCCAGCTTTGAATTGCTTCAATCTTTGTTGGGTCAATAGATATTCTGTGATTTGATATCACGTGCCCAAAGAATGCTACTTTCTCAAGCCAAAACTCACATTTCTTCAACTTGGCATATATCTTGTTTTCACGAAGCTTTTGGAGAATCAGCCTCAAATGTTTCTCATGATCTTCATGGCTTTTGGAGTATATGAGGATGTCATCAATAAAGATGACCATAAAGTAATCCAAATATTCGCTGAACACTCGGTTCATCATATCTATGAAGGCAGCAGGTGCATTAGTCAATCCAAAAGACATGACTAGAAATTCGTAATGCCCGTACCGAGTTCTGAAAGCAGTCTTTGGAATGTCATCAGTTTTAATCTTTAACTAATGATATCCGAAATGAAGATCAATCTTTGAAAAGAATTTGGCACCTTGCAACTGTTCAGATGTGTCATCAATGTGAGGTAATGGGTACCTATTTTTGATGGTGACATGATTCAACTCTCGATAATCAATACAAAGTCGCATACTTCCATCTTTCTTCTTTATGAATTGAACAGGAGCGCCCCAAGAAGACGTACTAGGACGAATGAAATCTATGTCTAACAATTCTTGCAGTTGGGTTTTTAACTCCTGAAGTTCAATAGGAGCCATTCGATATGAGGCTTTGGAAATGGGTTTTGTTCCGGGTTCAAGGTAGATACAAAATTCGATTTCACGTTCTGGGGGTAGGCCATGAAGTTCTTCAGGGAATACATTAGTAAATTTATTAACAATAGAAATATCATTCAAATCTGACGTATTTTTGTTTAAATCTGTGACATGGGCTAAGAAAGCTTGACATCCGTTTTTCAATAAATGAATAGTTTTATGGCTTGATAAGATAGTGATTGACTTTAGTGGTTTGGTTGCTTGAATTTACATAATAGGCTAGTTTTTAATATGAAATCTAACAACCTTACGAAAACAATCAATTTTAGCATGATGAGTGGTTAACCAATCAATCCTTAAAATCACATCGAATGCAAGTATTTTCAAAGAGATAAGATCGGCAGGTAACGTGCGGTTGCCGATATGAATCAAACAAGACATATAAATAGTGAATGTAATGAAGGTTTCTCCCAATGGAGTTTCAACAGATAAGTCAAAGTCTAATTTCTCCGGATTTAAATTTAAACGTTGAGCACAAGTAGGAGAAAAAAAAGAATGGGTAGAACCGGTATCAAATAAGGTATAGACTTCGCTAGAGTTTATTATTAGCTTACCTGTGATGACTTCGTTCGGGTTCCTCACTTTTTGGGAGGTCACGACGAACGCTCTCCCTTAAACTACCAACTTTGACTTCTCTAGGATGGCCTTTGGTGCCTCCATCCTAGCTGGACTTGACTTCACTGCACGACAAAATTGGGCTAGGTGACCTTCTCTTCCGCAATTATAACATGTTTTGGAATGCTGCGTACAGTTTGGACTGATGTGTCCATCCCCTCTTTATTTGTACCATATGATCGGTGATCGTTCTCTTTCTTAAACAACGGGTGCTGGTCCTGACATCTTTCCATCATTATTGAATCTCCTCTTCTTGAAATTTCCACTCCTATTGCCTTGGCCATGATAACCACCAAAGTGGTTACCATTTCTGGCATGTTGATTCCCTCCACGTTTGTTGTCACCGCTTCGATGACTGCTATAATTGGTATTATCATTTTTCCAGTTGCTCTCTCTCTGTTAGGTTAACTCATTATCGCGCTCCAATAACTGAGCCCTATTTACAACATCTAAATACAAATACAGTTTGTGAGAAATGAGGTAATGATGTATTTTCGGTTTCAAACCTCTTACAACATCCGCGTCATACGCTCCTCATTATCTACTAAATTGGATGCAAACCGGGACAACTCGACCAACTTAGCTTCGTACTGCGACACGATCATATTGGTTTGCTCTAGCTTAATGAATACTTTTGGGAAAGTACTTGTCGTTGAAAAGTTCTTGGAACTTCTCCCAAGACATTTTGAATACGGCAGGCTGAGTACGTTTTACTGATTCCCACGAGTATTCTACCTCTCCTCTCAACATGAAGGTGGCAAAGGGAACCTTTTGCTCCTCGGAGCATCCCAAGACATCAAATATCTTCGTGATCTATTTTATCCACGTCTCTGCCTTAAGTGGTTTTGGCTTTCCCACAAACTTCGGTGGTCCCAGCTCCTTAAACTACTTAGCAGTGACCATCCGAGAGTTGCCAGTATTTTCCACATGCATTTTGAACAGGAGTCTCTCTTGCCTGATGTTGCATGAATTGCATAAAGCCTCTGAACATCCCATCGTTCATCATCTGGTCGGTGTTGTTATTTACCTAAGGATTATTGCCTTCATGTTGCACATTATCCTGGGTATTGATCGTTGGTGACTCAACGGTCTCATGTGTTTCATTGCTTATCTCAACATTTTCAGATGCAATTTTCAAACACTGCCACAAAACAAGGGTTAATTGATATGCCACATATTATCTCTATACTCTGACCGACTAATTGAATAACAAATAAGCTTAGGTAGGTCATATTAGCGAATGAATTATCTGTCTCTCCCCTCCTAGTTCTAGTCTCACATTTCAGCTATGGATCATATCCCTTAGCTTTGATACCAAATGTGATGCCCCCAAAATAGGTATACATCACCCATCTTGAGTCACCAAATACATGGTATAGAAATCAAATACAAACTTCTTTTATACAATACGACAAAATGTAGCTGAGAGTTTTTACATAAATATTGTCTAAAAGACAGTATTCAAACTCAAAAAGGAGTTCTCATTACAATTATTATCACACTATTTTATAAAATAGTGAGGATTACTATAGCCACCATCTTGGATTATCACTCCGTTCATTTCCTGAAGAGAACAATGAAAGCAAAAGGGTGAGCTCAACTAGCTCAGTAAGAAATATTATGACTAAGATAATCCAGAATAAATTATCGTTAGCTTTCAACAGTGTTAAACTAATAAATAACAAGTTACACTGTAGCGGAACAAGCAATCCATTAGAAGAGTCAAGTATAACATGATATCTACTATCTTCTATGATTTAAAAAATTTATCATCAACTTTATAGCTGAGACTCAGCTTAACAAATAATCCACACCATCGAATCATCCCTGCACTATGGGCCAAGGATATTCATTAGTATCACGTCCACGAATTATCCATGCACTACGGGCCAAGGATATTCATGTAATCATCAATGGTCATGATCATGCCAACAACTGTCCATCAATGCACTACGGGCCAATGAGGACTTTTACCACATCATTTGTAACATTACAGGTCATGATTATACCGAATAATCCTTGGTCATAATAATACCAATCAACAGGTCATCTATGCACTACTACGGCCAAAGATAACTTTCATCACAATATAAGCATGAGGATGATGACAATGATATAAGAATTCAATTAAAGAAAACAAAGGATAAATTTCTAAAGATTAATAATTTAATTTATCCAGAATTCAATAATGTCCAAATTGTCAACATGATACTGCTTTGTGGAGTAAAATTCAAGAATAATATTGTATCAAAAATGATTTAGACCGAAAAGAAATCAATTTTTGTCATGAATAGTATCCCGGGTGAATAGTAACTGAGTGAATAGTATTCCGTGAATAGTACTTCAGAAATAGTATCTCGTGAATAGTACTTTATGAATAGTACCCCGTGGATAGTACTTTGTGAATAGTATTGTATAAATGAATAGTACTCATGGACAGTACTCCGACATGAAAAGCTTAAAATTTAACAAGAATGTGCAGAAAATATCCTTGTGAAACGATACTAGTTGAAGCGCATATTTCAAAGATATTCTACTAATTTCACGGAGTATAGAAGCAATACTTTAACAAAATGAGGGTATAATTAGGAATACGAGACAAAATAATATTACTCATATACTATAAAGTAGGTGAAGCGCACATTTCAAAGATATTCTACTAATTATGATTCTATAATATTATTTGTGAATAATTAATTATTAATATATATGATAAGAAAATATTTATTTTTATGTGGATATAAATGAAGGAATTAATGTTGAGGTGTTTATCAGTATTTTTGTCGGAATGAAGGTATTAAAAATCATCCGTATGTGGATTTCAGTCATTTTCTGTTTGGAATTCGAAAAAACTTTTTACTACAAAGTTGTAGAGATTTAAATTTCTTATGGAATGAACATAAAATTCGTATTTTTCTGATAAAAGGTTATGAATTATTGAAGTTTAAGAAATAAATGTTTTTATTAAAAACATGGTGGGCCCCACTTTTGGTTGGTGTGGAATTTCTGAATTTGGTGCGCCCCACTGTGGTGTGCTGAAAGTTGATCAATTGTGGTGTGCGTGTATATTTGTAATAAAATATTATTTTATTAAATTTTAGTCTCGCTTCATGCGTTCTAGCATTTTCCTATAAATAGGTGCTTAGTTAGAATTGAAAATCACACGTAATCATAAGTTTTTCTCTCTTGTATTATCGAAAGTATTTTTGTGAGTATTTAGATACTTTGAGAGTTGTTATTCAAAGCTGCAAGTTTCCTTCAACGTTATATCCGAGATATTTGAGTGTAAATACTATTCTTTTGAGGTAAGGGATGTTATTTTCTTCGTAAATGATGTTATTTCGTTCAATATCATTATGCCGAAATATTAGTATGAATTTTATTATGAAAGTTTTACCTTTTTATGTTGAGGTTACTATTCACGTATACAGTACTATTCACATATACAACACTATTCACGAATACGATACTATTCACGAAGTATGATTTTTCTTATGAAATTTCTACCTTTTTGTGTCGGGGTTACAATTCATGTATACGATACTATTCACATATATGACACTATTGACAAATACGACAATATTCACAGAAAAATAAAATTTTCTCTTCTTTGTCCAAGTTGTCTATTATGGTTACTATATTTGATTGTATCCATGTTTTGATCTTCATTCTTGAATTTCACTCCACTATGGTTTATTATGGAGTATTTTTGAACTTGGATTATAAAAAGTACGAATCCCTAATCTTTGTCCTTTTATGTCACTGGATTCGTTTCTTTAAAATATTTTTCATCATCCTTAGTCCTAAATGATGATATAACTGAATATCTTTGGCTTGTAGTGCAAAGATGAATGATTACCTGATGAATATCTTTGGGCCGTAGTGCAAAGATGAATAAGTGTTGAGATGAACATGACCAATTGGTGATACAAATGAATATCTTTGGCCCGTAGTGCAAAGATGAATATTTGATTCAAGATGTATATTGATTGATGTTACATGGATAAAATATTGATCTTTGGACTTTTAAATTCATAGATGATAGTAGATTTCATTCTCTACTTAACTCTTCTAATGAATTGTTATTTCCATTCTTAATATTGATCTAAAAACCTGGTTGTCCATTATATTTTATCCGATTTATCAAGGCTAACGATAATATGTTCTATATTATAGTAGTCATAATATTCTTTACTCGGCTTAGTTGAGCTCACCCTTTTCCTTTTGTTCCATTTTTCTTCTCGAAGAAGCGATATATAAATAAACTAATGGGGTGTGAAGTGATGTTTTTAGTCAGTTGTTTTAGTAGTAGTCACTATTTTGTAAAATAGTATTTCAATAGTTGTAATGAGGACTTATTTGAGTGTGGATATTGTCTAGAAGACAATATTTGTATTTAAACTCACAGTATATGTGTTTTCGTATTTTGCATGACAATTGTAATAATGAAGTTGTAGTTATTTATGTACCATGTATTTGGCGACTCAGAATGGGTGATGTATACCTATTTTGGGGGCATCACATTTTCACATTAGTTTATGTGTTCTTGAGTTTTAATTGAAAAGTTAAATTTCTATGGCTAATTTTGAGGAAATTGGTTATGTGTTAGTTAGTATATATAATCTGGTGGTATGGTGTTTATAAACGATTTTTGGTATATCAAATCCTTATAAGTATGTTTTAAAGTGAAGTTGGGTTTTGTTATAATATGTACATTATAGCTTGTTTTTGGAGTCAAAATTGATGATTTAATTATGTGATAATCTGTGAATTGATAGTTGATTATGTTAGTATATTTAGAAACAAAAAGAATTAAAGTTGAATAAATCGGTTTGGTCAAGAAACGAGTCTGTGGTGAAATGATTCGCTAAATATGTTGAAATATGAGTTTTGAGCATGAACGTGGTTTTAATTCTTCTACTTTGATTATTCGTGTTGTTTTGTTGATTAGAGTCATGTTATACATGCTTGTTGTTGATTATGTGAAGTTCATGTCTTCTGGGTATGTCTAATTTGATGTTCAAATAAGAAAATTCGTGAGTTTTTGGCTTATGATCAGTGCATGGAGTAGTCTGTAGCTTTTCTGTTTGTGCACCTGCGCCGGTGTGAAGGACAGGACGTCGTAGTTGCGCCTGAACCTGAACAGAGACAATTTTTTTATTATTTGTTCAGTACTTTAAACCTAATCTAACCCAGTCCAATGAATATTATAATGTGATAGACATAACAAGATAATATAACAGATTTTTAACATGTATATGATGATTTCAAGTTGAAAATCCACAAGTTATATGTGGACTTAAACTTGTTGTCTGTGAGATTTGGTTATGTTTTTTAAACATGAAGACTTGTATGCTTGTAAGGATTTCAGATTTGTGATATGTGATTGGTGATAATGATCAGAACTTAAAGTAAGTTAATAAGTTTAACTAAAGTAGGAATTAAACCTAGAAGGTTAATGTTAGTATAACTAATGAATGTTGTGATCCTAATGGTATATGTATGTGAACGTGAATTGTAATTTTATAGCTTACGCACGAGGCAAGTTCTTAAACTTTACTTATACATTGTGAAAGTTTCTAAACCCTATTATTCTTATATCGAGCAAGTTTTTATTCCTTAGCTTGTTATTATTACGCAAGTTCCCTAGCATCACTTCTTTATTGAGCAAGATTATAGCCTTAACTACTATTGTTCAAGCAAGGTTTATGATTTTATTCAAATGCTTATGTTAGCTAAAATTTTCTATTATTAATGAAGTAATATCTCAGTGTATGAGGTTTATTCATTTGAAATTAATGTTTTTTAATATTATTGAAATCTCATTTTGCGAAGATTATATCATTATTGTTAGCTTAATCGTTATAAGACTACTAATCTTTTAAAGATTCAACAAATCCTTAATTGATGAACGTTTGAACATTCAAATTATCCTTGAAGCTAATCCAAACTAAACTTCCTTTGGTGCGAACTCTTATTGTGACGACCCCAAAATAGGTCCATTCCATCCAACCCATTCTGAGTCGCCAAATACATGGTACAGAAACAACTACAACTTTATTATTACAACAGTAAAACTGGGAGTTTGAATACAAATATTATCTTCTAGACAATATCTATACTCAAATAAATCCTCATCACATTTATTGATACATTAAAAAAATGGTGAGGACTACTAAACAATCCTTTCTAAAACCTTCATTCCATACCCCGACTCAGACTCGCTTATATTCTCGCCTCCCGAGAAAAATGGAACAAAAAGGAAAAGGGTGAGCTCAACTAGCCCCGATAAAGAATGTTATGACTAAGATAATATAGAACAAATTATCGTTAGTCTTCAACAGGAAAAATCGATAGAATCACAATAGACAACAAGTTTCGGATCAATATTCGTAATGGAAATAATAATTCATAGAAGAGTTACGTAGAGAATGAAATCTACTATAATCTATGAATTTAATAAATCCATCATCAATATTTTATCCTCGTAACATCAATCAATATTCATCTCAAATCAAATATTCATCTTTGCACTATAGGCCAAAGATATTCATCATCGGTCATGTTCATCTCAACACTGCTCATCTTTGCACTAAAGGCCAAAGATATTCATCGATCAATCACGTTCATTTAAACACTGCTCATCTTTTCACTAAAGGCCAAAGATATTCATCTGGCCCATCATGTTCATTTAAACACTGCTCATCTTTGCACTACAGCCAAAGATATTCTTCAGAAATCATTCATCTTTGCACTACAAAGCCAAAGATATTCAATAATATCATCATTTAAGACCGAGGATGATAAAAATATTTTTAAAGAAACGAATCCAAAGTGAAACAAAATGACAAGGATTAAGGATTCGTACTTGGTTTTATCCACGCCCAAAAATACCTCAAAAATAATCATAGTGGTGTAAAATTTAAGAATGATCAAAACATGGATACAATCAAAGCTAGTATCCGAATAGATATTTTAGACTAAAAGAAAAATTTTCATTTTTCTATGAATAGTGCCGTATTCGTGAATAGTGTCAGATACGTGAATAGGCCTTGATACGTGAATAGTAACTCGACACCAAAAGATAGAAATTCCACAAAAAAATATCTTCACGCTTCATTAATAGTACTCGTGAATAGTAACTCGTGAATAGTAACTCATGAATAGTAACTCGTGAATAGTAACTCATGAATAGTAACTCTACATGAAAAAGTTCCAAATTTGATAAAAGTTCCAACCAATATTTCAAAGATAATGATATCAAGAAATAATATCATTTGAGAAGAAAATAACATCCCTTACCTCGAAAAGACAAGACTTCTAGTTGAAACACCGGATATAGTGTCAAGGGAACTTGCACCGCCTAACAATACTCAAAGTATACTCAAAATACTCACAAGAATACGCTTCGATAATATAGAGAGAGAAGAGAGAAAACTTGTTTCGGTGTGATTTTCAATTCTAACTTAGCCAGTTTTATAGGAAAATGTTAAGACGTCAAGGTGCACTTAACTCGCAAACCTTGATGGCTTTACCTGCTACTATTCCCACCCACCACATTTGAAATAAAATTCAGCACATTTCTTCACCAACCACAAGTGGGGCCCACTCAATTCTAGAATTTTCCACCAAAATCAATTATAAACCTAATTTCCGAATCACCACCTCTTAAAATTCATAATAAATCATTCGATTTTTTTTTTAACGGTTCAAAATTTGTGGACATATACTCAACTTATGTATGTATAACATATCCAAAAATTACAACGATCCAACGGTCGGATTAAAAATTATAACTCACACAATATATCGTAAAAATACTGATTTGATTTTTAATACCTCCATTCCGACAAAATTACTGATAAAACACCTCAACATTAAATCATTCAATTATAACCACATAAAACAAATAAATCCATCATTTATAAATATTTTCTTATCATATAAATCAATAATTAATTATTCACAAATAATATTACAGAATCACAATTATGACAACCAGGCCGTTCCCAGGAAAGAGGGGGCTTTCCGATAAGGATTTCTCCTCATCGGGCGCCGCAATTAGGTGACCAAACCTCCTCGATGTAACTTTCTAGACATTGCCAATAATGTTATCTAATAATATTATTTAAATAATATGAATTATTGATCCGATAATGGAGATAATGTATAAAGTGACAATTATTGAACAACAATAATATAAAATATCAACGCAAAGAATTATTGAATCAATAAAATAAAATATTGAATAAAGAATTCACCGTGAAAATTATTGAGTAGTGCCTTTCACGTAAGGATCAATAATTCAACAATCACATGCAATACCGCGGTGCTACATCGCAACAACCACGCCAGACATCGTATTTTAACCACCGGGTATTCCAACAAATCTTAATTCAGAATAACTACGCCGTTATTTTTAACCAACTTATATTTGTCGTTTTCTTCATCCAATCGCTTTCGTTATGGGGCCCACACATGGTCGCTACTGTCGCATTTAATATTCCCCAACAAGATTTAATATTCCACGACCAAACGAATATTCCCCGACAACAATGAATATTTTATAACCACTTGCTTATTTTGAAATATTTGCGCATTTTACCCATAACTAACCACATTAATTAAATCCACCCTTACTATTTCAAAATAATAAATAGAGAAAATTAAATTTCATTAATAATAAGTTGGGGTCTTACAACCTCCCTCCTTATGAAATTTCATCCTCGAAATCGACGACGTGACTTGTGTTTCAAAAGATGAGGATACCTCGCTTTCATTTCCGCTTTTCAATTCCCTGTGTCATTTCTCTCTATAGCATGATTCCTCCACAAAACTTTAACTTGTGGTATGACCTTCATACAGTAGGGACATGCTCCTTCCTATCCAAAATCTTGATAGTACCTCCCTCACACGTTAAGTCTTCTGGCTATCTCGTCTGGGGTTCTAACTCAATGACGTAGTTCGGTCGTCCACATATTTACGTAACATCGATACATGAAAAACGTTATGAACACGCGTCATACTTGGCGGTAAAACGAGTCTATAGGCCACGGCCCTATTCGATCGAGAATTTCAACCGGATTAATAAATCAAGGTTTGAGCTTTCCTCACCTCACCGATTCTCGCTTTTGAAATAACAACTTCTTGCACCTCCTTCTTCAAATTCATCGGCTCCGTGTGTAGCTTGAAGCAATTTTAACTTTATCGATTAAAGTCGATTATACTCAGATATCATCACGTGGGTACCTAGAGTTTTCATCTCCATCTCTATTATTTGTATATTATACGAAATGAGTCTTTGACAATATCATTACTCAGATTTGTATACGATCTTCTACTCAACACATCGCCTACCACGTTCGCTTTTCCAGGATGGCATGGTCGTAACATATCTTTGAAATGAGTCTCCTCTTGAGTTCTTCAAGCTCTTACCACATTCCTTGCTCCATTTGAATTTTGTATCTTTATGAGTCAGCTACGTTAATGGAATAACGATTCGAGAATATCCTTCAACTAATCTCCGATAATAACCAACTAAGCCTGAAAGCTACATATTTCGATTCATCGACTTAGGTTGTTCTCAATCGTGACTCATATCCCAACCTGGATAAGACGTTACAATGACACCTATCGGTTTACTATCGCATACTAATATGGTGTCCCTTACGAGAGTTCATCTTCTGCATTCCACAAAGGAAGTCACCAGATAAAGGCTCGGTACCAAATTTATAGTTGAATTTTTAACTCAAGTTCAATAGAGCCATTCGATATAAGATTTTAGAAATGAGTTTTGTACCGGGTTCAAAGTCGATACAAAATTTAATATCATCTTTGGGAGTAAGCCAAGAAATTCTTCAGAAATACGCCAGAAAAATCAATAACAACAGAATATTATTCAAATCGACGTGTCTTTATTCAAATCCATAACATGGATTAAGAAAACTTGACATCCGTAATAAACGAATGACTTCATGGCTTGATATGAAAATGTTTGACTACAATGGTTTGATTGCTTGAATTGAATAACAAAGTTGCTTAGGAATATGAAAACTAACAACCTTACGAAAGTAATCAATTTCGGCATGATGAGTAGTTAACCTTAAAATCACATCAAAAGCAAATATCTCTATAGAAATAAGGTTAACAAGTAATGTGATAGTGCCAACTTGAATCAAGCAAGATTTCTAAACAACGGATGTAATAAAAGTTTCTCTAACTGAGTCTCCATAAATAGGTCAAAGTCTAATTTCTCCGTAGTCAAGTTCAAACGTTGAGCGCAAGCAAGAAAGATAAAAGAATGGGTAGAACCGGTATCTAGTAAGGTATAAACTTCGCAAGAATTTATAATTAACTAACCCGTGCTAACTTCGTTCGGGTTCTCTCGATTTTGACCCGGCCACGACAAACGCTCTTCCGTGAATCGTTGACTTTGACTTTTCTTGGACATCCTTTTGAGTCACCATTCCTACTGGATCTGGTTTCGATATCGCATAATCTCGAGCGATATGTCCTTCTTTTCCACAATTATAGCATACCTAAAACTGTTGTGGGCGGTTTGGTGATATGTCCCTCTTTTCCGCATTTGTAACATACGATCGATGGTCTTTCTCCTCCTTGGAACTGGGCTTACACGGCTACCGACGCGTCTTCACACGGTCGTTGTTGAATCTCCTCTTTTTAAAATCTCCTCCCACTCGCTTCTTCTATTTTCATGGCCTATGATTACCACCAGAGTGGTTACCGCTTTGTCCGTATTCTTCTTTCTCCTTTGGTTATCGTTATTTCGATGATCGCTATCTTGAGATGATCTCGGTTATGGTCCCTCGGTTGAACGTATCGTTATCTCGCTCTAACAATCGAGCCCCGCTGACAACATCTCGAATAGAGAGAAAATTTATGAGAATGAGATATCGACGTATGCCGGGTTTCAAACCTCTCGTAAACATCCGTCATACGCTCCTCATTCTCCACCAAATGAGGTCTGAACCGGATAACTCCATGAACTTCGCCAGCATGGGATACCGCTCATGTTATTCTCGCCCAGCCTAATAAACTCCACTTCCTTCATATGACGAATACTTTCGTGGAAGTACTTGTCATTAAATAGTTTCAAACGCGTCTCCCAAGACATGCCGAAAGTGCGGTGGATGGGTACGCTTCATGACTCCCACCAAGAATCCGCTTCGCCACTTAACATAAAGGTGGCAAATGGAACCTTCGTTCTCCGCATCCCAAGACATCGAATATCTTGGTAATTTGTTTGACCCATGTTTCCGCCATGATCGGATCTCGCTTTCCCTGCACTCGTGGTCCCAACTCTTTGAATCGCCTTTTGTGACCACCCATGAATTACTATAATTTCCTCCTCAGTATTTTGAACACGAAGTCTCCTCGTCGATTTTGCATGAATCGCAAAAAACTTATAAACATCCCCTCGCTCATCATCTCGCTTTCAATGGTGTTGTTCACAGGAGGAACATTGCCAAACCTCTCAGACGTTCTCCTCGTTGGTGAGTACAGCATCTCCACGGCCTCATTTACTTCAATTTGTTAATATTCTCATCGACATTCTCAACATCGTCATAAAATAAGGGTTAATTAAGGAAATCAATATATCACATAATATCCCTATATATCTTGACAACTAACAAATAAGCTTAGGTAGACATACTAGCGAAGGATTTACTAATCTCTCCCTCCTAGTTCTATTCCCCGATCTCCGCCAGAGATCATATCCCTAAGCTCTGATACCAACTGTGACGACCCCAAAATAGGTCCATTCCATCCAACCCATTCTGAGTCGCCAAATACATGGTACAGAAACAACTACAACTTTATTATTACAACAGTAAAACTGTGAGTTTGAATACAAATATTATCTTCTAGACAATATCTATACTCAAATAAATCCTCATCACATTTATTGATACATTAAAAAAAATGGTGAGGACTACTAAACAATCCTTTCTAAAACCTTCATTCCATACCCCGACTCGTACTCGCTATATTCTCGCCTCCTGAGAAAAATGGAACAAAAAGGAAAAGGGTGAGCTCAACTAGCCCAGTAAAGAATGTTAGGACTAAGATAATATAGAACAAATTATCGTTAGTCTTCAACAGGGAAAAATCTGATAGAATACAATAGCACAACAAGTTTCAGATCAATATTCATAAATGAAATAATAATTCATGTAAGAGTTACGAGAATGAAATCTACTATAATCTATGAATTTAATGTCCATCATCAATATTTTATCCTCGTAACATCAATCAATATTCATCTCAAATCAAATATTCATCTTTGCACTACAGCCAAAGATATTCATCGATCGGTCATGTTCATCTCAACACTGCTCATCTTCTTTGCACTAAAGGCCAAAGATATTCATCATCGGTCACGTTCATTTAAACACTGCTCATCTTTGGACTAAAGGCCAAAGATATTCATCACCATCATGTTCATTTAAACACTGCTCATCTTTGCACTACGTGCCAAAGATATTCTTCAGAAATCATTCATCTTTGCACACACAGCCAAAGATATTCAATAATATCATCATTTAAGACCGAGGATGATAAAAATATTTTTAAAGAAACGAATCCAAATGAAACAAAATGACAAGGATTAAGGATTCGTACTTGGTTTTATCCACGCCCAAAAATACCTCAAAAAAAATAATCATAGTGGTGTAAAATTTAAGAATGATCAAAACATGGATACAATCAAAGCTAGTATCCGTAATAGATATTTTAGACTTAAAAGAAAATTTTCATTTTTCTAGGTGAATAGTGCCGATTCGTGAATAAAGGTCAGATACGTGAATAAGGCCGTGATACATAAATAGTAACTCCGACACCAAAAGATGAAATTCCACAAAAAATATCTTCACGCTTCATTTAATAGTACTCGTGAATAAGAACTCGTGAATAGTAACTCATGAATAGTAACTCGTGAATAGAACTCATGAATAGTATCTCCTACATAAAAAGTTCCAAATTTGATAAAAGTTCCAACTAATATTTCAAAGATAATGATATTGAAGAAATAATATCATTCGAGAAGAAAATAACACCCCTTACCTCGAAAAGACAAGATTTAGTTGAAACACCTGGACATAAGGTCAAGGAACTTGCACCGCCTAACAATACTCAAAGTATACTCAAAATACTCACAAGAATACGCTCGATAATATAGAGAGAAAGAGAGAAAACTTGTTTTCGTGTGATTTTCAATTCTAACTTAGCCAGATTTATAGAAAATGTTAAGACGTACCAAGGCATTTTAACTCGCAAACCCGATGGCTTTACTCGCTACTATTCCCACCCACCACATTTGAAATAAAATTCAGCACATTTCTTCACCAACCACAAGTGGGGCCCACTCAATTCTAGAATTTTTCACCAAAATCAATTATAAACCTAATTTCCTAATCACCACCTCTTAAAATTCATAATAAATCATTCGTTCTTTTTAACGGTTCAAAATTTGTGGACATATACTCAACTTATGTATGTATAACATATCCAAAATTACAACGATCCAACGGTCGGATTAAAAATTATAACTCACACAATATATCGTAAAAATATCGATTTGATTTTTAATACCTCCATTCCGACAAAATTACCGATAAAACACCTCAACATTAAATCATTCAATTATAACCACATAAAACAAATAAATCCATCATTTATAAATATTTTCTTATCATATAAATCAATAATTAATTATTCACAAATAATATTATGAATCACAATTATGACAACCTGTGCCGCTCCTGTGAAAGAGGGGCTTTCCGATAAGGATTTCTCCCATCGGGCGCCGCAATTAGGTGACCAAACCTCTCCTCGATGTAACTTTCTAGACATTGCCAATAATGTTATCTAATAATATTATTTAAATAATATGAATTATTGATCCGATAATGGAGATAATGTGCAAAGTGACAATTATTGAACAACAATAATATAAAATATCAACGCAAAGAATTATTGAATCAATAAAATAAAATATTGAATAAAGAATTCATCGTGGAAAATTATCGAGTAGTGCCTTCACGTAAGGATCAATAATTCAACAATCGCATAATACCGCAAGCATCGCGGCAACCACGCCAGACATCGTATTTTAACCACCGGGTATTCAACAATGCCTTAACTCAGAATAACTACGCCGTTATTTTTAACCAACTTATATTTGTCGCTTTTTTCATCCAATCGCTTTTTAGTTATGGGGCCCACACATGGTCGCTACTTGGTTGCATTTAATATTTCTCGACAAAGATTTAATATTCCACGACCAAACGAATATTCTCCGACAACAATGAATATTTTATAACCACTTGCTTATTTTGAAATATTTGCGCATTTTACCCATAACTAACCACATTAATTAAATCCACCCTTACTATTTCAAAATAATAAATAGAGAAAATTAAATTTCATTAATAATAAGTTGGGGTCTTACACTTATGTCAAAGTTGAGATGAACAACCCTATTATAGGGGATTATAATACGCGATAGTGTTAAAATATTTGTGAACAATACATTGTACAAAGGGCTGATCTCCCTGAGTACGAGAAGGAAGGTTCATATAGTCTAAATGTTTGTTAAAGGTTTAAGTAGAGATACTTTGTGATGGCCCAAAAATAGGTCCACACAACCCATTATGAGTCACCAAATACATACCACAGAATCCAAATACAAACTTCCTATTTACAACTATTGAACCATCGTGCAAAATACGACAACATATAAGTTATGAGTTTCAATACAAATAATAGTACTCACACTCCAAACTAATGATACTTCACATAAAGATACAGTCGATAATTGTTTTAAGAATTAAATTTTTTGGAAAATGCTCAAGGAAGCCTTCATACATGGGAGGCCATGCATCTAAGTTATAATAGATATCATAGGACTTTAGAATTAACCTTGGTTGACCCAATAGACCCCAAAAAAGAACGAGAAGATTACTATCCTATTCATTCCAATGGTGCGTATCTTCTTGCCATATAATTATCTCCATTATCTCAAATTGAAGATTATATTCCAACCATACTCCAAGATTATATAGGTAGTGCTCATAGATATAATCAGCAAGTGGATGTGCACAACCATATCTTATGATAACACGAATTTGTATGTGGTTAGACATCATGTATGATAGTGACAACACACCCTTTAAGCTCTCAATATAATTATGTCCTCCTTAATCTAGTGGGGTGCATTTTTGACGCTTTCAAAGTCAGTTTTTCATCACCCTATTGTTGTTCACTTTATTAACTATTAAATGACGTATAAAATACGACACACACATTTTAAGTCCTCAATACAAGTATATATTGTCATGCTATTTTATAATGTATTGAGAAACTTCAATAGTCTCGTACCATCACACTATTCCCTTGTTATGCCCGCTCGACCCAGCTATACTCTTACTACCTGAAAGGAATTGTGAAGTAAAAGGGTGAGCACAAATAGCCTAGTAAAGAATATTATGACTAAAGATAATTAAATTATCAAAAACCTTCATCAGTAATAAATCAGATACTTAGAACATATGGTAGATGAAAAAAGTTTTCAACCACAATTGCAGTGGAATCAACAATCCATTAAAAGAGTTAAGTAGAACATAATGTCTACTATCTCCTCCACATTAAAAGTTCATCATTAATATTTCATTCATGTAATACCCATCAACAGTTCTTTGTTGTACCCAAGATAAAAAGATCTTTCATCACTTGTCTTCACCTGAACCACTAAAGATTATAGTTAAATTCACAATTCATGCTTATAATCATGTAAATCAACAGTTTCTCCTTGCCACAAAAGCTTAATAGAACTTTCACTCAATGTCCTTGCCACAAAGGCTAAAGACATTCAATAATTATATCGTCTTTATACCCTACACCAAAGATATTCAAATGTAACAACAATGGTCATGACCATACCAATCAATTGTCTATCTTTGCACTATGAGCCAAAGATGTTCAACTGTAAAACCAATGATCACGCCAAACAATAATCTATATTTGTACTACGGGCTAAAGATATTCATTTGTATCATCAGTGGTCATGATCATGCTAAGCACATGTCCATCTTTGTACTACGGTCTAAATATATCAATCAACAGTTCATCTTTGCACTACGGGCTAAAGATAACTTTCAACAAAATTTAAGTTTGAGAATTATGACAATGACATAAAGAATGAATCAAGTGAGATCAAAGATAAATATTAGAGTTTTCTAATTCAATTTATCCAGAGTTCAAGAATGTCCAAATTATCAACATGAAGATCATAACATTGATTCAATTTCAAGAATAAGATTCATAAAAGATAAATTGGATAAAGAAAAGGAAATTCAATTCTGTTGTGAATAGTACACATGAATAGTACTGTATAAATGGTACCTGTGAATAGTACCCATGAATAGTACCGTATGAGTAGTAATATGAAATAAAATAATATCACTTACATAATATGGAGCATGAAAGAAACAGATACCCCTTATTATTATTGAAAGAAAATAACATCCTTTACGGAAAAAAATATCCTTTACCTTAATAGACAAGTAGTTCTGACTGGAATAACGGAGATTATGTTAAGAAAATCTTGCACTGTTATCAACACTCAAAATATCCTTATACTCACAAGAAATATGTTCAATATTATAGAAAAAGACTTTTCTGATTCTGGTGTGAGTTTCATTGTTTAGCTAAGCAACCTATTTATAGGAAAGTGCTAGCACACCACTTCTGACAAAATATACATGCGGATGATTTAGAAAAGATACTTATTTTGAAAATAAGGTTTTCAAAATCAAGCTTCTCACTTCTACCATTTCTTCACATGTTTTACTATTTAAACAATTATAATTTATAAAATTATATTATTATTGTGATGCTCCCAAAATAGGTATACACAACTCATTCTGAGTCGCCAAATACATGGTACATAATTTAAATACAAACTTAATTTATACAATACAACAAACGTGGTCGAGAGTTTTAACACGAATATTGTCTCGTAGACAATATCCAAACTTAAATGAAGTCCTCATTACATTTATTAACACACTATTTCATAGAATAGTGAGGACTACTATAGCCACCAACTTGGACCATCAGTCCACTCCCCGACTAGTCTCAGCTATATTCTCATTTCTTGAAGAGAACAATGAAAGCAAAGGGTGAACTCAACTAGCCCAGTAAAGAATATTATGACTAAGATAATGCAGAATAAATTATCGTTAGCCTTCAACAATGTAAAACTAATAGAATATAATAGACAACAAGTTTAACTGCAGTGGAATAAATAATCTATTAGAAGAGTCAAGTAGAGCATAATATCTACTATCTTCTATGATTTAAAAGTTCATCATCAATATTTTATCGTTGTAACACAACTCAATAAATAATTAACATCATCGAATTATCTATGTAATACGGGCCAAGGATATTCATTATTATCACCAGTGGTCATGATCATGATAACAACTATCTATTAATGCACTACAGGCCAATGATGACTTTTACCACATCATTTGTAATATTACGGGTCATTATTATACCGATACATAGTCATAATCATACCAATCAACAGTCCATCTATGCAGTACGGGCCAAAGATGACTTTCATCACAATATAAGCATGAGGATGATGACAATGATATAAGAATTCAATTAAGTGAAAGCAAGGATAAATTTTAAAGATTTATAATTCAATTTATCCAGAATTTAAGAATGACCAAATTATCAACATGATAACTGCTTTGTGGAGTAAAATTCAAGAATAATATTGTATCAAATAATTTGGACATAAAAAAAATCAATTTTTGTCATGAATAGTACCCCGAGTGAATAGTACCCCATGAATAGTACTTTGAAATAGTATCTAAGATAAAAAGATTAAAAATTAATAAGAATGTTCGTAATAATATTTTCGTGAAAAGATACTAGATGAAGCCTTAAATTTCAAGGACATTCTACTAATTTCAAGGAGTATAGAAGCAAAACTTATCAACATGATTGTAGAATTAGAATCTTAAACGTAAATAATATTACTTACATACTACAGAGTATGGAAGAAAATATTATTTCATACAAATATTGAACAAAAATAATATCCCTTACCTTAAAAGGAGAGTATTTCTGACTGGTATGACGGGGATATTCGTGAAGAAAACTTGCACTGTTTTCTACACTCAAAACTTCCTTAAACTCTAAAGAAATATGCTCAATATTATAGAAGAAGAATTCTCTTATTCTTGTGTAATTTTCATTTCTAAACTAAGCATCCTATTTATAGGAGAATGGTAGGATACTATTTGAGATAACTTTCTACCGATGATTTTGAAAAATGGGTAAGTGGGGGTCCATATAATAAGCCAAATTTATAACAAATACTTCATAAAAATCTCCTTTATTTATCTCAATTCACTTGGCTTCACAAAACACATTTTTTAATAACATTTTTTTCATCATTAATATTATAACTCACAATATTAACAACCAGATCATTCTTAGGAAAGAGGGGGCTTTCCGATAAAGAATTCTCCTTATTGGCGCGCAATTAGGTGACCAAACCCCTTTCCTCGACAGAACTTTCTAGACATTGTCAATATTGTAAATAATAATATGAATAACTTTGTCATCTTAATTATTGATTTAATAATATAAAATATTGTGAGAATACTTGAATCAATAATGTGAGATACTTTGCAGCAATTACTGTGGCAATAATTGAATAAAATTGAGTGACTTCTCACGTAAGCATCAATAATCAAAGATATTGTGCAATACCGTGTGCTACTATGCAACCACACGTATTACTATACTTCTATCACCATGTAATTTAATAGTTTAATAGTAAAATTTTTGTCGTTATTGTTATAAAAAGGTATTTCTGTCGTTTTCTAACTCCGACAGTAATTTCGTGGGGTCCACCAATGATTGTGTCGTCGTAAGAATATTCTCTGACCAAACGAATATTTTATGACAACTTACTTACTTTGCGAAATTTATAAATATTACCCACAACTATAACATTATATCAAATCCACACCTTATTATTCAAAAAGATATTTCGAGAAAATTAAATCTTTATTCATAAAGTTGGGGTCATACAACCTCCCTTCTTATGAAATTTCATCCTCGAAATTGGTGTATATGACCGGTATGTCAAAGAGGTGAGGATACCTTGATTTCATTTTAGATTCTAACTCCTGTGTCATTTCCTCAACATCGTGGTTTCTCCACAAAACTTTGACTTCAGGTATAACCTTGGAGCGTAGAATATGTTTCTTCTTATCCAAGATTTTAACAGGTACCACTTCATACGTTAAATCTTTCTCTATCTCGTCTGGTTCTAATTCAATAATGTTGTTCGGATCTTCCACATATTTACGTAACATAGATATGTGAAAAACGTTATGAACACGAGACATACTTGGCGGTAAGACGAGTCTATAGGCCACAGTTCCTACTCGATCGAGGATTTCAAATGGGCCAATGAATCAAGGATTGAGCTTTTCGCTCTTTACACATCTCTTAACTCCCTTACATGGAGCAACCCATAACAACATATGATCACCAACATTGAATTTCGCGTCCCTTCGATGAAGATTAGCATAACTCTTTTGTCAATCTTGTGAGGTTTTTATACTTTTTTCGGATCATTTGAATCTTTTTTGTTATCATGCATACCAATTCTGGTCCCAACAACGTTGCTTCACCCACTTCATCCCAGCATACTGGAGAACGACACTTGCGTCCATACAACGCCTCGAAAGGAGTCATGCCTATACTTGCTTGATAACTATTGTTGTAGGAGAATTCCACTAATGGCAAGAACTTGTCCCAACTTCCTTTGAAGTATAGGACATAGAGTCTTAATAGATCTTCAAGAGTTTGAATAGTCCTCTCCGATCGTCCGTCATTTTGAGGTCGATATGCCTAACTAATCATAAACTGCGCTCATAGCTTCCTGCAAATTGACCCAAAATCATGAAGTGAATCTTGGGTCACGATCAGAAACAATGGATACTAGCATACCGAGCAGTCTTACAATCTCATTTATGTATATACGAGCAAGACGTTCAAGTGTATAAGGTTATCGTATAGGTAAAAAATGAGCAGACTTGGTTAATCTATCGATAATGACCCAAATTGCATCTATGCCTTGAGAAACCTTGGGAAGACCAGTAACAAAATCCATAGGAATGTGCTCCCACTTCCATTATGGAATTTCAAGTGGTGGCAATGGACCTTTTGGCACTTGATGCTCCGCCTTAACACGTTGACAAGTTAAACACCTTGAGATAAACTCCGCGATCTCTCTTTTCATATTGCTCCACCAAAATGTATGTCTAAGATTATGATACATTTTGATACTTCCAAGATGGATTGCAAACGGTGTGTTGAGCGCTTCCATCATGATTTTTACTTCAAATCAGAGTCGTTAGGAACACAAAGTCTGGAGTTGACTCAAAGTATTCATTTTTCATCGATTCTTGCTTCCGGAATACCACCTTCTTGTACTTTCTTCCTCATACGCATCAGCTCCAGGTCCGTGGTTTGAGCAGCTTTAACTTTATCGATTAAAGTCGGTTCTACTTGTATATTTGACATCATCACGTGGGTCCTGAAGTCTTTAACTCTATCTCCATCCTTTGCAAGTCATACAAAATGGGCCTTTGCGTTGACAATATTGAAGTCATACCCGCATATGATTTTCTACTGAACGCGTCAGCTACCACGTTCGCTTTTCCAGGATGATATTGAATGGTATGATCTTAATCTTTCAACAGCTCGAGCCAACGTCGTTACCGCATGTTGAGTTCCTTTTGGGTGAAGAAATATTTGAGGCTTTTATTATCTGTATAGATCTCCACTTTCTCCCCACACAGGTAATGCCTCTGCCTGAAGTATCGTTGTAGATGACAAATCCCTCCGATCTAGATGGTATTGTTAGAACAGGTGCTGAAATGAGTCTCCTCTTGAGTTCTTGAAAACTCTTCTCACATTCCTCGCTCCAACCGAATTTTGTGTCTTTTCGAGTCAGCTGAGTTAATGGAGTAGGGATTCGAGAAAAACCTTCAACGAATCTCTGATAACTAGCTAAGCCCAGAAATATACGTACTTCGGATACTGACTTAGGTTACTCCCAGCTTTGTATTTCTTCAATCTTCGCTGGGTCAACAGATATTCTGTGATTCGATATCACGTGCCCAAGGAATGCTACTTCCTCAAGCCATAACTCGCATTTCTTCAACTTGACATATAGCTTGTTTTCACGAAGCTTTTGGAGTATCAACCTTAAATGTTGCTCATGATCTTCATAGCTTTTAGAGTATATGAGGATGTCATTAATAAAGATAACCACAAAATGATCCAAATATTCCTTGAATACTCAGTTCATCATATCCATGAAGGTAGCAGGAACATTAGTCAATCCAAAAGACATGACTAGGAATTCGTAATGCCCGTACCGAGTTCTGAAAGCAGTCTTTAGAATGTCATCAATTTTAATTTTCAACTGATGATATCTGGAACGAAGATCAATCTTTGAAAAGAATTTGGCACCTTGCAACTGGTCAAACATGTCATCAATGCGAGGTAACAGGTACCTATTTTTTACGGTGACATGATTCAACACCCAATAATCAATACAAAGTCGTATACTCCTATCTTTCTTCTTTACGAATAAAACAGGAGCACCCTAAGGAGACGTACTAGGACGAATGAACCAGATGTCTAACAACTCCTATAGTTGGGTTTTTTATTCCTGAAGTTCAATAGGAGCCATTCGATATGGGGTTTTGGAAATGGTTGTTGTACCGAGTTCAAGGTCAATACAAAACTCGATTTCATGCTCTGGGGGTAGGCCATGAAGTTCTTTAGGGAATACGTCAGGAAATTTATTAACAATGGAAAAATCATCCAAATATAACATATATTTATTTAAATCCGTGACATGGGCTAAGAAAGCTTGACATCCGTTTTTCAATAAACGAATGGCTTTATGGCTTGATATGAAAGTTATTGACTTTAGTGGTTTGGTTGCTTAAATTCGCATACTTGGTTGGTTAGGAATATGAAAGCTAATAACCTTATGAAAATAATCAATTTTAGCACGATGAGTAGTTAACCAATCAATCCCTAAAATCATATCAAATGCAAGTAGTTTCAAATAGATAAGATCGACAAGTAACGTGAGATTGTCAATTTGAATCAAATAAGATTTATAAACAGTGGATGTAATGAAGGTTTCTTCCAACAGAGTTTTAACAGATAAGTCAAAGTCTAATTTCTCTGGAGTTAAATTTAAACTTTGAGCGCAAGTAGGAGAAATAAACGAATGGGTAGAATCGGTATCAAATAAGGTATAAACTTCGCAAGAGTTTATGATTAGCTTACCCGTGATAACTTCGTTTGGGTTCCTCACTTTCTGGGAGGTCACGACAAAAACTCTCCCTTGAACTATCGACTTTGACTTGTCATGGACGGCCTTTGGTGTCTCCATTCTAGCTGGACTTGACTTCACTACATGACAAAATCGGGCTAGGTGACCTTCTCTTCCACAATTGTAACACGCTTTGGGTTACTGTGTACAGTTTGGATTGATGTGTCCCTCCCCTCTGCAGTTGTAGCATACGATCGGTGGTTGTTCTCCTTCCTTGAAAATGGGTGTTGGTGCTACTGTCTTTCCATCATTATTGAACCTTCTCTTCTTGAAATTTCCACTTCTATTATCTTGGCCATGATTACCACCGAAGTGGTTACAATTTCTGGCATGTTGATTTCCACCACGTTTGTTGTCACCTCTTCGATGACTACTACCACTGTTATTATTTTTTTGTCGGCTGCTATCTCTTGGTTGGGCTGACTCATTATCGTACTCCAATAATTGAGCTCTATTCACAACATCTGAATACAAGCAAAGTTTGTGAGAAATGAGGTATTGATATATTTTGGGTTTCAAACCTCTTAGAAACATTCACGTCATACACTTCTCATTATCTACCAAATGGGATGCAAATCGGGATAAATCGACAAACTTAGCCTCGTATTGCGATAAAGTCATATTGTTTTGCTCCAGTTTGATGAATTCTACCTCTTTCATGTGACGAATAATTTCAGGAAAGTATTTGTCGTTGAACAATTCTTGGAACTTCTCCCAAGAAATCTTCAGTGCGGTAGGCTGAGTACGTTTTACAGATTCCCACCAATAATATGCCTCACCTCGCAATAAGAAGGTGGCAAAGGGAACCTTTTGCTCTTTGGAGCATCCCAAGACATCAAATATCTCAGTGATCTGCTTAATCCACACCTCTGCCTTAAGTGGTTCTGGCTTTCTCAAAAACTCTGGTGGTCCCAGCTCCTTGAATTGCTTAGCGGTGACCAACCTTGAGTTGCCAGTGTTTTTACCTATATTTTGCATTGGAGTCTCTCTCGCCTGATGTTGCATGAATTGCAGAAAGCTCCTAAACATCCCATCGTTCATCATTTGGTCTGTGTTGTTGTTTACATGAGGATTATTTCCTTCCTGATGCACATTATCCTGGGTATTGATCAGCGATGACTCAACGATCTCATGTGCTCCATTGCCTAACTCAACATTTTCAGATGCCATTTTCAAACACTGCCACAAAACAAGGGTTAATTGGCATGCCACATATAATCCCTATATTGTGACCGACCAATTAAATAATAAATAAACTTAGGTAGGTCATACTAGCGAAGGATTTACCCGTCTCTCCCCTCCTAGTTCTAGCCTCAAATCTCAACTAGGGATCATGTCCCTAAGCTTTGATACCAACTGTGATGCCCCTAAAATAGGTACACATAACCCATTCTGAGTTGCCAAATACATGGTACATAATTTAAATACAAACTTAATTTATACAATACGACAAACGTAAGCTTAGAGTTTTAACATGAATATTGTCACGTAGACAATATCCAAACTCAAACGAAGTCCTCATTGCATTTATTATCACACTATTTCATAGAATACTGAGGACTACTATAGCCACCAGCTTAGACCATCACTCCATTCCCTGACTAATCTCGCTATATTCTTATTTCCTGAAGAGAACAATGAAAGCAAAGGGTGAGCTCAACTAGACCAGTAAAGAATATTATGACTAAGATAATGCAGAATAAATTATCGTTAGCCTTCAATAGTGTAAAACTGATAGAATACAATAGACAACAAGTTTAACTGCAAAGGAACAAGCAATCCATTAGAAGAGTCAAGTAGAGCATGATTATACCGATATATAACCATAATCATACCAATCAACAGTCCATCTATGCACTACGGGCCAAAGATGACTTTCATCACAATATAAGCATGAGGATGATGACAACGATATAAGAATTCAATTAAGTGAAAGCGAGGATAAATTTTAAGGATTTATAATTCAATTTATCCAGAGTTCAAGAATGTCCAAATTGTCAACATGTTAACTGCTTTGTGGAATAAAATTCAAGAATAATATTGTATCAAAATAATTTGGACAGAAAAGAAATCAATTTTTGTCATGAATAGTACCTCGAGTGAATAGTACCAGAGTGAATAGTACCCCATGAATAGTACTTCGAGAATAGTACCCCGTGAATAGTACCCCGGCATGAAAAGATTAAAAATTAACAAGAATATTCAGAATAATATTTCTGTGAAAAGATACTAGATGAAGCGCAAATCACAAGGATATTCTAGTAATTTCAAGGCGTATAGAAGCAAAACTTATAAACATGAGTGTAGAACTATTGGTTCAAATGCATTACTATTAGGGGATGTGGTGCAAGTTTGATAATACTTGCAGGACTAAATTAAAAATAGAGAAAAGTCAAGGTACTATATCTGTAATAATTCAAGCCCCAAAAGCGCAATTATCGAAACTAAGTTTTCCTATAAATAGAAGCTCATTCTTCTTTCATTCTCACCAATTCACTAAGACTCACAAGAGCAATTATAGAGAAGTTATAGAGAGAAAGAAGAAGATTATTCCACTACTTAACTATTCCAAAGATTTAATCTCCTTCTATGGTAAGGGATGTTATTTTTATTCAGTATTCATAAGGAATAATATTTTCTTCCATACTCTGTAGTATGTGAGTAATATTATTTCGTCTCGTACTCTTGATTATACTCTCATTTTGTTAAAGTATTGCTTTTATACTCCGTGAAATTAGTAGAATATCCTTAAAATTTGCGCTTCATCTAGTATAGTTTCACAAGGATATTTTCTACATATTCTTGTTAAATTTTAAGATTTTTATGTAGGAGTACTGTCCATGAGTACTATTCATTTATATGGTACTATTCACAAATTACTATTCACGGGGTATTATTCACAGGTACTATTCATAAAATACTATTCACAGGATACTATTCCTGAAGTACTATTTATGGGGTACTATTCACTCAAGTAATATTCACCCGGAGTACTATTCATGACAGTAATTGATTTCTTTTCGGTCCAAATCATTTTTGATACAATATTATTCTTGAATTTTACTCCACAAAGCAGTATAATGTTGACAATTTGGACATTATTAAATTTTAGAAAAATTAAATTATAAATTTTTAAAATTTATCCTTTGCTTTCAATTAATTGAATTCTTATATCATTGTCATCATCCTCATGCTTATATTGTGATGAAAGTCATCTTTGGCCGTAGTGCATAGATGGACTATTGATTGGTATGATTATGACCAGGGATCATTCGGTATAATCATGATCCGTAATGTTATAAATGATTTGGTAAAAGTCCTTATTGGCCCATAGTGCATTGATGGACAGTTGCTGGTATGATCATGACCATTGGTGAAAACACGAATATCCTTGGCCCATAGTGCATGGATAATTCGTTGTTGTGATACTATTTATTAAGCTAAGTCTTAGCGATAAAATTATTGATAAACTTTTTAAATCATTGAAGATAGTAGATATCATGCTCTACTTAACTCTTAATGGATTGCTTGTTCCGTTGCATTTAAACTTGCTGTTTATTAGTTTAACACTGTTGAAGGCTAACGATAATTTATTCTGCATTATCTTAGTCATAATATTTCTTACTAGGCTAGTTGAGCTCACCCTTTTGCTTTCAGTGTTCTCTTCAGGAAATGAGAACATAGCCGGGACTAGTCGAGGAACGAAGTGATGGTCCGAGATGGTGGCTATAGTTGTCCTCACTATTTTATAAAATAGTGTGATAATAATTGTAATGATGACTCCTTTTTGAGTTTGAATACTGTCTTTTAGACAATATTCGTGTAAAAACCCTCAGCTACATTTTGTCGTATTATATAAGAGAAGTTTGTATTTGATTTATGTACCATATATTTGGCGACTTAAGATGGGTGATGTATACCTATTTTGGGGGCGTCACAGTTGGTATCAAAGCTTAGGGATATGATCCCTAACTAAGATGTGAGACTAGAACTAGCAGGGGAGAGTCGGGTAATTCCTTCGCTAATATGACCTACCAAAGTTTTTTTTTTGTTATTTAATTGGTCGGTCAGAGTATAGGGATAATATGTGGCATGTTAATTAACCCTTGTTTTGTGTCAGTATTTGAAAATGGCATCTGAAAATGTTGAGATAAGCAATGAAGAACATGAGACCGTTGAGTCACCAACGATCAATACCCAGGATAATGTGCATCAGGAAGGCAATAATCCTCAGGTAAACAACAACACCGACCAGATGATGAATGATGGGATGTTTAGAGGCTTTATGCAATTCATGTAACATCAGGCGAGAGAGACTCCTGTTCAAAATAAAGGTGGAAACACTGGCAACTCTTGGATGGTCACCGCTAAGCAGTTCAAAGAGCTGGGACCACCGAAGTTTTCGGGAGAGCCAAAACCACTTAAGGCAGAGGCGTGGATAAAGTAGATCACCAAGATATTTGATGTCTTGGGATGCTCCGAGAAGCAAAAGGTTCCCTTTGCCACCTTCATGTTTCGAGGAGAGGCAGACATCGGTAGGAATCAGAAAGTGCACTAAACACGCCAAGATCAAGATGTCTTGGGAGAAGTTCCAAGAACTGTTCAACGACAAGTACTTTCCTGAAAGTATTCGTCACATGAAAGATGTGGAGTTTATTAAGCTGGAGCAAAACAATATGACTGTGTCATAGTACAAAGCGAATTTTGCCGAGTTGTCCCGGTTTGCGTCCAACTTGGTTGACAATGAGGAGAGAATGACGCGAATATTTCAGCGAGGTTTGAAACCCGAGATATGTTAATACCTAATTTCTCACAAACTGTGTTTGTATTCAGATATTGTAAATAGGGCTCAGTTATTGGAGCGCGATAACGAGTCAACCCAACCAAGAGAGAGCAACCGACAAAATGATAATACCAGTGGTAGCAGTCATCGAAGCGGTGACAACAAACGTGGAGGGAATCAACATGACAGAAATGGTAACCACTTCGGTGGAAATCTTGGACAAGATGATAGAAGTGGAAATTTCAAGAAGAAGAGATTCAACAATGATGGAAAGACGTCAGCACCAACACCTGTTATTAAGAAAGGGGAACGACCGCTAATCGTATGTTACAAATGCGAAGGGGAGGGACATATCAGTACAAACTATACGCATCAATCCAAAGCCTATTATAATTAAGGAAGAGAAGGTCACCTAGCCCAATTTTATCGTGCAGTAAAGCCAAGTTCAGCTGGGATAAAGGCACCAAAGGTCGTCCCATAGAAGTCAAAGCCGGTAGTATACGGTGCCAAGTTGAGCATATTCTTGTGAGTATTTTGATATCTTGAGTGTTGTTATACGGTGCAAGTTCTCTTCAGCGTTATATCCGATATCCCGGTTAGAAATACTTCTCTTTTGAGGTAAGGGATTTTAAGGGATTGTAAGTGATGTTTTTTTGTAATGATGTTATTCTTCAATATCATTATACCGAAATATTGGTATGGATTTTATTGTGGAAGTTCTACCTTTTTGTGTCGGGGTTACTATTCACGATATACCAGATTATTCACGATATCAAGACTATTCACGATATCGACACTATTCATGTATATGACATTTTTTTACGTATACGGTACTATGTACGGATACGGAGTACTATTCACGAGTCACTATTCATGAGTTACTATTCACGAGTTACTATTCATGAGTTACTATTCACGAGTTACTATTCACGAGTTACTATTAACGACAAAATTGGTTTCTTTTTTTGACCAAATTATCGTTGATTTATGAATATTGCTCTTGAAATTAAATGTAGTTGTTGATCCTATTGTTTTTATTATCATATATAACATTTTTATAACCCTGGTGATAGAATTTCTCTTTGACTTGAGTGTAAAGATGGGTAAAGTATTGGTATGATCGTGACTATGGGTTCTCTTTGGCCAGTAGTGCAAAGTTGAATTGTTGACTAGTATGATCATGACCATTGAATTTACAATGGAATATTTTTAGCTTAAGTGCAAGGTGAATTGATCAACATGGTTATAATTATGGTTTATATAAATTCTGAAATGATTATATATTTCTTCGAGATATTAATATCTTTGGCCTGTAGTGCAAAAATGATTTGTTGTTGAATATCTTTGGCTTATAGTGCAAAGATGACCGGTTGTTGAATATCTTTGGCCAGTAGTGCAAAGATGAACTGTTAATGAATATCTTTGGCCCATAGTGCAAAGATGAATTTATTAGTATGATTATGAACAAGAACTGTGATTTGGTATAACCATGATCTTTGATGTTTCAGGTAAAGACATGTGATAAAAATTATCTTCATTTTGGATGCGAAGAGGAATTTAGAATCACAATTATGATTATGAGTTATTCATATGATTGTGGACCAGAACTGTTGATTGATGTTACAGGGATAAAACATTGTTGGTGGATTTTTAACATGAAGAAGATAATAGACTTTATGGTCTATTTGACTCTTCTAATGGATTGCTCATTTCGCTGCAACTATGGTTGAAAAGTTTTATCATCTACCATATGTTCTAAATATCTGATTTATTATTGATGAAGGCTATTGAGAATTTAATTATCTTTAGTCATAATATTCTCTACTGAGCTAGTTTTGCTCACCCTTTTGCTTCACAATTCCTTTCAGGTAATAAGAGTGTAGCTGGGTCGAGCGGGGGTAACCGGGAATAGAAGCGGTGGGTCAGAATCGTGGAGGTTCTCCTAAACAAAGATAGAAAAGTGTGTTATATTTTATACATCATTTACTAGTTATATTTGGTAAACCAAATAGGGTGAGGCGAACCCAACGTTGGAAGGGTGTTTTGCCACTATCATACAAGATGTCTAATGACATGCGACTTCGTGTTATCATAAGACAAGGTTGTGCACATCCACTTGCTGAGTATATCTACAAGCACTACCTATATGATCTTGGAGTTTGGTTGAAGTATAATTCTCAATTAGAGATGGTGGAGATAATGATATGTCAAGAGAAGACTCACCATTGGAAAGAATATGATAGTAATCTTCTCATTTTTCTTTGGGGTTTATTGGGTCAACCAAGAATAATTCTATGGGCATATGATATCTATCATAACCTAGACGCATGGCCTCCCATGTACGAAGGTTTCCTTGAGCACTTCCCAAAGATTTTAATTTCTAAAACAGTTATTGACTGTACCTTTATGTAAGGTGTCATTGTGACGTACTATCCAAGGTTGGGACATGAGTCACATTTGGTATATATTTGTATCAAAACTCACAGCATATGTGTTGTTGTATTTTACACGACAATTGTAGTAATAAAATTATAGTTATTTTCTGTACCATGTTTTTGGCGACTCAGAATAGGTTGGTTGGATTGGACCTATTTTGGGGGCGTTACATTTGTTATCAGAGCTTAGGGATATGATCTCTGGCGGAGATCAGGGAATAGAACTAGGAGGGGAGAGACGAGTAAATCCTTCACTAGTGTGTCCTACCTAAGCTTATTTGTTGGTCAGTCATAATATCGGGATATTATGTGATATGTTAATTTGTTCAATTAACCCTTGTTTTGAAGTCGTATTCTAGAATGATATCCGAAATACGTGAGATGCGCAAGAATGGAGAAATCATGATGATGGGAAGATGGAATCTAAAATGAAAGCAAGGTATTCTCAACTCTTTGAAATACAGTGCACGTAAATTTCGTGGACTTAAATTTCATAAGGAGGGAGATTGTAAGACCCCAAATTTTATGAAATAAAAGTATTCAATTTTTCTTATAATTACTATTCAAGAAATGGTTAAATTGATAAAAGTTTAAAGTTAAGGGTGATATATGTAAATATTTTAAATAAGCAAGTGGTTATAAAATACTCATTATTGTCGGGGAATATTCGTTTGGTCGTGGAATATTCTTCCTGTCGAGGAATATTAAAGACGATTTGACGCTAGGATCTTTTGTGGGCCCCAAAACGAAAAGCGATTGGATGAAGAAAACGACAAGTATAAGTTGTTTATAAATAACAAACGTAGTTGTTATCGTTAATCTTGTTAGAATAATCCCGGTGGTTAAAACACAATAATACGCGTTGTTGCACAAGAAGACACATTACCAGATTGCACCAATTATTGATTCTTACGTAAGAAGGCACTACTCAATAATTGTTACAAAGAATTATCGCTCAATATTCTATTTTATTGATTCAATAATTGCTACGTTGATATTGTATATTATTGTTGTTTCAATAATTGTCACTACACAAGTATTTTCCATTATCGAAGCAATAATTCATATATTATCCTAATAATATTATTAGATAATATTATTGGCAATGTCTAGAAAGTTCTGTCTAAGGAGAGGTTTGGTCACCTAATTGCGCGCCAGTAAGGAGAAATTCTTATTGGAAAGCCCCCTGTTTCCTAGGAACGGCCTAGTTGTCATTATTGTGATTCTGTAATATTATTTGTGAATAATTAATTATTGATTTATATGATAAGGAAAATATTCATTTTATGTGGATATAAATGGAGAAAATTTTTAATGTGACAATTGTTGAAAATTGATATTTTACCTTTTCTGATAAAATAATTCATTTAAATATATTATTATATTTTAATAAATATAATAATGGTGATATTTTTGCAATGAATGTGTGATATATGAGTAAATGAGGAGGAAGAGTATTTTTGTTACAAAAAAATGTTTAACACATGTTTTGTGTGTCGGTGGACCCCATTTCTTGGACCGAAATTTGATTATAAATGTAAAATCGTCAGTATGTGGATTTTTGGCCAATTTCATTTGGAATTTGGAAAAACTTAAACTTACAAAGTTGTAGAGAATTGAATTTCCTATAGAAGGACATAATATTCGAATTTTTCTAATAAAAGGGCTATTTATTATGAATTATTGAAGTTCCAGAATATTGGGTCTGAATTGATTTTGTTTAAAACATGTTTTTCTAGAAGGTGGGCCCCACAATTGTACTTTTTCATGTGTTAAAGGCTGGAATCTGAATTCAAAGTGTGCATAGAAAATTAAAATTAAAATATTATTATTTTATTAAATCTTCTACTTTGGTATTCTAAGCAATTTCCTATAAATAGGTTGTTTAGGTTAGAATTGAAAATCACACCAGAAACTAAAGTTTTCTCTCTCTTTCTCTCTCTATATTATCGAGCGTATTCTTGTGAGTATTTTGATATCTTGAGTGTTGCTATACGGTGTAAGTTCTCTTCAGCGTTATATCCGATATCCCAGTTAGAAATACTGCTCTTTTGAGGTAAGGGATTTTAAGGGATTGTAAGGGATGTTTTTTTTGTAATGATGTTATTCTTCAATATCATTATACCGAAATATTGGTATGGATTTTATTGTGGAAGTTCTACCTTTTTGTGTCGGGGTTACTATTCACGATACTGGATTATTCACGATACGACACTATTCACGATACGACATTATTCATGATATATGACATTTTTTTTATTATACTTGATTTACTACGTATTTAATACGAAAGTACTATACATGAGTCACTATTCATGAGTTACTATTCATGAATTACTATTCACGAGTTACTATTCACAATAAAATTGGTTTCTTTTTCTGACCAAATTATCGTTGATTTATGAATATTACTCTTGAAATTAAATGTAGTTGTTGATCCTATTGTTTTTATTATCATATATAACATTTTTATAACCCTGGTGATAGAATTTCTCTTTGACTTGAGCGTAAAGATGGGTAAAGTATTGGTATGATCGTGACTATGGGTTCTCTTTGGCCAGTAGTGCAAAGTTGAATTGTTGACTAGTATGATCATGACCATTGAATTTACAATGGAATATTTTAGCTTAAGTGCAAGGTGAATTGATCAACATGGTTATAATTATGGTTTATATAAATTCTGAAATGATTATATATTTCTTAGAGATATTAATATCTTTGGCTTGTAGTGCAAAAATGATTTATTGTTGAATATCTTTGGCTTATAGTGCAAAGATGACCGGTTGTTGAATATCTTTGGCCAGTAGTGCAAAGATGAACTGTTAATGAATATCTTTGGCCCATAGTGCAAAGATGAATTTATTAGTATGATTATGAACAAGAACTGTGATTTGGTATAACCATGATCTTTGATGTTTCAGGTAAAGACATGTGATAAAAATTATCTTCATTCTGGATGCGAAGAGGAATTTAGAATCACAATTATGATTATGAGTTATTCATATGATTGTGGACCAGAACTGTTGATCAATGTTACACGGATAAAACATTGTTGGTGGGCTTTTAATATGGAGAAGATAATAGACTTTATGGTCTATTTGACTCTTCTAATGGATTGCTCGTTCCGCTGCAACTATGGTTGAAAAGTTTTATCATCTACTATATGTTCTAAATCTTTGATTCATTATTGACGAAGGCTATTGATAATTTAATTATCTTTAGTCATGATATTCTTTACTGGGCTAGTTGTGCTCACCCTTTTGCTTCACAATTCCTTTTCGTGTAATAAAAGAGTGTAGCCGGTCGAAAGCGGGGGTATGAGGAAATAGAAGCAAGTGGTCCAGAAGTCGTGGAGGTTCTCCCTAAACAGTATAGAAAAGTGTGTTATATTTTATACATCATTTAGTAGTTTTATTTGGTGAACCAAATAGGGTGAGGCGAACCCAACGTTGGAAGGTTGTTTTGCCACTATCATACAAGATGTCTAATGACATGCGACTTCGTGTTATCATAAGATAAGGTTGTGCACATCCAATTGCTGAGTATATCTACAAGCACTACCTATATGATCTTGGAGTTTGGTTGAAGTATAATTCTCAATTAGAGACGGTGGAGATAATGATATGTCAAGAGAAGACTCACCATTGGAAAGAATATGATAGTAATCTTCTCGTTTTTCTTTGGGGTTTATTGGGTCAACCAAGAATAATTCTGTGGGCATATGATATCTATCATAACCTAGACACATGGCCTCCCATGTACGAAGATTTCCTTGAGCACTTCCCAAAGATTTTAATTTCTAAAACAGTTATTGACTGTACCTTTATGTAAGGTGTCATTATGACGTACTATCCAAGGTTGGGACATGAGTCACATTTGGTATATATTTGTATCAAAACTCACAACATATGTGTTGTTGTATTTTGCACGACAATTGTAGTAATAAAGTTGTAGTTATTTTCTGTACCATGTTTTTGGCGAATCAGAATAGGTTGGTTGGATTGGACCTATTTTGGGGGCATTACATTTACTATAAGACCCCAACTGTAAGACCCCGAATTTTATGAAATAAAATTATTCAATTTTTCTATTTACTAAATAGTTAAACTGATAAAAGTTTAAAGTTATGGGTGAAACAATTTTTTTTCAAAATAAGCAAGTGGTTATAAAATATTCATTGTTGTCAGGGAATATTCGTTTGATCGTGGAATATTCTTGTTGTCGGAGAATATTCGTACGACGGCGCAACAATTTATGGGCCCCATAATGTAATAATAAGCGGATGAAGAAAACGACAAATATGAGTTTTTATAAATAACGGCGTAGTTATATCAAGTAACCTTTGTTTGAATATTCGGTGGTTAAAAATACGAATACGCGTGGTTGGTTAAGATGGCATTTCAGTATTGTACAAAGATTTTTGAATTATTGATTCTTACGTGAAGGCACTACTAATAATTGTTACGGTAATTACTGTTCAATATTTTATTTTATTGAGTCAATAATTTCTACGTTGATATTTTATATTATTGTTGTTTCAATATTTGTCACTGCACTTCCTTTATCAGATCAATAATTCATATTATTTGAATAATATTGTTAGATAGCATTATTGGCAATGTCTAAGGAAGTTTACATACAGGAAAGGGTTTGGTCATCTAATTGCGCCAAGAAGAGAAAAATCCTTATTGGAAAGCCCCCTCTTTCCTGGGAACGACCTGGTTGTCATAATTGTGATTCTGTAATATTATTTGTGAATAATTAATTATTGATTTATATGATAAGAAAAATATTTATTTTAATGGGGTTATAAATAGAGGAATTTTTAGAAAGGTGACAATTATTAAATATTGATATTTTATCTTTTTCGATAAAATAATTTATTCAAATATATTATTATATTACATTATAAATGTATAATGTCGTTATATAATGATATAATAATGGTGATATCTTTACACTAAATTCATGGTGCATGAATCAAATGAGAGAAATCTAGAAATCAAAAGAAGAACAAAATATGGAGATTTTCAGAAAAATTAGTTTATTACTTGATTGTGTAAAATCTATAACTCTTTGTGTATAATGAGTTAGGAGAAGAGCCATATATCAAAAGAAAGCCCTAGAAGTAAGCTAATCGTAGAAATTTGAATCACCCAAATATTCTTTGTGGATTTTTCATGGTGACTGTTTGAGTGAAACTGGTGCGATGGACTTATAGTCCAAAAATCAAATCAGTGTTCTTAAAGCTCTATTGCGTGAGTTATAATTTTAATCCGATCGTTGGATCGTTGTGATTTTTGGATATGTTATACATATATAAGTGTAGTTTATGTCCACAAATTTTGAACCGTTAAAAATTAACGTATGATTTGTTATGAATTTTAAGAGGTGTTAAAAATCGTCCGTATTTGGATTTCGGTCATTTTTCGTTTGGAATTTGGAAAAACTTTCTTCTACAAAGTTGTAGAGAATTTGATTCCTATGAAATGGACATAAAATTCGTATTTTTCTGATAAAAGGGCTATTTATTATAAATTATTGAAGTTTTGGAAAATAAATATTTTTATTAAAAATATGGGTGGGCCCCACTTTTGGTTGGTGTGGAAAATTGTTGAATTGGTGGGTTCCACTTGTGGTGGCTGAAGTTCGTTCAAAGTGGTGTGCGTAGAAAAAAAAATATAATATTATTTTATTAATTTAGTTTGCTTTGGCGTTCTAGCATTTTCCTATAAATAGGGTGCTTAGTTAGAATTAAAAATCACACCAGAATCTTAAGCTTTCTCTCTCTATATTATCGAGCGTATTTTGTGAGTATTTAGATACTTTGAGGGTTGCTATTCAGTGCAAGTTTCCTTCGACATTACATCCAAATTTTCAAATTGTAAGTACTTATTCTTTTGAGGTAAGGGATAATAAGGGATGTTATTTTCTTCGTAAATGATATTATTTCTTTTGATATCATTATACCAAAATATTGATATAAATTTTATTATGAAATTTTTACCTTTTCGTGTCGGGGTTATTATTCACGTATACGACATTATTCACGTATACGACACTATTCATGTATATGACATTATTTACGTATATGACATTATTTACGTATACGGTATTATGTACGAATACGGAGTACTATTCACGAGTTACTATTTATGAGTTACTATTCACAGGGTATTATTCACGACAAAATTGGTTTCTTTTTCTGACCAAATTATCGTTGATTTATGAATCTTACTCTTGAAATTAAATGCAGTTGTTGATCATATTATTTTTATTATCATATATAACATTTTTATAATCCTGGTGATGAAATTTCTCTTTGACTTGAGTGTAAAGATGGGTAGATTATTGGTATGATCGTGACTATGGGTTCTCTTTGGCCAGTAGTGCAAAGTTGAATTGTTGACTGATATAATCATGACCATTGAATTTATAATTGAATATCTTTATCTTAAGTGCAAAGGTGAATTGATCAACATGGTTATAATTATTGTTTATATAAATTCTGAAATGATTATATATTTCTTTGAGATGTTAATATCTTTGGCCTGTAGTGCAAAGATGGTCTGTTGTTGAATATCTTTGGCCAATAGTGCAAAGATGAACTGTTGACGAATATCGTTGGCCCGTAGTGTAAAGATGATTTTATTAGTATGATTATGAACAGGAACTGTGATTTGGTATAACCTTGATCTTTGATGTTTCAGGTAAAGATAGGTGATGAAAATTATCTTCGTCCTGGATGAGAAGAGGAATTTAGAACCACAATTATGATTATGAGTTAGTCATATGATTGTGGACCAGAACTGTTGATCAATGTTACAGGGATAAAACATTGTTGGTGGGCTTTTAATATGGAGAAGATAATAGACTTTATGGTCTATTTGACTCTTCTAATGGATTGCTCGTTCCGCTGCAACTATGGTTGAAAAGTTTTATCATCTACTATATGTTCTAAATCTCTGATTCATTATTGACGAAGGCTATTGATAATTTAATTATCTTTAGTCATGATATTCTTTACTGGGCTAGTTGTGCTTACCCTTTTGCTTCACAATTCCTTTCAGGTAATAAGAGTGTAGCTGAGTCGAGCGGGGGTAACAGGGGAATAGAACGGTGGTCTCTAGCTGTGGAGGTTCTCCCTAAACTGTATGGAAATAATTTTATTGAGAACTTTAGAATAGTGTGTTGTATTTTTTACATCATTTAGTAGTTATATTTGGTAAATCAAATAGGGTGAGGCGAACCCAACGTTGGAAGGGTGTTTTGCCACTATCATACAAGATGTCTAATGACACGCGACTTCGTGTTATCATAAGATAGGGTTGTGCTCATCCACTTGCTGAGTATATCTACGAGCACTACCTATATAATCTTGGAGTTTGGATGAAATATAATTCTCAATTAGAGACAATGTAGATAATTATATGTTAAGAGAAGACTCACCATTGGAAAGAATATGATAACAATCTTCTCATTTTTCTTTGGGGTCTATTGGGTCAACCAAGGATAATTCTCCAGTCTTATGATATCTATTATAACCTAAATACATGGCCTCCCATGTACGAAGGTTTCCTTGAGCATTTTTCGAAGATTTTAATTTCTAAAATAGTTATTGACTTTACTTTTATGTAAGGTGCTATTGTGATGTGCTATCAAATGTTGGGATGTGAGTCATAGTTGGTATATATTTGTATCAAAACTCACAACATATGTGTTGTTGTATTTTGCACGACAATTGTAATAATAAAGTTGTAGTTATTTTCTGTACCATATATTTGGTGACTCAGAATGGGTTGGGTGGATTGGACCTATTTTGGGAGCGTTACACCAACTTTTTATAAATAAAATCGAATTTCCTATAATTATTATTTTGAATAATAAGGTGTTAATTTGATATAATGCTTTGGTTATGGGTGAAATGTGCAAATTTTACAAAATAAGCAAGTGGTTATAAAATATTCATTGTTTTCGGGGAATATTCGTTTGGTCGTGGAATATTCTTGTTGTCGGAGAATATTAAAGACGACACAAGCGCAACCATTTGTGGGCCCCATAGCTTAAAAAAAAACTAGTCGGATGAAGAAAATGACAAGTTTGAGTTTTTACAAATAATGAAGTAGTTATTCTGAATTAACACTATTGGAATACCGGTGGTTAAAATACAAAGAATACACATGGTTGCACAAAGAAGATACGGCAGATTGCATAAAGATATTTTTGAATTATTGATTCTTACGTAAAAAGGCACTACTCAATAATTGTTACAATAATTATTATTCAATATTTTATTTTATTGATTCAATAATTGCTACGTTGATATTTTATATTATTGTTGTTTCAAACATTATCACTGCACAGTATTTCCCATTATCAGATCAATAATTCTTATTATTTGAATAGTATTATTAGATAACATTATTGGCAATGTCTAAGGAAGTTCTGCTTCAGGAAGGGGTTTGGTCACCTAATTCATGGCGGCGATAAGAGAAATCCTTATCTGAAAGCCCTCTTTCCAGGAACGACTCGGTTCTCATAATTGTGATTTTATAATATTATTTGTGAATAATTAATTATTAATTTATATGATAAGGAAATATTTATTTTAATGTGGATATAAATGAAATAATTAATGTTAAAGTTATAGAGAATTAAATTTCTTATGGAATAGACATATAATTCGTATTTTTCTGATAAAAGGACTATTTATTATGAATTATTGAAGTTTAGGAAATAAATATTTTTATTAAAACATGGTTGGCCCCACTTTTGGTTGGTGTGGAATTTCTGAATTTGGTGGGACCCACTGTGGTGTGCTGAAATTTGATCAATTGTGGTGTGCGTGAATATTTGTAATAAAATATTATTTTATTAAATATTAGTCTGCTTTGGCATTCTAGCATTTTCCTATAAATAGGGTGCTTAGTTAGAATTGAAAATCACACCAGAATCATAAGTTTTCTCTCTCTGTATTATCGAGCGTATTTTTTGAGTATTTAGATATTTTGAGAGTTGCTATTCAGTGCAAGTTTCCTTCATCGTTATATCCAATATTTTATGCAGAAGTACTATTCTTTTGAGGTAAGGGATGTTATTTTCTTCGTAAATGGTGTTATTTCGTTCAATATCATTGTACCGAAATATTGGTATGAATTTTATTATGAAAATTTTATATTTTTATGTCGAGGTTACTATTTATGCATACGGTAGTATTCACATATACAACACTATTCACGAATACGGTACTATTCACGAAGTATGATTTTTCTTGTGAAATTTCTACCTTTTTGTGTTGGGGTTACTATTCACGTATACGACACTATTCACAGAAAAATGAAATTTTCTCTTCGTTGTCCAAGTTGTCTATTATGGTTACTATCTTTGATTGTATCCATGTTTTGATCTTCATTCTTAAATTTCACTCCACTATGGTTTATTATGGAGTATTTTTGAAATTAGATTATCTAAAGTACGAATCCCTAATCTTTGTCATTTTATCTCACTGGATTCGTTTTTTAAAAATATTTTTCATCATCCTCACTCCTAAATAATAATATAACTGAATATCTTTGGCCTGTAGTGCAAAGATGAATAATTACCTGATGAATATCTTTGGGCCGTAGTGCAAAGATGAACAGGTGTTGAGATGAACATGACCAACTAGTGATACAAATGAATATCTTTGGCCCGTAATGCAAAGATGAATATTTGATTGAAGATGTATATTGATTGATGTTACATGGATAAATATTGATGATGGACTTTTAAATTCATAGATGATAGTAGATTTCATTCTCTACTTAACTCTTCTAATGAATTGTTATTTTCGCTGCGAATATTGATCTAAAACTGGATGTCCATTATATTTTATCTGATTTATTGAAGGCTAACGATAATTTTTTCTACATTATCTTAGTCATAATATTCTTTACTGGGCTAGTTGAGCTCACCCTTTTCCTTTTTGTTCCATTTTTCTTCTCATGAGACGAGAATATAACGGGAACTAGTCGGGTGTGGAGTGATGTTTCCAGTCAGTTGTTTTAACAGTCCTCACTACGGGTGAAAATGATAGCAACGTGCGACTTGTCACAACCAAGCAGTTCAAAGAGTTGGGACCACCAGAATTTGTGGGAAAGCCAGATCCGATCAAGGCGGAAACGTGGGTTAAGCAAATTACCAAGATATTTGATGTCTTGGGATGCACAGAGGAACATAAGGGAGGGTCCATTCGCCACCTTTATGTTCTGTGGTGAGGCAGATTACTGGTGGGAATCTGTGAAGCATACCCAGCCAGCCACACTCAACATGTCTTGGGAAATATTTCAGAAACTGTTCAATGACAAGTACTTTCCTGAAAGTATTCGTCATATGAAGGAGGTAGATTTATTAGACTAGAATAGAACAACATGACTATGTCCCAGTACGAGGCTAAGTTGGCAGAGTTATCCAGGTTTGCACCTCATTTGGTAGAGAATGAGGAACGTATGACACAGATGTTTCTAAGAGGTCTGAAACCTGAAATTCGGCAATATCTTATTTCTCACAAATTTTCTCTATATTCAGATGTTGTGAACATGACTCAATTATTAGAGTGAGATAATGAGTATGTTCAACCGAGGGACCACAAAAAGGGTCATATCGGTGGCAGCAGTCATCGGAGCAATGACAACCAGCGGGGAGGAAAACATCCGGATAAAAGCGGTAACCACTCTGGTGGTAATCGTGGCCATGATAGTAGAAGAAGCGAGTCAAGGGGAGATTTCAAAAAGAGAAGGTACAACAATGATAACGTGAAGACGTTAGCGCCAACTATTTCTAGGGGAGGAGAACGACAACCAGGCGTATGTTATAAATGCGGGAAAGAGGGACACATCAGCCCAAACTGCCCATAATAATCCAAGGTGTGTTATAATTGTGGAAAAGAAGGTCATATAGCTAGAGATTGTATGGTAGCGAAACCAAGTCCAATGGGGATGGTGACTCCAAAGGCTATCCCGGATAAGTCAAAGTCGGTGGTTCTTGGAAGAGCATTTGTCGTGACTGCCCAAAACGCGAGGAACCCGAATGAGGTGATCACGGGTAAGCTAATCATAAACTCTTGCGAAGTTTATACCTTACTAGATACCGGTTCTACCCATTCTTTTATCTCTCATGTTTGTGCTCAATGTTTGAACTTGACTCTAGAGAAATTAGACTTTGACTTATCTGTTGAGACTCCGTTAGGAGAAACTTTCATTACATCCACTATTTATAAATCTTGCTTGATTCAAGTAGGGACCGTCACATTCCATGTCCTAGTACATCTCCTTGGGGTGCTCCTATTTTATTCATAAAGAAGAAAGACGGGAGTATGTGACTTTGTATTGATTACCGGGAATTGAACCATGTCACCATCAAGAATATGTATCCGCTACCTCGCATTGATGACCTGTTCGACCAGTTGAAAGGAACACAATTCTTTTAAAGATCGATCTTCGATTCGGATATCATCGGTGAAGATTAAAAGCGAGGATATTCCAAAGTCCGCCTTCGTAACCTGCAGACGAGCATTATAAATTCTTAGTCATGTCTTTTGGATTAACTAATGCTCCTACTGCTTTCATGGATATGATGAACCGTGTGTTCAAAGAATATTTGGATCAGTTCGTTGTAGTCTTTATTAATGACATCCTCATATATTCCAAAAGCCGTGAAGATCATGGGCGCCATTTGAAGCTGGTCCTTCAAAGGCTTCGTGATAACAAATTATATGTCAAGCTGAAGAAATGCGAGTTCTGGCTTGAGAAAGTAGCATTCCTTGGGCACGTGGTGTCAAAACATTGAGTATCTGTTGACCCGACGAAGATTGAAGCAATACAAAGTTGGGAGCAACCAAAGTCGGTGATCGAAGTACGTAGCTTTCTGGGCTTAGCTGGTTATTATCGGAGATTCGTGGAAGGATTTTCTCGAATCGCTACTCCATTAACTCAGCTGACTCAGAAAGATACAAAATTCATATGGAGCGAGGAATGCGAGAAGAGTTTCCAAGAGCTCAAGAGGAGACTCATTTCAACACCTGTTTTGACAATACCATCTGGTTCGGATGAATTTGTTATCTACACCGATGCTTCAGGCAAAGGGTTAGGGTGTGTTCTCATGCAACATGGAAAAGTCATAGCCTATGCCTCGCGACAACTCAAAGAATATGAGAGGAATTATCCTACTCATGATCTGGAGTTGATAGCAGTCGTTTTTGCGTTGAAAATCTAGAGACACTACCTGTATGGGGAGAAAGTGGAGATTTATACGGATCATAAAAGCCTCAAATATTTCTTCACCCAAAAGGAACTCAACATGCGACAACGACATTGGCTCGAGCTGTTGAAAGATTACGATCATACCATTCAATACAATATTGGAAAAACGAACGTAGTAGCTGACGCATTGAGTAGAAGATCGTATGCGGGTACGAGTGCGATGTTGTTAACACAAATTCCCATTTTGTACGACTTATAAAGGATGGAGATAGAGTTAAAGGCTCCAAGTAATCACGTGATGATATCAAACATATGAGTAGAACCAACTTTAATCGATAAAGTTAAAGTTTCTCAAGCCACAGACCCAGAAATGATACGTATGAAGAAGACAGTGGTGCTATTCCAGAAGTAAGAATCGATGAAGAAGTAATACTTCGAGTCAACTCCAGACTTTGCATCCCTAACGATTCTGACTTGAAGCATAAAATCATGATGGAGGCACACAACACACCATTTGCAATCCATCCTGGGAGTACCAAAATGTATCATGATCTTCGACATACATTTTGGTGGAGCAATATGAAGAGAGAGATCGCAGAGTTATCTCGAGGTGTTTAACTTGTCAATGTGTAAAGGCAGAACATCAAGTACCAAAGGGTCCATCGCAACCACTTGAGATTTCGAAATGAAAGTGGGAACACATTACCATGGATTTCGTTACGGGTCTTCCCAAGGTTTCTCAAGGCATATGTGCCGCCCCCAAAATAGGCATACATCACCCATCTTGAGTCACCAAATAGATGGTATAGAAATCAAATACAAACTTCTTTTATACAATTCGACAAAACGCAACTGAGAGTTTTTACACGAACATTGTCTAAAAGACAGTATTCAAACTCAAAAAGGAGTTCTCATTACAATTATTATCACACTATTTTATAAAATAATGAGGACTACTATAGCCACCATCTTGGACCATCACTTCATTCCCCAACTAGTCCCGGCTACGTTCTCATTTCCTGAAGAGAACAATATAAGCAAAAGGGTGAGCTCAACTAGCTCAGTAAGAAATATTATGACTAAGATAATGCAGAATAAATTATCGTTAGCATTCAACAGTGTTAAACTAATAAACAACAAGTATAATTGCAGCGGAACAAACAATCCATTAGAAGAATCAAGTAGAGTATGATATCTAATATCTTCTATGATTTAAAAAATTTATCATCAACTTTATAGCTGAGACTCAACTTAACAAATAATCCACATCATCAAATCATCCCTGCACTACGGGCCAAGGATATTCATTAGTATCACGTCCACGAATTATCCATGCACTACGGGCCAAGGATATTCGTGTAATCATCAATGGTCATGATCATGCCAACAACTGTCCATCAATGCACTACGGGTCAATGAAGACTTTTATCACATCATTTGTAATATTACAGGTCATGATTATACCGAATAATCCCTGGTCATAATCATACCAATCAACAGTCCATCTATGCACTACGGGCCAAAGATGACTTTCATCACAATATAAGTATGAGGATGATGACAATGATATAAGAATTCAATTAAAAAAAAGCAAAGGATAAATTTCTAAAGAGTTATAATTTAATTTATCCAGAATTCAATAATGTCCAAATTGTCAACACGACATGCGCCAGGAGTAAAATTGAAGAATAATATTGTATCAAAAATGATTTGGATCGAAAAGAAATTAATTTTTGTCATGAATAGTACCCTGGGTGAATAGTAATCGAGTGAATAGTACCTAGTTAATAGTACATTGGGAATAGTACCCCGTGAATAGTACTTTGGGAATAGTACTCATGAATAGTACCCGTGAACAGTACCCCATGAATAATACTTTGTGAATAGTACCATATAAATGAATAGTACTCATGGACAACACTTCGGCATGAAAAAGCTTAAAATTTTACAAGAATGTGCAGAAAATATCCGTGTGAAACGATACTAGGTGAAGCGCAAATTTCAAGGATATTCTACTAATTTCACGGAGTATAGAAGCAATACTTTAACAAAATGAGGGTATAATCAAGAATTTGAGACGAAATAATAATACTCACATACTACAGAGTATGGAAGAAAATATTATTCCTTATGAATACTGAACAAAAATAATATCCCTTACCTTAGAAGAAGACTGGTTAATAGAATAGTGAAGTAGCAGAATACTCTTCTTTTTTCTCTCTATAGCTTCTCTCTCTATAATTGCTTTTGTGAGTCTTAGTGAATTGGTGAGAATGAAAGAAGAATGATCTTCTATTTATAGGAAAACATAGTTTCGATAATTGCACATTTAGGGGCTCGAATTATTACAGTATAGTACCTTCATCTATACTTCTATTTTTAATTTAGCCCTGCAAGTATTATCAATCTTGCACCACCTCCCCTAATAGTACATATATTTGAATCAATAGTTTCATACATGTGAATCAACAATAAATTTCCATGTGAACTAATAACAATCAATTGCTCATTTATCTGATTAATTGCCTGTTTGGTCAATTTAACATCCAGAAATCAATTATTATCGAAATAAATATCAATTTCCACTAACACAAATAATCCCAACACAATGAAAATATTTTTATCAACAATTTCATCTTTAATCAACATGAACTTATTCATCATTAATATTACAACTTACAATATTTAACAACCAGATCATTCCCAGGAAAGAAGGGGCTTTTCGATAAGGATTTCTTCCTATTCGCGCGCAATTAGGTGACCAAACCCCTTTACTCGACAGAACTTTCTAGACATCGTCAATAATGTAAATAATAATATGAGTAACTTTGTCGTCTTAATTATTGATTTAATAATATAAAATATTATGCAGATGATACTATGACAATAATTGAATCAATAATATGAGAGATATTATGCAGCAATTACTGTAGCACTAATTGAGTATAACTTAGTGACTTCTCATGTAAGCATCAATAATCAATACCGTGTGCTACTATGCAACCATGCGTATTACTGTACTTTTACCACCGGGTACTTCAACAGTTTAACGGTAAAACTTTTGCCGTTATTTTTATAAAAAGATATTTCTGTCATTTTCTAACTACGACAATACTTCCGTTGTGGGGTCCACCAATCATTGTGCCGTCGTACGAATATTCCTTGTTAAAACGATTATACCCCGACCAATCGAATATTTTATAACCACTAGCTTACTTTGCAAAATTTGTAAATATTACCCACAACTATAACATTATATCAAATCCACCCCATAATATTCAAAATATATTTCGAGAAAAATTTAATTTTTATTCATAAAAGTTGGGGTCTTACAACCTCCCTTTCTTATGAAATTTTGTCCTCAAAATTAAGGTACGTACCTGGTATGTCGAAGAGGTGAGGATACCTTGACTTCATTTCAAATTCTAACTCCCAGGTCATTTCCTCAACATCGTGGTTTCTCCACAAAATTTTGACTTGAGGTATAACCTTGAAGCGTAGAATATGATCCTTCTTATCCAAGATTTTAACAGGTACTTCTTCATATGTTAAATCTTCCGCTATCTCGTCCAGTTCTAATTCAATAATGTGGTTCGGGTCTTTCACATATTTACATAACATAGATATGTGAAAAACGTTATGAACACGAGACATACTTGGCGGTAAGACAAGTCTATAGGCCACAGTTCCTACTCGATCAAGGATTTCGAATGGCCCAATGAATCGAGGATTGAGCTTTCCTCTCTTTCCGAATCTTACAACTCTTTTCCATAGAGCAACACGTAACAACACATGATCTCCAACATTGAATTCCATGTCCTTTCGATGAAGATCAGCATAACTCTTTTGTCAATCTTGTGAGGTTTTTATACATTACCAGATCATTTGAATCTTTTTTAGTTATCATGCGTACCAAATCCGGCCCCAACAACATTGCTTCACCCACCTCATCCCAGCATACTGGAGAACGACACTTGTGTCTATACAACGCTTCAAATGGAGTCATGCCAATACTTGCTTGATAACTATTGTTGCAGGAGAATTTCACCAATGGTAAGAACTTGTCCCAACTTCCTTTGAAGTTAAGGACACAGAGTCTTAATAGGTCTTCAAGAGTTTGAATAGTCCTCTCCGACTGTCCGTCCATTTGAGGATGGTATGCTGAACTAAATCGTAAATTGTGCCCACAGCTTTTTACAAATTAACCTAAAATCGTGAAGTGAATCTTGGTTCTCGATAAAAAACTATGGATACTGGCATACCATACAGTCTTATAATCTCATTTATATACATACGAGCAAGACGTTCAAGTGAATAAGTTTCTCATATAGGTAAAAAATGAGCATACTTGGTCAATCTATCAACAATGACCCAAATTGCATCTATGCCTTGAGAAACCTTGGGAAGACCAAGAATTAAGTCCATGGTAATGTGCTCCCATTTCTATTCGGAATTTTAAGTGGTTGCAATGGACCTTTTGGCACTTGGTGTCTCGCCGACTCATCGACAAGTTAAACACCATGAGATAAACTCCGCGATCTCTCTTTTTATATTGCTCCACCAAAATATATGTCGAAGATCACGATACATTTTGGTACTCCCAGGATAGATTGCAAACGGTGTGTTGTGCGCCTCCATCATGATTTTATACTTCAAGTCAGAGTCTTTAGGAACACAAAGTCTGGAGTTGACTCGAAGTATTCCTTCTTCATCGGTTCTTGCTTCCGGGATAACACCTTCTTGCACTTTCTTCTTCATACGCATCAGCTTCAGGTCTGTAGCTTGAGCAACTTTAACTTTATCAATTAAATTCGGTTCTACTCGTATATTTTCCATCATCACGTGGGTCCCTGAAGTCTTTATCTCTATCTCCATCCTTTGTAAGTAATATAAAATGGGCCTTTGCATTGACAATATCACACTCATACCCGCATATGATCTTCTACTCAACGCGTCAGCTACCACATTCGCTTTTCCAAGATGGTATTAAATTGTATGATCGTAATCTTTCAACAACTCGAGCCAATATCGTTGTCGCATGTTGAGCTCCTTTTGGGTGAAGAAATATTTGAGACTATTATAATCCATATAGATCTCCACTTTCTCCCCATACAGGTAATGCCTCCAAATTTTAAGTGCGAAAACGACAGCTGCAAACTCTAGATCATGAGTAAGATAATTCCTCTCATATTCTTTGAGTTGTCGTGAGGCATATGCTATGATTTTCCCATGTTACATGAGAACTCATCCTAACCATTTGCCTAAAGCATCGCTGTATATGACAAATCCCTCCAAACCAGATGGTATTATCAGAACAGGTGCTGAAATGAGTCTCCTCTTGAGTTCTTGAAACTCTTCTCACATTCCTCGCTCAAACCGACTTTTGTATCTTTTCGAGTCAGCTAAGTTAATGGAGTAGCTATTTGAGAAAATCCTTCCACGAATCTCCGATAATAACCAGCTAAGCCTAGAAAGCTACGTACTTCAGTTACTGACTTAGGTTGCTCCCAGCTTTGAATTGCTTCAATCTTTGTTGGGTCAATAGATATTCTATGATTTGATATCATGTGCCCAAAGAATGCTACTTCCTCAAGCCAAAACTCACATTTCTTTAACTTGGCATATATCTTATTTTCATGAAGCTTTTGGAGAATCAGCCTCAAATGTTTCTCATGATCTTCATGGCTTTTGGAGTATATGAGGATGTCATCAATAAAGATGACGACAAAGTAATCCAAATATTCACTGAACACTCGGTTCATCATAACCATGAAGGCAGCAGGTGCATTAATCAATCCAAAAGACATGACTAGGAATTCGTAATGCCCGTACCGAGTTCTGAAAGCAGTCTTTGGAATGTCATCAGTTTTAATCTTTAACTAATGATATCCGGAATGAAGATCGATCTTTGAAAAGAATTTGGCACCTTGCAACTATTCAGATGTGTCATCAATGCGAGGTAATGGGTACCTATTTTTGATGGTGACATGATTCAACTCCCGATAATCAATACAAAGTCGCATACTTCCATCTTTCTTCTTTACGAATAGAACAGGAGCGCCCCAAGAAGACGTACTAGGACGAATGAAATCTATGTCTAACAATTCTTGCAGTTGGGTTTTTAACTCCTGAATTTCAATAGGAGCCATTCGATATGAGGCTTTGGAAATGGGTTTTGTTCCGGGTTCAAGGTCGATACAAAATTTGATTTCACGCTCTGGGGGTAGGCCATGAAGTTCTTCAGGGAATACATTAGTAAATTTATTAACAATAGAAATATCATTCAAATCTGACGCATTTTTGTTTAAATCTGTGACATGGGCTAAGAAAGCTTGACATCCGTTTTTCAATAAACAAATAGTTTTATGGCTTGATAAGATAGTGATTGACTTTAGTGGTTTGGTTGCTTGAATTTGCATAATAAGTTAGTTATTAATATGAAATCTAACAACCTTACGAAAATAATCAATTTTAGCATGATGAGTGGTTAACCAATCAATCCTTAAAATCACATCGAATGCAAGTATTTTCAAAGAGATAAGATCGGCAGGTAACGTGCGGTTGCCGATATGAATCAAACAAGACATATAAATAGTGAATGTAATGAAGGTTTCTCCCAATGGAGTTTCAACAGATAAATCAAAGTCTAATTTCTCTGGATTTAAATTTAAACGTTAAGCACAAGTAGGAGAAATAAAAGAATGGGTAGAACCGGTATCAAATAAGGTATAGACTTCGCTAGAGTTTATTATTAGCTTACCCGTGATGACTTCGTTCGGGTTCCTCACTTTTTGGGAGGTCACGACGAACGCTCTCCCTTGAACTACTAACTTTGACTTCTCTAGGATGGCCTTTGGTGCCTCCATCCTAGCTGGACTTGACTTCACTGCACGACAAAATTGGGCTAGGTGACCTTCTCTTCCACAATTATAACATGTTTTGGATTGCTGCGTACAGTTTGGACTGATGTGTCCATCCCCTCTTCATTTGTACCATATGATCGGTGATCGTTCTCTTTCTTAAACAACGGGTGCTGGTCCTGACATCTTTCCATCATTATTGAATCTCCTCTTCTTGAAATTTCCACTCCTATTGCCTTGGCCATGATAACCACCAAAATGGTTACCATTTCTGGCATGTTGATTCCCTCCACGTTTGTTGTCACCGCTTCGATGACTGCTACAATTGGTATTATCGTTTTGCCAGTTGCTCTCTCTTGGTTAGGTTAACTCATTATCGCGCTCCAATAGCTGAGCCCTATTTACAACATCTAAATACAAATACAGTTTGTGAGAAATGAGGTAATGATGTATTTTCGGTTTCAAACCTCTTACAACATCCGCGTCATACGCTCCTCATTATCTACTAAATGGGATGAAAACCGGGACAACTCGACGAACTTAGCTTCGTACTGCGACACGATCATATTGGTTTGCTCTAGCTTGATGAATACTTTTGAGAAAGTACTTGTCGTTGAAAAGTTCTTGGAACTTCTCCCAAGACATTTTGAATACGGAAGGCTGAGTACGTTTTACTGATTCCCACCAGTAATCTACCTCTCCTCTCAACATGAAGGTGGCAAAGGGAACCTTTTGCTCCTCGGAGCATCCCAAGACATCAAATATCTTTGTGATCTATTTTATCCACGTCTCTGCCTTAAGTGGTTTTGGCTTTCCCACAAACTTCGGTGGTCCCAGCTCCTTAAACTACTTAGCAGTGACCATCCGAGAGTTGCCAGTATTTTCCACATGCATTTTGAACAGGAGTCTCTCTCGCCTGATGTTGCATGAATTGCATAAAGCCTCTGAACATCCCATCGTTCATCATCTGGTCGGTGTTGTTATTTACCTAAGGATTATTTCCTTCATGTTGCACATTATCCTAGGTATTGATCGTTGGTGACTCAACGGTCTCATGTGCTTCATTTCTTATCTCAACATTTTCAGATGCCATTTTCAAACACTGCCACAAAACAAGGGTTAATTGATATGTCACATATTATCTCTATACTCTGACCGACTAATTGAATAACAAATAAGCTTAGGTAGGTCATATTAGCGAATGAATTATCTGTCTCTCCCCTCCTAATTCTAGTCTCACATCTCAGCCATGGATCATATCCCTAAGCTTTGATACCATATGTGACGCCCCCAAAATAGGTATACATCACCCATCTTGAGTCACCAAATACATGGTATAGAAATCAAATACAAACTTCTTTTATACAATACGACAAAATGTAGCTGAGAGTTTTTACATAAATATTGTCTAAAAGACAGTATTCAAACTCAAAAAGGAGTTCTCATTACAATTATTATCACACTATTTTATAAAATAGTGAGGATTACTATAGCCACCATCTTGGATTATCACTTCGTTCATTTCCTTAAGAGAACAATGAAAGCAAAAGGGTGAGCTCAACTAGCTCAGTAAGAAATATTATGACTAAGATAATCCAGAATAAATTATCGTTAGCTTTCAACAGTGTTAAACTAATAAACAACAAGTTACACTGTAGCAGAACAAGCAATCCATTAGAAGAGTCAAGTATAGCATGATATCTACTATCTTCTATTATTTAAAAAATTTATCATCAACTTTATAGCTGAGACTCAGCTTAACAAATAATCCACATCATCGAATCATCCCTGCACTATAGGCCAAGGATATTCATTAGTATCACGTCCACGAATTATCCATGCACTACGGGCCAAAGATATTCATGTAATCATCAATGGTCATGATCATGCCAACAACTGTCCATCAATGCACTACGGGCCAATGAGGACTTTTACCACATCATTTGTAACATTATAGGTCATGATTATACCGAATAATCCTTGGTCATAATCATACCAATCAACAGTCTATCTATGCACTACGGGCCAAAGATAACTTTCATCACAATATAAGCATGAGGATGATGACAATGATATAAGAATTCAATTAAAGAAAACAAAGGATAAATTTCTAAAGATTTATAATTTAATTTATCCAGAATTCAATAATGTCCAAATTGTCAACATGATACTGCTTTGTGGAGTAAAATTCAAGAATAATATTGTATCAAAAATGATTTGGACCGAAAAGAAATCAATTTTTGTCATGAATAGTATCCCGGGTGAATAGTAACCGAGTGAATAGTATCCCGTGAATAGTACTTCAGAAATAGTATCCCGTGAATAGTACTTTATGAATAGTACCCCGTGAATAGTATTTTGTGAATAGTATTGTATAAATAAATAGTACTCATGGATAGTACTCCGACATGAAAAGCTTAAAATTTAACAAGAATGTGCAGAAAATATCCTTGTGAAACGATACTAGTTGAAGCGCATATTTCAAAGATATTCTACTAATTTCACGGAGTAAAGAAGCAATACTTTAATAAAATGAGGGTATAATCAGGAATACGAGATAAAATAATATTACTCACATACTATAAAGTAGGTGAAGCGCACATTTCAAAGATATTCTACTAATTGTGATTCTATAATATTATTTGTGAATAATTAATTATTAATTTATATGATAAGAAAATATTTATTTTTATGTGGATATAAATAAAGGAATTAATGTTGAGGTGTTTATCAGTATTTTTGTCGGATTGAAGGTATTAAAAATCATCTGTATGTGGATTTCAGTCATTTTCTGTTTGGAATTCGAAAAAACTTTTTACTACAAAGTTGTAGAGAATTAAATTTCTTATGGAATGAACATAAAATTCGTATTTTTCTGATAAAAGGGCTATTTATTATGAATTATTGAAGTTTAAGAAATAAATGTTTTTATTAAAAACATGGTGGGCCTCACTTTTGGTTGGTGTGAAATTTTTGAATTTGGTGCGCCCCACTGTGGTGTGCTGAAAGTTGATCAATTGTGGTGTGCGTGTATATTTGTAATAAAATATTATTTTATTAAATTTTAGTCTGCTTTGGCGTTCTAGCATTTTTCTATAAATAGGGTGCTTAGTTAGAATTGAAAATCACACCAGAATCATAAGTTTTCTCTCTCTGTATTATCGAGCGTATTTTGTGAGTATTTAGATACTTTGAGAGTTGTTATTCAGTGCAAGTTTCCTTCAACGTTATATCCGATATTTCAGGCAGAAGTACTATTCTTTTGAGGTAAGGGATGTTATTTTCTTCGTAAATGATGTTATTTCGTTCAATATCATTATGCCGAAATATTGGTATAAATTTTATTATGAAAGTTTTACCTTTTTATGTTGAGGTTACTATTCACGTATACGGTACTATTCACATATACGACACTATTCACGAATACGGTACTATTCACGAAGTATGATTTTTCTTATAAAATTTCTACCTTTTTGTGTCGGGGTTACTATTCATGTATACGATACTATTCACATATATGACACTATTGACAAATACGACAATATTCACAGAAAAATAAAATTTTCTCTTCTTTGTCCAAGTTGTCTATTATGGTTACTATATTTGATTGTATCCATGTTTTGATCTTTATTCTTGAATTTCACTCCACTATGATTTATTATGGAGTATTTTTGAACTTGGATTATCTAAAGTACGAATCCCTAATCTTTGTCCTTTTATGTCACTGGATTCGTTTCTTTAAAATATTTTTCATCATCCTTTGTCCTAAATGATGATATAACTGAATATCTTTGGCTTGTAGTGCAAAGATGAATGATTACCTGATGAATATCTTTGGGCCGTAGTGCAAAGATGAACAAGTGTTCGAGATGAACATGACCATTTGGTGATCTAAATGAATATCTTTGGCCCGTAGTGCAAAGATGAATATTTGATTCAAGATGTATATTGATTGATGTTACATGGATAAAATATTGATGCTGGACTTTTAAATTCATAGATGATAGTAGATTTCATTCTCTACTTAACTCTTCTAATGAATTGTTATTTTGTATTGATCTAAAACTGGTTGTCCATTATATTTTATCTGATTTATTGAAGGCTAACGATAATTTGTTCTATATTATCGTAGTCATAATATTCTTTACTCGGCTAGTTGAGCTCACCCTTTTCCTTTTTGTTCCATTTTTTTTCTCAGGAAGCGAGAATATAGCGGAAACTAGTCGGGGTGTGAAGTGATGTTTTTAGTCAGTTGTTTTAGCAGTAGTCACTATTTTGTAAAATAGTATTTCAATAGTTGTAATGAGGACTTATTTGAGTGTGGATATTGTCTAGAAGACAATATTTGTATTTAAACTCACAGTATATGTGTTTTCGTATTTTGCATGACAATTGTAATAATGAAGTTGTAGTTATTTATGTACCATGTATTTGGCGACTCAGAATGGGTGATGTATACCTATTTGGGGGCATCACATTTTCACATTAGTTTACGTGTTCTTGAGTTTTCATTGAAAAGTTAAATTTCTATGGCTAATTTTGAGGAAATTGGTTATGTGTTTGTTAGTATATATAATCTGGTGGTATGGTGTTTATAAACGATTTTTGGTATATCAAATCCTTATAAGTATTTTTTAAAGTGAAGTTGGGTTTTGTTATAATATGTACATTATAGCTTGTTTTTGGAGTCAAAATTGATGATTTAATTATGTGATAATCTGTGAATTGATAGTTGATTATGTTAGTATATTTAGAAACAAAAAGAATAAAAGTTGAATAAATCGGTTTGGTCAAGAAACGAGTCTGTGGTGAGATGATTCGCTAAATATGTTGAAATATGAGTTTTGAGCATGAACGTGGTTTTAATTCTTCTACTTTGATTATTCGTGTTGTTTTGTTGATTAGAGTCATGTTATACATGCTTGTTGTTGATTATGTGAAGTTCATGTCTTCTGGGTATGTCTAATTTGATGTTCAAATAAGAAAATTCTTGAGTTTTTGGCTTATGATCAGTGTATGGAGTAGTCTGCAGCTTTTCTGTTTGTGCACTTGCGCCGGTGTGAAGGACAGGACGTCGTAGTTGCGTCTGAACCTGAACAGAGACAGTTTTTTTTGTTATTTGTTCAGTACTTTAAACCTAATCTAACCCAGTCCAATGAATATTATAATGTGATAGACATAACAAGATACTATAACAGATTTTTAACATGTATATGATGATTTCAAGTTGAAAATCCACAAGTTATATGTGGACTTAAACTTGTTGTCTGTGAGATTTGGTTATGTTTTTTAAACATTAAGACTTGTATGCTTGTAAGGATTTCAGATTTGAGATATGTGATTGGTGATAATGATCAGAACTTAAACTAAGTTAATAAGTTTAACTAAAGTAGGAATTAAACCTAGAAGGTTAATGTTAGTATAACTAATGAATGTTGTGATCCTAATGGTATATGTATGTGAACGTGAATTGTAATTTTATAGCTTACGCACGAGGCAAGTTCTTAAACTTTACATATACATTGTGCAAGTTTCTAAACCCTATTATTCTTATATCGACCAAGTTTTTATTCCTTAGCTTGTTATTATTACGCAAGTTCCCTAGCATTACTTCTTTATTGAGCAAGATTATAGCCTTAAATACTATTGTTCAAGCAAGGTTTATGATTTTATTCAAATGCTTATGTTAGCTAAAATTTTCTATTATTAATGAAGTAATATCTTAGTGTATGAGGTTTATTCATTTGAAATTAATGTTTTTCAATATTATTGAAATCTCATTTTGCGAAGATTATATCATTATTGTTAGCGAACTGTTATAAGACTACTAATCTTTTAAAGATTCAACAAATCCTTAATTGATGAACGTTTGAACATTCAAATTATCCTTGAAGCTAATCCAAACTAAACTTCCTTTGGTGCGAACTCTTATGTCAAAGTTGAGATGAACAACCCTATTATAGGGGATTATAATACGCGATAGTGTTAAAATATTTGTGAACAATACATTGTACAAAGGGCTGATCTCCCTGAGTACGAGAAGGAAGGTTCATATAGTCTAAATGTTTGTTAAAGGTTTAAGTAGAGATACTTTGTGATGGCCCAAAAATAGGTCCACACAACCCATTATGAGTCACTAAATACATACCACAGAATCCAAATACAAACTTCCTATTTACAACTATTGAACCATCGTGCAAAATACGACAACATATAAGTTGTGAGTTTCAATACAAATAATAGTACTCACACTCCAAACTAATGATACTTCACATAAAGATACAGTCGATAATTGTTTTAAGAATTATTTTTTTTGGAAAATGCTCAAGGAAGCCTTCATACATGGGAGGCCATGCATCTAAGTTATAATAGATATCATAGGACTTTAGAATTAACCTTGGTTGACCCAATAAACCCCAAAGAAGAACGAGAAGATTACTATCCTGTTCATTCCAATGGTGTGTATCTTCTTGCCATATAATTATCTCCATTATCTCAAACTGAGAATTATATTCCAACCATACTCCAAGATTATATAGGTAGTGCTCATAGATATAATCAGCAAGTGGATGTGCACAACCATATCTTATGATAACACGAATTTGTATGTGGTTAGACATCGTGTATGATAGTGACAACACACCCTTTAAGCTCTCAGTATAATTATGTCCTCCTTAATCTAGTGGGGTGCATTTTTGACGCTTTCAAAGTCAGTTTTTCATCACCCTATTGTTGTTCACTTTATTAACTATTAAATGACGTATAAAATACGACACACACATTTTAAGTCCTCAATACAAGTATAAATTGTCATGCTATTTTATAATGTATTGAGAAACTTCAATAGTCTCGTACCATCACACTATTCCCCTGTTATGCCCGCTCGACTCAGCTACATTCTTACTACCTGAAAGGAATTGTGAAGTAAAAGGGTGAGCACAAATAGCCTAGTAAAGAATATTATGACTAAAGATAATTAAATTATCAAAAACCTTCATCAGTAATAAATCAGATACTTAGAACATATGGTAGATGAAAAAAGTTTTCAACCACAATTGTAGTGGAATCAACAATCCATTAAAAGAGTTAAGTAGAACATAATGTCTACTATCTCCTCCACATTAAAAGTTCATCATTAATATTTCATTCATGTAATACCCATCAACAGTTCTTTGTTGTACCCAAGATAAAAAGATCTTTCATCACCTGTCTTCACCTGAACCACTAAAGATTATAGTTAAATTCACAATTCATGCTTATAATCATGTAAATCAACAGTTTCTCCCTGCCACAAAAGCTTAATAGAACTTTCACTCAATGTCCTTGCCACAAAGGCTAAAGACACTCAATAATTATATCGTCTTTATACCCTACACCAAAGATATTCAAATGTAACAACAATGGTCATGACCATACCAATCAATTGTCTATCTTTGCACTATGAGCCAAAGATGTTCAACTGTAAAACCAATGATCACGCCAAACAATAATCTATATTTGTACTATGGGCTAAAGATAGTCATTTGTATCATCAGTGATCATGATCATGCTAAGCACATGTCCATCTTTGTACTACGGTCCAAATATATCAATCAACAGTTCATCTTTGCACTACGGGCCAAAGATAACTTTCAACAAAATTTAAGTTTGAGAATTATGACAATGACATAAAGAATGAATCAAGTGAGATCAAAGATAAATATTAGAGTTTTCTAATTCAATTTATCCAGAGTTCAAGAATGTCCAAATTATCAACATGAAGATCATAACATTGATTCAATTTCAAGAATAAGATTCATAAAAGATAAATTGGACAAAGAAAAAGAAATTCAATTCTATTGTGAATAGTACACATGAATAATCTTTGTATAAATGGTACCGTGAATAGTACCCATGAATAAGACTAGTATGGGTAGTAATATGAAATAAAATAATATCACTTACATAATATGGAGCATGAAAGAAAGCAGATACCCTTATTATTATTGAAAGAAAATAACATCCTTTACAGAAAAAAATATCCTTTACCTTAATAGACAAGTAGTTCTGACTGGAATAACGGAGATTATGTTAAGAAAATCTTGCACTGTTATCAACACTCAAAATATCCTTATACTCACAAGAAATATGTTCAATATTATAGAGAAAGACTTTTTTGATTCTGGTGTGAGTTTCATTGTTTAGCTAAGCAACCTATTTATAGGAAAGTGCTAGCACACCACTTCTGACAAAATATACATGCGGATGATTTAGCAGCATACTTATTTTGAAAATAAGGTTTTCAAAACCAAGCTTCTCACTTCTACCATTTCTTCACATGTTTTACTATTTAAACAATTATAATTTATAAAATTATATTATTATTGTGATGCTCCCAAAATAGGTATACACAACTCATTCTGAGTCGCCAAATACATGGTACATAATTTAAATACAAACTTAATTTATACAATACAACAAACGTAAGCTGAGAGTTTTAACACGAATATTGTCTCGTAGACAATATCCAAACTCAAATGAAGTCCTCATTACATTTATTAACACACTATTTCATAGAATAGTGAGGACTACTATAGCCACCAACTTGGACCATCAGTCCACTCCCCGACTAGTCCCAGCTATATTCTCATTTCCTGAAGAGAACAATGAAAGCAAAGGGTGAACTCAACTAGCCCAGTAAAGAATATTATGACTAAGATAATGCAGAATAAATTATCGTTAGCCTTCAACAATGTAAAACTAATAGAATACAATAGACAACAAGTTTAACTGCAGTGGAACAAATAATCTATTAGAAGAGTCAAGTAGAGCATAATATCTACTATCTTCTATGATTTAAAAGTTCATCATCAATATTTTATCGTTGTAACACAACTCAATAAATAATTAACATCATCGAATTATCTATGTAATACGGGCCAACGATATTCATTATTATCACTAGTGGTCATGATCATGCCAACAACTGTCTATTAATGCACTACAGTCCAATGATGACTTTTACCACATCATTTGTAATATTACGGGTCATTATTATACCGATACATAGTCATAATCATACCAATCAACAGTCCATCTATGCAGTACGGGCCAAAGATGACTTTCATCACAATATAAGCATGAGGATGATGACAATGATATAAGAATTCAATTAAGTGAAAGCAAGGATAAATTTTAAAGATTTATAATTCAATTTATCCAGAATTTAAGAATGTCCACATTATCAACATGATAACTGCTTTGTGGAGTAAAATTCAAGAATAATATTGTATCAAATAATTTGGACATAAAAGAAATCAATTTTTGTCATGAATAGTATCCCGAGTGAATAGTACCCCATGAATAGTACTTCGGGAATAGTACTCCGGCATAAAAAGATTAAAAATTAATAAGAATGTTCAGAATAATATTTTCGTGAAAAGATACTAGATGAAGCGCAAATTTCAAGGACATTCTACTAATTTCAAGGAGTATAGAAGCAAAACTTATCAACATGATTGTAGAATTAGAAATATGAAATGAAATAATATTACTTACATACTACAGAGTATGGAAGAAAATATTATTTCATACAAATATTGAACAAAAATAATATCTCTTACTTTAAAAGGAGAGTATTTCTGACTGGTATGACGGGGATATTCGTGAAGAAAACTTGCACTGTTTTCTACACTCAAAGCTTCCTTAAACTCTAAAGAAATATGCTCAATATTATAGAAGAAGAATTCTCTTATTCTTGTGTAATTTTCATTTCTAAACTAAGCATCCTATTTATAGGAGAATGGTAGGATACTATTTGAGATAACTTTCTACCGACGATTTTGAAAACTGGGTAAGTGGGGGTCCATATAATAAGCCAAATTTATAACAAATACTTCCTAAAAATCTCCTTTATTTATCTCAATTCACTTGGCTTCACAAAACACATTTTTTAATAACATTTTTTTCATCATTAATATTATAACTCACAATATTAACAACCAGATCATTCTTAGGAAAGAGGGGGCTTTCCGATAAAGAATTCTTTTTATTGGCACGCAATTAGGTGACTCAAACCCTTTCTCTCGATGTAACTTTCTAGACATTGTCAATATTGTAAATAATAATATGAATAACTTTGTCATCTTAATTATTGATTTAATAATATAAAATATTGTGAGAATACTTGAATCAATAATGTGAGATACTTTTAAAGCAATTATCGTGGCAATAATTGAATAAAATTGAGTGACTTCTCACGTAAGCATCAATAATCAAAGATATCAGGTAACACCGTGTGCTACTATGCAACCACATTATTATACTTCTATCACCATGTAATTTAACAGTTTAACAAAGAAAATTTTGTCGTTATTGTTATAAAAGGTATTTCGCTGCGTTTTAACCTCAAAAGTAATTTAGATTATGGGGTCCACCAATGATTGTGTCGTCGTAAGAATATTCTCTGACCAAACGAATATTTTATGACAACTTACTTACTTTGCGAAATTTATGAATATTACACACAACTATAACATTATATCAAATCCACACCTTATTATTCAAAAAGATATTTCGAGAAAATTAAATCTTTATTCATAAAGTTGGGGTCATACAACCTCCCCTTCTTATGAAATTTCATCCTCGAAATTGGTGTATGTACCTGGTATGTCAAAGAGGTGAGGATACCTTGATTTCATTTTAGATTCTAACTCCCAGGTCATTTCCTCAACATCGTGGTTTTTCCACAAAACTTTGACTTCAGGTATAACCTTGGAGCGTAGAATATGTTTCTTCTTATCCAAGATTTTAACAGGTACCACTTCATACGTTAAATCTTTCTCTATCTCGTCTGGTTCTAATTCAATAATGTTGTTCGGATCTTCCATATATTTACGTAACATAGATATGTGAAAAACATTATGAACACGAGACATACTTGGCGGTAAGACGAGTCTATAGGCCACAGTTCCTACTCGATCGAGGATTTCAAATGGGCCAATGAATCAAGGATTGAGCTTTCCGCTCTTTACACATCTCTTAACTCCCTTCCATGGAGCAACCCATAACAACATATGATCACCAACATTGAATTCCGCGTCCCTTCGATGAAGATTAGCATAACTCTTTTGTCAATCTTGTGAGGTTTTTATACTTTTTTAGGTTCATTTGAATCTTTTTTGTTATCATGCATACCAATTCTGGTCCCAACAACGTTGCTTCACCCACTTCATCCCAGCATACTGGAGAACGACACTTGCGTCCATACAACGCCTCGAAAGGAGTCATGCCTATACTTGCGCTATAACTGTTGTTGTAGGAGAATTCCACTAATGGCAAGAACTTGTCCGAACTTCCTTTGAAGTTTAGGACATAGAGTCTTAATAGATCTTCAAGAGTTTGAATAGTCCTCTCCGACTGTCCGTCCGTTTGAGGATGATATGACGAACTGAATCGTAAATCCGTGCCCATAGCTTTTTGCAAATTGACCCAAAATTATGAAGTGAATCTTGGGTCTCGATCAGAAACTATGGATACTGGCATACCATGTAGTCTTATAATCTCATTTATGTAAATACGAGCAAGACGTTCAAGTGATTAAGTTTCTCGTATGGCAAGAAATGAGCAGACTTGGTTAATCTATCAATAATAACCCAAATTGCATCAATTCCTTGAGAAACCTTGGGAAGACCAGTAACAAAATCCATGGTAATGTGTTCCCACTTCCATTCTGGAATTTCAAGTGGTTGCAATGGACCTTTTGGCACTTGATGCTCCGCCTTGACACGTTGACAAGTTAAACACCTTGAGATAAACTCCGCGATCTCTCTTTTCATATTGCTCCACCAAAATGTATGTCTAAGATCATGATACATTTTGATACTTCCAAGATGGATTGCAAACGGTGTGTTGTGCGCTTCCATCATGATTTTTACTTCAAATTAGAGTCGTTAGGAACACAAAGTCTGGAGTTGACTCGAAGTATTCATTTTTCATCGATTCTTGCTTCCGGAATACCACTTTCTTGTACTTTCTTCCTCATACGCATCAGCTCCAGGTCCGTGGTTTGAGCAGATTTAACTTTATCGATTAAAGTCGGTTCTACTCGTATATTTGACATCATCACGTGGGTCCTGAAGTCTTTAACTCTATCTCCATCCCTTGCAAGTCATACAAAATGGGCCTTTGCGTTGACAATATTGAAGTCATACCCGCATATGATTTTCTACTGAACGCGTCAGCTACCATGTTCGCTTTTCCAGGATGATATTGAATGGTATGATCTTAATCTTTCAACAGCTCGAGCCAACGTCGTTACCGCATGTTGAGTTCCTTTTGGGTGAAGAAATATTTGAGGCTTTTATTATCTGTATAGATCTCCACTTTCTCCCCACACAGGTAATGCCTCTGTCTGAAGTATTGTTGTAGATGACAAATCCCTCCGATCTAGATGGTATTGTTAGAACAGGTGCTGAAATGAGTCTCCTCTTGAGTTCTTGAAAACTCTTCTCACATTCCTCGCTCCAACCGAATTTTGTATCTTTTCGAGTCAGCTGAGTTAATGGAGTAGGGATTCGAGAAAAACCTTCAACGAATCTCTGATAACCAGCTAAGCCCGTAAATATCGTACATTTGATTCATCGACTTAAGTTACTCCCAGCTTTGTATTGCTTCAATCTTCGCTGGGTCAACAGATATTCTGTGATTCGATATCACGTGCCCAAGGAATGCTACTTCCTCAAGACATAACTCGCATTTCTTCAACTTGACATATAGCTTGTTCTCACGAAGCTTTTGGAGTATCAACCTTAAATGTTGCTCATGATCTTCATAGCTTTTGGAGTATATGAGGATGTCATTAATAAAGATAACCACAAAATGATCCAAATATTCCTTGAATACTCAGTTCATCATATCCATGAAGGCAGCAGGAACATTAGTCAATCTAAAAGACATGACTAGGAATTCGTAATGCCCGTACCGAGTTCTGAAAGCAGTCTTTGGAATGTCATCAATTTTAATTTTCAACTGATGATATTTGTAACGAAGATCAATCTTTGAAAAGAATTTGGCACCTTGCAACTGGTCAAACAGGTCATCAATGCGAGGTAACAGGTACCTATTTTTTACGGTGACATGATTCAACACCCAATAATCAATATTAAAGTCGATACTCCTATCTTTCTTCTTTACTTAATAAAATAGGAGCACCCCTAAGGAGACGACTTTAGACGAATGAACCAGATGTCTAACAACTCCTATAGTTGGGTTTTTTACTCCTGAAGTTCAATAGGAGCCATTCGATATGGGGTTTTGGAAATGGTTGTTGTACCGAGTTCAAGGTCAATACAAAACTCGATTTCATGCTCTGGGGGTAGGCCATGAAGTTCTTTAGGGAATACGTCAGGAAATTTATTAACAATGGAAAAATCATCCAAATATAACATATATTTATTTAAATCCGTGACATGGGCTAAGAAAGCTTGACATCCGTTTTTCAATAAACGAATGGCTTTATGGCTTGATATGAAAGTGATTGACTTTAGTGGTTTGGTTGCTTGAATTCGCATACTAGGTTGGTTAGGAATATGAAAGCTAATAACCTTATGAAAATAATCAATTTTAGCACGATGAGTAGTTAACCAATCAATCCCTAAAATCACATCAAATGCAAGTAGTTTCAAATAGATAAGATTGACAAGTAACGTGAGATTGTCAATTTGAATCAAATAAGATTTATAAACAGTGGATGTAATGAAGGTTTCTTCCAACGTAGTTTTAATGAGATAAGTCAAAGTCTAATTCTCTCGGAGTTAAATTTAAACTTTGAGAGCAAGTAGGAGAAATAAACGAATGGGTAGAATCGGTATCAAATAAGGTATAAACTTCGCAAGAGTTTATGATTAGCTTACCCGTGATAACTTCGTTCGGGTTCTTCACTTTCTGGGAGGTCACGACAAAAACTCTCCCTTAAACTACCGACTTTGACTTGTCATGGACGGCCTTTGGTGTCTCCATTCTAGCTGGACTTGACTTCACTACATGACAAAATTGGGCTAGGTGACCTCCTCTTCCGCAATTGTAACACGCTTTGGGTTACTGTGTACAGTTTGGATTGATGTGTCCCTCCCCTCTGCATTTGTAGCATACGATCAGTGGTTGTTCTCCTCCCTTGAAAATGGGTGTTGGTGCTACTGTCTTTCCATCATTATTGAACCTTTTGCTCTTTGGAGCATCCCAAGACATCAAATATCTTAGTGATCTGCTTAATCCACACCTCTGCCTTAAGTGGTTCTGGCTTTCTCAAAAACTCTGGTGGTCCCAGCTCCTTGAATTGCTTAGCGGTGACCAACCTTGAGTTGCCAGTGTTTCCACCTACATTTTGCATTGGAGTCTCTCTCGCCTGATGTTGCATGAATTACAGAAAGCTCCTAAACATCCCATCGTTCATCATTTGGTCTGTGTTGTTGTTTACATGAGGATTATTTCCTTCCTGATGCACATTATCCTGGGTATTGATCAGCGATGACTCAACGATCTCATGTGCTCCATTGCCTAACTCAACATTTTCAGATGCCATTTTCAAACACTTCCACAAAACAAGGGTTAATTGGCATGCCACATATAATCCCTATATTGTGACCGACCAATTAAATAATAAATAAACTTAGGTAGGTCATACTAGCGAAGGATTTACCCGTCTCTCCCCTCCTAGTTCTAGCCTCAAATCTCAACCAGGGATCATGTCCCTAAGCTTTGATACCAACTGTGATGCCCCCAAAATAGGTACACATAACCCATTCTGAGTTGCCAAATACATGGTACATAATTTAAATACACACTTAATTTATACAATACGACAAATATAAGCTTAGAGTTTTAACATGAATATTGTCACGTAGACAATATCCAAACTCAAACGAAGTCCTCGTTGTATTTATTATCACACTATTTCATAGAATACTGAGGACTACTATAGCCACCAGCTTGGACCATCACTCCATTCCCTGACTAGTCTCGCTATATTCTTATTTCCTGAAGAGAATAATGAAATCAAAGAGTGAGCTCAACTAGACCAGTAAAGAATATTATGACTAAGATAATGCAGAATAAAGTATCGTTAGCCTTCAACAGTGTAAAACTGATAGAATACAATAGACAACAAGTTTAACTGCAGAGGAACAAGCAATCCATTAGAAGAGTCAAGTAGAGCATGATTATACCGATATATAACCATAATCATACCAATCAACAGTCCATCTATGCACTACGGGCCAAAGATGACTTTCATCACAATATAAGCATGAGGATGATGACAACGATATAAGAATTCAATTAAGTGAAAGCGAGGATAAATTTTAAGGATTTATAATTCAATTTATCCAGAGTTCAAGAATGTCCAAATTGTCAACATGTTAACTGCTTTGTGGAATAAAATTCAAGGATAATATTGTATCAAAATAATTTGGACAGAAAAGAAATCAATTTTTGTCATGAATAGTACCTCGAGTGAATAGTACCAGAGTGAATAGTATCCCATGAATAGTACTTCGAGAATAGTACCCGGCATGAAAAGATTAAAAATTAACAAGAATATTCAGAATAATATTTCTGTGAAAAGATACTAGATGAAGCGCAAATCACAAGGATATTCTACTAATTTCAAGGAGTATAGAAGCAAAACTTATCAACATGAGTGTAGAACTATTGGTTCAAATGCATTACTATTAGGGGATGTGGTGCAAGTTTGATAATACTTGCAGGACTAAATTAAAAATAGAGAAAAAGTTGAAGGTACTATACTGTAATAATTCAAGCCCCAAAACGTGCAATTATCGAAACTAAGTTTTCCTATAAATAGAAGCTCATTCTTCTTTCATTCTCACCAATTCACTAAGACTCACAAGAGCAATTATAGAGAGAGAAGCTATAGAGAGAAAGAAGAAGATTATTCCACTACTTAACTATTCCAGTATCGAATCTCCTTCTATGGTAAGGGATGTTATTTTTATTCAGTATTCATAAGGAATAATATTTTCTTCCATACTCTGTAGTATGTGAGTAATATTATTTCGTCTCGTACTCTTGATTATACTCTCATTTTGTTAAAGTATTGCTTTTATACTCCATGAAATTAGTAGAATATCCTTAAAATTTGCGCTTCATCTAGTATCGTTTCACAAGGATATTTTCTACATATTCTTGTTAAATTTTAAGATTTTTATGTCGGAGTACTGTCCATGAGTACTATTCATTTATATGGTACTATTCACAAAATACTATTCACGGGGTATTATTCACAGGTACTATTCATGAAATACTATTCACAGGATACTATTCCTGAAGTACTATTTATGGGGTACTATTCACTCAAGTAATATTCACACGGAGTACTATTCATGACAAAAATTGATTTCTTTTCGGTCCAAATCATTTTTGATACAATATTATTCTTGAATTTTACTCCACAAAGCAGTATAATGTTGACAATTTGGACATTATTAAATTTTGGAAAAATTAAATTATAAATTTTTAAAATTTATCCTTTGCTTTCAATTAATTGAATTCTTATATCATTGTCATCATCCTCATGCTTATATTGTGATGAAAGTCATCTTTGGCCGTAGTGCATAGATGGACTATTGATTGGTATGATTATGACCAGGGATCATTCGGTATAATCATGATCCGTAATGTTATAAATGATGTGGTAAAAGTCCTTATTGGCCCATAGTGCATTGATGGACAGTTGCTGGTATGATCATGACCATTGGTGAAAACACGAATATCCTTGGCCCGTAGTGCATGGATAATTCGTTGTTGTGGATATTTATTTATTGTCGAGTCTCAAATGATAAAATTATTGATAAACTTTTTAAATCATTGAAGATAGTAGATATCATGCTCTACTTAACTCTTTTAATGGATTGCTTGTTCCGTTGCATTTAAACTTGCTGTTTATTAGTTTAACACTGTTGAAGGCTAACGATAATTTATTCTGCATTATCTTAGTCATAATATTTCTTCTTTGGGCTAATTGAGCTCACCCTTTTGCTTTCAAAGGTGTTCTCTTTGTGAAATGAGAACATAGCCGGGACTAGTCGAGGAACGAAGTGATGGTCCGAGATGGTGGCTATAGTAGTCCTCACTATTTTATAAAATAGTGTGATAATAATTGTAATGATGACTCCTTTTTGAGTTTGAATACTGTCTTTTAGACAATATTCGTGTAAAAACCCTCAGCTACATTTTGTCGAATTGTATAAGAGAAGTTTGTATTTGATTTCTGTACCATATATTTGGCAACTTAAGATGGGTGATGTATAACTATTTTGGGGGCGTCACAGTTGGTATCAAAGCTTAGGGATATGATCCCTAACTAAGATGTGAGACTAGAACTAGCAGGGGAGAGTCGGGTAATTCCTTCACTAGTATGACCTACCTAAGTTTTTTTTGTTATTTAATTGGTCGGTCAGAGTATAGGGATAATATGTGGCATGTTAATTAACCCTTGTTTTGTGTCAGTATTTGAAAAAGGCATCTAAAAATGTTGAGATAAGCAATGAAGCACATGAGACCGTTGAGTCACCAACGATCAATACCCAGGATAATGTGCATCAGGAAGGCAATAATCCTCAGGTAAACAACAACACTGACCAGATGATGAACGATGGGATGTTCAGAGGCTTTATGCAATTCATGTAACATCAGGCGAGAGAGACACCTGTTCAAAATAAAGGTGGAAACACTGGCAACTCTTGGATGGTCACCGCTAAGCAGTTCAAAGAGCTGGGACCACCGAAGTTTTTGGGAGAGCCAAAACCACTTAAGGCAGAGGCGTGGATAAAGCAGATCACCAAGATATTTGATGTCTTGGGATGCTCCGAGAAGCAAAAGGTTCCCTTTGCCACCTTCATGTTGCGAGGAGAGGCAGATTACTGGTAGGAATCTGTAAAGCGCACTAAACATGCCGCACTGAAGATGTCTTGGGAGAAGTTCCAAGAACTGTTCAACGACAAGTACTTTCCTGAAAGTATTCGTCACATAAAAGATGTGGAGTTTATTAAGCTGGAGCAAAACAATATGTCCGTGTCATAGTACAAAGAGAATTTTTCCGAGTTGTCCCGGTTTACATCCCACTTGATTGACAATGAGGAGAGAATGATGCGAATATTTCAGCGATGTTTGAAACCCGAGATATGTTAATACCTAATTTCTCACAAACTGTGTTTGTATTCAGATATTGTAAATAGGGCTCAGTTATTGGAGCACGATAACGAGTCAACCCGACTAAGAGAGAGCAACCGACAAAATGATAATACCAGTGGTAGCAGTCATCGAAGCGGTGACAACAAACGTGGAGGGAATCAACATGTCAGAAATGGTAACCACTTCGGTGGAAATCTTGGATAAGATGATAGAAGTGGAAATTTCAAGAAGAAGAGATTCAACAATGATAGAAAGACGTCAGCACCAACACCTGTTGTTAAGAAAGGGGAACGACCGCTAATCGTATGTTACAAATGCGAAGGGGAGGGACATATCAGTACAAACTATACGCATCAATCCAAAACCTGTTATAATTAAGGAAGAGAAGGTCACCTAGCCCAATTTTATCATGCAGTAAAGCCAAGTCCAGCTGGGATAAAGGCACCAAAGGCCGTCCCATAGAAGTCAAAGCCGGTAGTTCAAGGGAGAGCGTTTGTCTTAACCTCCCAAAAAAATGAGAAACCCAAACGAAGTCATCACGGGTAAGCTAACCATAAACTCTAGCGAAGTATATACCTTATTTGATATCGATTCTACCCATTCTTTTATTTCTCATACTTGCGCTCAACATTTAAATTTAACTCCAGAGAAATTAGACTTTGACTTATCTGTTGAAACTCCGTTGGGAGAATCCTTCATTACATCCACTGTTTATAAGTCTTGTTTGGTTCAAATAGGTACCCTCACATTACATGTCGATCTTATTTCTTTAAAAATATTTGCATTTGATGTGATTTTAGGGATTGATTGGTTAACTACTCATCATGCAAAAATTGATTATTTTCGTAAGGTTGTTAGCTTTTATGTTCCTAACCAACCTATTATGCGAATTCAAGCAACCAAATCACTAAAGTCAATCTTTGTCATATCAAGCCATAAAGCTATTCGTTTATTGAAAAGCGGATGTCAAGCTTTTTTAGCCCATGTCACAGATTTAAACAAAAATACGTCAGATTTGAATGATATTTCTATTGTTAATAAATTTCCTGACGTATTCCCCAAAAAACTTCTTGGCCTACCGCTGGAGCGTGAAATCGAGTTTGGTTTCGACCTTGAACCCGGTACAAAACCCATTTCCAAAGCCCCATATCGAATGGCTCCTACTGAACTTCAGGAGTTAAAGACCCAACTACAGGAATTATTAGACATCAGTTTCACTCGTCCTAGTACGTCTCTTTAGGGTGCTCTTATTCTATTCGTAAAGAAGAAAGATGGAAGTATGCGACTTTGTATTGACTATCAGGAGTTGAATCATGTCACCATCAAAAATAGGTATCCGTTGCCTCGCATTGATGACCTGTTTAACTAGTTGCAAGGCGCCAAATTCTTTTCAAAGATCGATCTTCATTCTGGATATCATCAGTTGAAGATTAAAACTGCTGACATTATAAAGACTGCTTTCAGAACTCGGTACGGGCATTACGAATTCCTAGTCATATCTTTTGGATCGACTAATGCTCCTACTGCCTTCATGGATATGATGAACCGAGTATTAAATGAATATATGGATCACTTTGTGGTCGTCTTTATTAATGACATCCTCATTTACTCCAAAAGTCATGAAGATCATGAGCAACACTTGAAGCTGATACTCAAAAGCTTCGTGAAAACAAGCTTTATGCCAAGTTGAAGAAATACGAGTTCTGGCTTGAGGAAGTAGCATTCCTTGGGAAAGTGATATCAACTCATGGAATATTTGTTGATGTGACGAACGAGATTTTTGTAATTTAATTTTAATATTTATTAAAGTAAATAAATATTTTCGATGATTTAATTATTAGATTAAATAATTAATTGATGCAATTGTGGTAGATTAATTTAATTATATATGTTGCATTTATTAAATTAATGTGGAGAATTTTATTATTCGATATATGTAATTATGCTAGCTTATTGTATTAAAAGAAATACTAAATAAGCCTAATGTATTTTAATTAATTTAATTATTAATTAGAGAGTTAATAATTTGACATTATTTATTAATGAGAAATTTAATTATGTATTTGTGAATTTATGAGAATTTATTATAATTATATTTTATTTAAAGTAAATTAAATAAAATATTGATTTATTTTATGAAGGAGTGTGACATTAATTAAACTATATGATAAAGCTTTATTAAATTAAATGGTTTTGAAATATATTAAGACTAGCCAAACATGGCCTTAGTGGGAGTTATTAGCAGTTACCCATGACTGGGGTTAATGGACCATTAGGGCGCATCGTTCCTTTTTCCTTTGTTATATTACGTATTCTTTTATTTTCTATTTTTCTAAGTCTAAGAACAAAGCAATCACAGAGAGAGAGAATTAAGAATTGAGGGAATTGTGAGAGTGTAATCAACATGTATTTGTGAAAGGATCATCAGCGATCATATCTTCTAATCTAAGCTTTGGTTAATTTCTCCAAACCCAAATTCTTCTTTTACGTCATTGAGTTTTCATAGAAATATGGCTTTCAAACCTTTTGTAAAGCCTCTGTAATTGAGAAAGGAGTAATGTTTATGGGATATGTATGTATTAATATGTATCAAAACGTATTTAATTATATATATTATGTAAACCATGTCATCAGTTTCATAAAAATACGTAGTATATGATTGCTACAAAATTACAGAGTATGGGTTTTGGCCTTATGGCCCTTATACGTAATTTTAGTGTGTCAAACATAAATGATTTTGTAAAATTTGTACTTGTATATTATTATGCATGTTTTTACGAAGAGACCAAACCTTAAACGAACGAATTCGGTGTTATAACGAATCCGTGGTATTAATTTTTATGATTTATGTTCAAAACCTTCAAGAACATCAAGAACAGTGAAAATTATAGATTTTAATTCTGTAATTAAGTGTTTAGTGTAAGACCCCAGCTTTTATAAATAAAGATGAATTTTCTATAAATATTATTTTTGAATATTATGGAATAAATTTGATATAATGTTATAGTTGTGGGTAATATTTATAAATTTTGCAAAGTAAGCAAGTTGTTATAAAATATTCGTTTGGTGGGGAATATTCTTTTGTGTGGGGGGAATATTAAAGACGACGGCTCAAACATTAGTGGACCCCATTAACGGAAGTATTGTCGTAGTTAAAAAAGCGACAAAATTATCTTTCTATAAAAATAACGGCGGAGGTATTACCGTTAAAACTGTTGAACTACGGTGATGATAAAGTACAAGAATGTCGGCGTGGTTGCATAGTAGTTACTTACGGTATTGATTATTGATGCTTACGTGAGAAGTCACTTATCTATACTCAATTATTGCTACAAGAATTCTTTGATCATATCTCTTATATTATTGATTCAATTATTGTCACAGTATCATCTATATAATATGTTATATTATTAATTGAGACGACAAGTTATAAATGATTAATAATTGTTGAAAGATTAAAAATGTGTTGATTAATAATAAAATGATTTGTGGTAATATTTATTCAATCCTTGATGTATATAAAGAGTTTGTTATGAGACGTTTGTGGTAAGTTTGATTATTTTATGGGGGGCCCATATGTCATCATCTAAGAGTCTCTTCGTCAATAGTAATTACCTTTGTGAATAGTAATTACTTTTGTGAATAGTAATTACCTTTGTGAATAGTATTTACCTTCGTCAATAGTATTTACCTTCGTCAATAGTAATTATCTTTGTGAATAGTAATTACCTTTGTGAATAGTAATTACCTTCGTCAATAGTATTTACCTTCGTCAATCGTAATTACCTTTGTGAATAGTAATTACCTTTGTGAATAGTAATTACCTTCGTCAATAGTAATTACCTTCTTCAATAGTAGTTGTCCCTTCAATATTACCAAGAGTTAACGCCTCTTGATTGTTCCAAAGGTTAATTACCCTTCATGAAATAGTAGTTGTCTCTTCAATATTACCAAGAGTCATTTTGACCCTTCGTTAAGACCAAGAGTCACCCTCAGTTTTTCTATAAATAGAAAGCTCACTCCTTCATTATTTCTTACGAATTCATTGAAACTCTAGAGAGAGAAACTATAGAGAGAAAGAAGAAAAGTATTCTGCTACTTCACTTTTCCAATATTCAGTTCTTCTAAGGTAAGGGATATTATTTGTTGTACCCATAAGGGGTGTTATTCTTTCTTATTCACGAAGAGAACTTCTGTTATTCCATTCTTTAGTATTCGGTTGGAATAACCTGTATACGCGGTATACCCAATACTTGGTGAAATCCTTATGTTATTCCATTCTTATTTATTTCATTGGAATAACTCAGATATCTGTGGACTCCCCTATACTTTGGGTGAAATCCTTATATTATTCCATTCTTATTTATTACATTGAATAACTCAGTATATGCGGAATCCCCTATACTTGGTGACATTCTTCTATTATTTTATTATTCCGTTGGAACATCCTCGTTTATGCTTTACGTGGGACATTCGGTTCCGTCTTTATTATTCATCTTTATTATTATTCTATTGGAATATCACATGCATGTGTTTTACAGGACACGGTTCCGCTTTTTATTATTCGTATTTATTATTCGCTGAATAACCATGCATATGCGCAAGTACCGCATGCATGGTGATTTCTTTTGTTATTCCATTCTTTATTATACCCGGTTGGTTAAAACTTTGACTTCTATACTCCATGAAATTAGTAGAATATCCTTGATATTTGCGTTTCATCCAAAGATCTTTTCATGGAAATATTCTTCCGATCATTCTTGAATTTTCTCTGCAAAAGCATTATCATGTTGACAATTTGGACGTTATTAGTTCCTGAATAAATTAATTCGTGAACTTGTTTTATTGAATTATTATGTTATTGTCATCATCCTCATGTTATATTATGTTATCTTTGGCTTACGTGCATAGATGAACTTAGTATGATTATGACTGTGGATCATTTAAGATAATCATGGCTTGTTATAAATGATGTGATAAAAGTCCTCGGTGGCTTCGTAATGCGTTGATGGATAGTTTTTTGGTATGATTATGACCGGTGTGATTCTAAGATAGTCATGACCATTATGATAATTTGATGAAAATCCTTGACCGTGGTAGTGCATGTGGATGATTAGATATTGTGGTTTATTCATTAAACCGAGTCTTAGTGATAAAATTGATGAAAAACCTTTAAAACCTAAAAGATAGTAGACTTTATTTTCTACTTGACTCTTTTAATGGATCAGATATTCACCGCAGATTAAACTGGTTGTCTATTGTATTTTATCAGTTTAACATTGTTGAAGACTATTGATAATTTATTCTTCATTATCTTAGTTATAATATTTCTTAATGGGCTAGTTGAGCTCACCCTTTCTTTCACTGTTCTCTTCAGGAAATGAGAATATAGCTGGGACGAGTCGGGGAATAGAGTGATGGTCTCAAAGATAGCATTAGTAGTCCTCACTATTCTGTTAAATAGTGTGACAATAAATGTAATGAGGACTCCTTGAGTATGGATATTGTCTAAATGACAATATTTCTATTAGAACTCTCAGTTTATGTATTGTCGTATGTTACACGACAGATGTATAATTAAGTTTGTATTTGAATTTATGTACCATGTAAGTGGCGACCCAAGATGGGTGACGTATACCTAATTTTGGGGGCGTTACAGTTAGATTGGTTAAAATCATTATGTAAATGATGGGTAATGATTATGTATGAATTATATCATGTGAGTATGTCTAAATTCGTGTAGAAATTAAGAAATTGATAGAAATTGGCATGTTCTACAATTTTTTGAAACCGCCATTTTCAAGAATCGGTACATGTATTGCAAGATCGGATGATACTGCTTTTTTCCGTGTGCACCAACACCACCACGCCTCAACGCTGTGTCTCAAGCCCAGTGCATTACTAGGCCACAAATAATAAGCCTTAGTACAAAAGTGGCGCCGCAGCGCCACTCTCCAAAAAGTTCAGAAATGAAAATTTTAAAGTGTTTAAGTCCATGAATGTGATGTTAACTTAATGTAATGAACATAAAATTATGTTATAAGTATAATGAGATTTTAAAATAGACACTTAGTATCTAAATAACATAATTACATGTGGATTGAATTATTGAATACATAATTAGCTTGTTATTCATGATGTGTAAATTATGTGACAAAGTGGTAATTTGACTAAGTATAGTCAATATTCGAATTAGACAAAAGAGTGAGTTTATGATGATTAGTTAAGTTATAATTAACATGTAGTGTGAACGTGAATGGTAGGTAGGATTAAATTCAAAGAACGTTCTTAGTTAAACTGTAATCTACGCACGAGGCAAGTTTCCTAACCCTACTTGTTATCGTTATATAAGTTGATTAATTCACCTTTCTACATTGAGCAAATTCTCATTATTATTGACAAGTCTGTCTTGCATATTAAAGTTATTAATCTTTCAAGCATGATGCTGTTATACAATACTTATTCTATTGTATACCTTTTGAGATTCTATTCAAGTTAAGTTATCAATTATTGTTAAACTTTGTTAGACTAGCGAACCCTTTATGATTCGACTAGTCCATAGTTGATGAACGTTCTAAATTTCAGAACCCTTGATGAATTATCCAAACCAAACATCCTTTGGTGCGGACTCGAATGTTAAACTGAGATGAATAACCCTGCAAAGGGATTTACTTATGCGTTAGCGTTAAGATATTGTGCATGAAGATGGTACTAAGGGTCGATCCCCCAAATGCAGTAGAAGGTCCATAGTCTTATGACTGTTAAAGGTTTCAAGTATAACCCTTGATAACCTAGGACATAGTTCAAGGTCTTATGACCCTCAAAAATCTTTTGATTCTTGTTATTCATTCTTGATTCGAAAGTTGAGCTTTTATTTGAAGTCTTTGATTTATTCGCATGTTATTATTTCATTATTATATTGTTATACTTGTAGGCAATTGTGCTCACTCTTGTGTAATAATAACATTGCGATTAAGAACGAAAAAGCGCATTTAACCTTCCACTAAGAAAAGGCAAGGGCAAGCTTAGCAAGTAATGAAGATTGATTATTTATGTGGTTATGTAATGATAATTAGAATTGATGTTGTTTAAGACTTATCGTTTATATTTCCATACGAGATGTTTAAGGTTAGTTTAACTTTGGATTGTATTATTATTAGGATGTTGTAACCCTTAAGGAAGATTTTATTTCTATCTATTGCATGGTTTGCATTTATTATGGGTAGATAGATAGATGATATTTGTCTGATGAACACCAAATCCCGTGGAATCAAGTACCGTAATTTGGGGGTGTCATAAGTTAGTATCAAAGTCAGAGGTTATGAACCTTAGGCGGGGAACAACCTTAGGTAGTAGCCTTATAGAAAGAACATAGTGATGGAAAACTCTTATCGAGTTCTAGGAAATGAATTTTTGTAATTCATTAAAGATAATAAAAGACTTTATGTGCTTATGTGTGAAATTATGTGCTCACTAGTACGACTTAGTAACTAAAACTCGAAATTTTGTTGTCAGGATGTCTGACATTGGAGGAACTAGTCAAGCAGGGGAGGAGGAACCACGAGTACCTACAGTAGCTACAGAGGAGGAGCCCATGGACATTCATGTCGATAGGGAACAATTGGTACAGAGGGAGTCATCTCCATTGATCACCGTGGTTGGTCAGGAGCATGAACCTGAGACAGATCCTAAGGAGGATCCCGAGGAGGAATTTGACGAGGAAGAGGAAGAGGAGGAGTTTCCACAGTATTCCATCGATGCTGAGATGTACGACACTTTATACGACCGTAACGTGGAGTTACGAGATGAGGTGCAGGATCTGACTAAGCGAGCTATTATTCAGCAGATTACTCTCGAGCAGAAGGAGAGGGAGATTTCGACTCTTCACTCATGACTGGGAAATGTAGAATGGGATTTAGTCCATGAGAAAGGTCAAACCGAAGATAAGACCGCAGAGATAGAAAAGTTGAAGAAGGATCTGAAAGAGAGTTCAGAGAGGCTTGCCATAGCAGAGGAGGGCTGGGTAAGAGAGTCACGTCATGCTGATCTTGCGAGAAGGATGGTCGTCTGCAAAGAAGGCAAAGCTTGGAGAGACATACTCTACACTTAATCATGCAATGGATGAGGCCCAGGATCGAGTTTTGAGGTACCCCATCCAGTTCGAAGGACTTCCATCGTACATGCTGGATCGCAGGACGATGTCTCGTATCATGGAAGAGGAGCGTAGCAAGGCTATTCGGCACCTTGACGGGCAGTGATATAATCTGTTTAATTATGTGAAAGACTTAGTTAGTTTTTATATGTAAATTTCGATATGCTTATGAATGAAGGAATATTTTAATATTTAAATCCTGTGGATTCTTTATCTCAGGATGGTGGACGTAAATAGCAGTTATGCTATCGTTTGATGTAAAACTTTTAGTTTGAATTAAATATATTAAGTTGTTTGAGATGATGTGTTAAATAATTATATTAAATTGTTGAGTTAAGTCTTAACTATTTAGAGAATTTAATAGAGATTTAATAAGCATATATCTTTTTAACAGAAATATGCCGCCACGAAGAAGACAACAACGTTAACCCGCTCAAGAAGAGTCTACCAATAATAATAACGCCAATGCTAATCCTGTTTAGCAATTGGTTAACTTTCTAGCTAGAGCAATGAATAATCAACCTCAAGCTCCACCAAATACTACGTTTAAAGATTTCAAGGCGGTGGACCTCCAGAATTTAAAGGTTCCATGAACCCGATCGAGGCTCAAACATGGGTTATGGAAATGGAAGACCAGAAGACCGCTTTTGCAACGTTTATGCTGAAGTCTGAGGCTAGCTATTGGTGGCAAGCAAACAAAGTTCGTGGAGGTGAAGGTGTAATTACTTGGGAGGGATTTAAGGCGATGTTCTTCGAGATGTATTTCCCGACCAGCTCGCAGAACCAGATGGAGGTTCAATTTCTAGAATTGGAGCAGGGAAATATGAGCGTACCTGATTATGCGGCTAGATTCAATGAGTTAGCGAGGTTCGCCCCGTATCAAGTACACACGGATGAGAGAAAAGCCAGAAGATTCGAACAAGGACTAAAGCCTTGGGTATATAGTAAGGTATCAATTTTTCAGATAAACACTTTTGCTGGAGTATTGGAGAAGGCCATCCTCGCTGAAGGTGGAAGCGATGCGGTGACCAAGTATAATCAAGAGTAGTAGAAGAAGAAGAGTGAGAATGAAAGTAATAACAAGACTGGTGGGAGTAGCAGTGGGGGTAGTCATAATTAGAAGAGGAAGTGGACGGATAACTCGTCAGCTGGAAGTCAACAAGGAGGGTAGAAGAAGAAGATCGAAGCGTGCTCAAATTGCAGAAAAGCTCATTTGAGAGTTTGCATGAAAGGGAAGCGAGTGTGCTACAATTGTGGTCAGGAAGGCCACATAACACCAAACTGTCCAAACCCAAAGAAGGTTGCTTGTTTCACTTGTGGTTCGAAGGACCATCTGGCAAGAGACTGTCCTAAGAAGGGATCGGGAGGGTCAAGATCAGGAGGAAACCGGGGAAATAATAGTGGAAATGCCTTAACTATCACCGGACCAACCGCAACAAACCGACCGATCAAGACAAGATGGTACTAAGGGTTGATCCCCACGCATTTGCAGTAGAAAGGTCCATAGTCTTATGATCGTATTAAAGGTTTCAAGTATAACCCTTGATAACCTAGGATATAGTTCAAGGTTTTATGACCCTCAGAAATCTTTTGATTCTTGTTATTCATTCTTGATTCGAAAGTTGAGCTTTTATTTCAGAAGTCTTTGATTTATTCGCATGTTATTATTTCATTATTATATTGTTATATTTGTGGGCAATTGTGCTCACTCTTGCGTAATAATAACATTGCGATTAAGAACGAAAAAGAGCGCATTTAACCTTCCACTAGTAAAGGCAAGGGCAAGCTTAGCAAGTAATGAAGATTGATTATTTATGTGGTTATGTAATGATAATTAGAATTGATGTTGTTTAAGACTTATTGTTTATATTTCCGCACAGATGTTTAAGGTTAGTTTAACCTAGGATTGTATTATTATTCAGATGTTGTAACCCTTAAGGGAAGATTTTATTTCTATCTATTGCATGGTTTGCATTTATTATGGGTAGATAGATAGATGATATTTGTACAGTGAACACCAAATCCCGTGGAATCGAAGTACCCGAATTTGGGGGTGTCACAGTTGACCTGGCAAAGATTGAAATAATTCAAAGATGGGGGCAACCTAAGTCAGTGACCGAAGTATATAGCTTTCTCGGCTTAGCTGGTTATTACCAGAGATTCGTAGAAGGGTTTTTTCGAATCGTTACTCCATTCACTCAGCTAACTTGGAAATATATAAAATTTGGTTGGAGCGAAGAATGTGAGAAGAGTTTTCAAGAACTCAAGAGGAGACTCATTTCAGCACCTGTTCTGACAATACCATCTGGTTCGGAGGGATTTGTCATCTACACCGATGCTTCAGGCAGAGGGTTAGGATGTGTTCTCATGCAACATGGGAAAGTCATAGCCTATGCATCATGACAACTCAAAGAATATGAGAGGAATTATCCTACTCATGATCTAGAGTTGGCAGATGTCGTTTTTGCGCTTTAAATTTAGAGGCATTACCTGTATGGGGAGAAGGTGGAGATCTATACGGATCATAAAAGCCTCAAATATTTCTTCACCCAAAAGAAACTCAACATGCAGCAACGATATTGGCTCGAGCTGTTGAAAGATTATGATTATACCATTAAGTACCATCCTGGAAAAGCGAACATGGTAGCTGACACATTGAGTAGAAGATCATATGCGGGTACGAGTGCGATATTGTCAACGCAAATACCCATTTTGTATAACTTGCAAAGGATGGAGATATAGTTAAAGACTCCAGGGATCCACATGATGATGGAAAATATATGAGTAGAACCGACTTTAATCGATAAAGTTAAAGGTGCTCAAGCTACAGACATGGAGCTGATGCGTATGAGGAAGAAAGTACACGAAGGTGCTATTTCAGAAGCAAGAATCGATGAAGAAGGAATACTTCGAGTCAAATCCAGACTCTGTGTTCCTAACGACCCTGATTTAAAGTATAAGATCATGATGTAGGCGCACAACACACCGTTTGCAATCCATCCCGGAAGTACCAAGATGTATCGTGATCTTCGACATACATTTTGGTGGAGCAATATGAAAAGAGAGATCGCATAGTTTATCTCAAGGTGTTTAACTTGTGAACGTGTCAAGGAGGAGCATCAAGTGCCAAAAGGTCCATTGCAACCACTTGAAATTCCAGAATGGAAGTGGGAACACATTACCATGGATTTTGTTACTGGTCTTCCCAAGGTTTCTCAAGGAATTGATGCAATTTGGGTTATTATTGATAGATTAACCAAGTCTGCTCATTTCTTGCCATACGAGAAACTTAATCACTTGAACGTCTTGCTCGTATTTACATAAATGAGATTATAAGACTACATGGTATGCCAGTATCCATAGTTTCTGATCGAGACCCAAGATTCACTTCATAATTTTGGGTTAGTTTGCAAAAAGCTATGGGCACATATTTACGATTTAGTTCGGTATATCATCCTCAAACTGACGGGCAGTCAGAGGGACTATTCAAACTCTTGAAGATTTATTAAGACTCTGTGTCCTTGACTTCAAAGGAAGTTGGGACAAGTTCTTACCATTGGTGGAATTCTCCTACAACAATAGTTATCAATCAAGTATTGGCATGGCTCCATTCGAGGCATTGTATGGACGCAAATGTCGTTCTCCAGTATGCTGGGAAGAGGTGGGTGAAGTAACGTTGTTGGGACTGGATTTGGTACACATGAAAATGGAAAAGTTTCAAATGATCCGGCAACGTATAAAAACCTCACAAGATCGACAAAAGAGTTATGTTGATCTTCATCGAAGAGATGTGGAATTCAATGTTGGAGAGCATGTGTTGTTACGTGTTGCTCCATGGAAAGGTGTTACAAGATTTGGAAAGAGAGTAAAGCTCAATCCTCGGTTCATTAGGCCATTCGAAATCCTCGATCGAGTAAGAACTTTGGCTTATAGACTCGCCTTACCGCCAAGTATGTCTTGTGTTTATAACATTTTTCACATAACTATGTAATGTAAATATGTGAAAGACACGAACCACATTATTGAATTAGAATCAGACGAAATAGAGGAAGATTTAATGTATGAAGAGGTACCTGTTAAAATCTTGGATAAGAAGGATCATATTCTACGCTCCAAGGTTATACCTCAAGTTAAAGTTTTGTGGAGAAACCACGATGTTGAGGAAATTACCTGTGAGTTAGAATCTGAAATGAAGTCAAGGTATCCTCACCTCTTCGACATACCAGGTACGTACCCTAATTTCAAGGACGAAATTTCATAAGAAGGGGAGGTTGTAAGACCTCAACTTTTATGAATAAAGATTAATTTTTCTCAAAATATTTTTTTGAATATTATGGTGTGGATTTGATATAATAGTTGTGGGTAATATTTACAAATTTTGCAAAGTAAGTAAGTTGTTATAAAATATTCTATTGGTCGGGGAATATTCGTTTTAATAGGGAATATTCGTACGATGTCACAATCATTGGTGGACCCCACAACGAAAGTATTATCGGAGTTAAAAAATGACGGAAATGTCTTTTTAGAAAAATAACGACAAAAGTTTTATCGTTAAACTATTGAACTACCCGGTAGTAAAAGTACAATAATACGCGTGGTTGTATAGTAGCACACGGTATTGATTATTGATGCTTATGTGAGAAGTCACTTAGTTATACTCAATTATTGCTACAGTAATTGCTGCATAATATCTCTCATATTATTGATTCAATTATTGTCATAGTATCATCTGCATAATATTTTATATTATTAAATCAATAATTGAGATAACAAATTTATTCATATTATTATTTGCAATATTGACGATGTCTAGAAAGTTCTGTCGAGAAGAAGTTTGGTCACCTAATTGCGCGCCAATAGGGTGAAATCCTTATTAGAAAGCCCCCTCTTTCCTAGGAATGATATGGTTGTTAAATATTGTGAGTTATAATATTAATAATTAATAAGTTCATGTTGATTAAAGATGAAATTTATATTTTTTTTGTGTTGGGATTATTAGTGTTAGTTAAAATTGATATTTATTTCGATAATAATTGATTTTTGGAGGTTATATTGACTAATCGGGTAATTATTCGGATAAATGAGCAATTAATTGCTATTAGTTCACATGCATATAACTATTTACTCACATGACTGGAACTATTGGTTCACATGCATTACTATTAGGGGAGGTGGTGCAAGATTGATAATACTTGCAGGACTAAATTAAAAATGGAGAAAAAGATGAAGGTACAATACTGTAATAAAAGCTCATTCTTCTTTCATTCTCACCAATTCACTAAGACTCACATGAGCAATTATTGAGAGAGAAGCTATAGAGAGAAAGAAGAAGTGTATTCCACTACTTCACTATTCCAGTATCCAGTCTTCTTCTAAGGTAAGGGATGTTATTTTTGTTCAGTATTCATAAGGAATAATATTTTCTTCCATACTCTGTAGTATGTGAGTAATATTATTTCGTCTCATACTCTTGATTATACCCTCATTTTGTTAAAGTATCTCTTCTATACTCCGTAAAATTAGTAGAATATCCTTGAAATTTGCTCTTCATCTAATATCGTTTCACAATGATATTTTCTACATATTCTTGTTAAATTTTAAGCTTTTCATGCCGGAGTATTTTCCATGAGTACTATTCATTTATACGGTACTATTCACAAAGTATTATTCATAAAGTACTATTCACGGGTACTATTCAAGAAGTACTATTCATGAGTACTATTCACAAATTACTATTCACGTGGTACTATTCACGAGGTACTATTCACTCAAGTAATATTCACCCGGAGTACTATTCATGACAAAAATTGATTTCTTTTCGGTCCAAATCATTTTTGATACAATATTATTCTTGAATTTTACTCCACAAAGTAGTATCATGTTGACAATTTGGACATTATTAAATTCTGGATAAATTAAATTATAAATCTTTAAAATTTTTCATTTGCTTTCATTTAATTGAATTCTTATATCATTGTCATCATCCTCATGCTTATATTATGATGAAAGTCATCTTTGGCCATAGTGCATAAATGGACTGTTGGTTGGTATGATTATGACCAGGGATCATTCGATATAATCATAACCCGTAATGTTATAAACGATGTGGTAAAAGTCCTCATTGGCCCGTAGTGCATTGATGGACAGTTGCTGGTATGATCATGACCATTGGTGAAAACACGAATATCCTTGGCCCATAGTGCATGGATAATTCGTGGTTGTGATATTATTTATTAAGCTGAGTCTCACCGATAAAATTATTGATAAAATTTTTAAATCATTGAAGATAGTAGATATCATTGTGAAGCCCCCAAAATAGGTATACATCACCCATCTTGAGTCGCCAGATACATGGTACATAAATTCAAATACAACTTAATTATACAACAGTCATGTAAAATACGACAAAACATAGGTGAAAGTTTAAACATGAATATTGTCATCTAGACAATATCCACACTCAATGGTGTCCTCATTATAATTATTATCACATTATTCTGTAGAATAGTGAGGACTACTAAAGCAACCATCTGGACCGTCAATCCGTTCCCTGACTCGTCCCACCTATATTCCCATTTCCTAAAGAGAACAGTGAAAGAAAGGGTGAGCTCAACTAGCCCAAGAAGAAATATTATGACTAAGATAATGCGTAATAAATTATCATTAGCCTTCAACAAAGATAACAACCGATAGAATATAATAGCAACAAGTTTTAGATCAACAATCGCAATGGAATAAGCAATCCATTGTAAGAGTCAAGTAGAGTATAAAATCTACTATCTTCTATGATTTAAAAGTTTTTCATCAACTTTATCATTGAGACTCAAATTTTAATAAATAAAACACATCATCATCGACTCTACGACCAATGATATTCATTAGTATCACGACCATAAATTATATCACTATGGGCCAAGGATATTCGTGTATTCTTCAATGGTCATGATTATACCGAATAATCCTCGGTCATAATAATACCAACAACTCATCCATCAATGAACTATGTGCCAATGAGGACTTTTACCACATCATTAGTTACATTACTACCATGATTATACTGAATAATCCCTGGTTATAATCATACGAAGTCCATCTATGCACGTAAGCCAAAGATGACTTTCATCACAATATAAACATGAGGATGATGAAAATGACATAATAATTCAATAAAACAAGTTCAAGGATAAATTTTAAAGATTTATAATTTAATTTATCCAAAAATTAATAACGTCCAAATTGTCAACATGATACTGCTTTGTGGGGTAAAATTCAAGAATAATATTCATGTACCAAAAATAATTTGGACAGAAAAGAAATATATTTTTTGGGTGAATAGTACCCCGTGAATAGTATTTCGGGAATAGTACCTCGTGAATAGTACCCCGACATGAAAAGTGTCCCGAATACCCGAGTGAATGATAGTAAAGTGAATAGTAATCGATTGAATAGTAACCCGTGAATAGTAACTCGTGAATAGTACTTTGGCATGAAAAGTGCCTTGAATACCCGAGTGAATAATACTAGAGTGAATAGTAATCGGGTGAATAGTAACCCGTGAATAGTAACTCCTAAAAGAAAAATACCAAAGAAAATGATATTTCATGACGAGTACAAAAGAAATGATATCTCATACAAATATAATAGAATATATGAAACTGCAAATGGATTTTCACCCGCCAAGCGGTAATCCACGTAGACAGATCATTTCCACAATTTAATAAAGAATGAATACAAAGGATCATTCACTATGTAGAACGCAAATCACATGGAACATGTTATTCAAATAGAATAATAAAGAATGGTGTTGTCCAAATAATAATGTGATATAAAGAATGGAACCATCCAATACAGCATGTGATATTCCAATGTAATAATAAAGAACGGAACCAGTCATGCATAATTCGCATGCATAGGATATTCCAATGTAATAATAAAGAATGGAATAACAACAGAATTCACGTGCACGCGATAGATCCATAGATGCATGTGTTATTCCAATGTAATAATAAAGAATGGAATAATGTAAAAATTTCACCACGTATGCAAGCACTTTCATGTATAAATGATTATTCTAACATAATAATAAAGAATGGAATAATGTAAGAATTTCACCATGTATGCGGTAGATTGAAGATGTATAAAAGTTATTCCAACATAATAATAAAGAATGGAATAACAAAGCTCTCTTCATGAATAACTCTCTTCATGAAAAGAAATAATAATACCCTTACCTTAGAAGAAAACTAGATACTGGAATAGTGAGGTAGCAGCACTTCTTCTTCTTTCTCTATAATTTCTCTCTATAATAATTGCTATATAGCTTTAGTGAATTGGTGAGAAATGAAGGAAGAATGAGCTTCTATTTATAGGAAAATATAGTTTTGATAATTGCACATTTTTGGGGCTCAAATATTACAAAGATAATACCTTCCTCTTTTCTTCATTATTAATTTAGTCCCGCAAGTATTATCAAACTTGCACCACCTCCCCTAATAATAAATCATGTGAATCAATAGTAAATCATGTGACTCAATAGTTCTAATCATGTGAAAAAAACAATTACCGTATAGTACCTTCAACTATACCTCCATTTTTAATTTAGTCATGCAAGTATTATCAATCTTGCACCAACTCCCCTAATAGTACAAGAATGTGAATCAATAGTACACACATGTGAACAAATAGTTATAAGCATGTGAATTAATAGCAATTAATTGCTCATTTATCCGATTAATTACCCGATTGGTCAATATAACCTCCAGACATCAATTATTATCGAAATAAATGTCGATTTTCACTAACACTAATAATTCTAACACAATAGAACTATCAATTTCATCTTTAATCCACATGAACTTATTCATCATTAATATTATAATTCACAATATTTAACAACCGTGTCATTCCTGTGAAAGAGGGGCTTTCCGATAAGGATTTCTCCTTATTAGCGCCAATTAGGTGACCAAACCTCTCCTCGATGTAACTTCTAGACATTGTTAATATTGCAAATAATAATATGAATAACTTTATCATCTCAATTATTGATTTAATAATATATCATATTATGCAGATGATATCGTGACAATAATTGAATCAATAATATAGAGAGATATGATGCAAAGAATTATCAGTAGTAATAATTGAGTATAAACCGAAAGTGACTTATCACGTAAAAATCAATAATCAATACCGTGTGCTACTACGCAACCACGCCAGACATCGTATTACTTTTACTAAAGTAGTTCAACAGCTTTTAACGCAGTAACACTTTTCGCCGTTATTTTTTATAAAATGATAATTTCGTCATTTTCTAACTACTAACAATACTTCCGTTGTGGGGTCCACTAATGATTGTGGTCGTCGCATTTAATATTTCCGTTAAACGAATATTCCCTAACCAATCAAATATTATATAACAACTTGCATACTTTGCAAAAATTTATAAATACTACCCACAACTATAACATTATATCAAATCCACACCATAATATTAAATAAAAAATATTTCGAGAAAATTAAATCTTTATTCATAAAATTTGGGGTCTCACAATCTCCTCCTTATGAAATTTTTTCCCTCAAATTTTACGTGACGCACTGGTATGCCAAAAGAGATGAGGATACCTTGACTTCATTTCAGATTCTAACTCTTGAGGTATAACCTTTGAGTGTTGAATACGATCCTTCTTATCCAAGATTTTAACACGATCTCCTCACACGTTAAATCTTCTCGCTATCTCATCTAGTTCTAATTTAATAACGTGGTTCGGGTCATCCACATATTTACGTAACATCGACACGCGGAAAAAAACGTTATGAACACGCCGACATACTTGGCGGGGAAAACGAGTCTATAGGCCACGCTCCTACTCGATCGAGGATTTCAAATGGGCCAATAAAATCGAGGGTTGAGATTTCATCTCTTCATCGATTCTCGCTTCTAGAATAACGCCTTCTTGAACCTTCTTCACATTCATCGCCTCTGAGTATGTAGCTTCGAGCGGCTTTTAACTTTATCGATTAAAGTCGATTCTACTCGTATATTTGATATCACCACGTGGGTCCTTAGAGTCTTTAACTCTATCTTCATCATTTATAAGTTATACGAAATGGGTTTTTGTGTTAACAACATCGCACTCATAAACGCATCTGATCTTCTACTCAACGCGTCAGCTACCACATTCGCTTTCCCACGATGGTGTTGAATGGTACGATTGTAATCTTCAACAGCTCGAGCCAATGTCTCTGGTGCATTATACGTTCGTTTTGGTTGAAGAAAAAAATTTGAGGGTTTTAGAAATGGGTTTTGTACTGGGGTCAATACAAAATTCGATTTCATGCTCTAGGGGTAGGCTAGGAAGTCTTCAAGAATACGTCAGGAAATTTATTAACAATAGAAATATCATTCAAAACTTTGACTCTCGTCCAAGACTTGGATATCACATGTAATGAAGGTTTCTCCTAACTGAGTTTCAACCGATAAGTCAAAGTCTAATTTCTCCGGAATAAAATTTAAACATTGAGCGCAAGCAAGAGAGATAAAAGAATGGGTAGAACCGGAATCTAATAAGGTATAAACTTTGCAAGAATTTATAATTAACTAACCCGCTAACTTCTCGTCGGGTTACTCGCTTTTGAGAAGTCAAAGAAAAACGTTCTTAAGAAAACCACCGACTTTGTTTTGTCCAGATCCGCCTTTTTGGTGCCACCGTCCAAAATTGAACTTGACTTTGGTGCACACACAAAAATGGGCTAGGTGACCTTCTTTTCCACAATTGTAACATGCTTTAGATGCATCATGCAGCTTTGACCGATATGTCCCTCCCTCCGCATTTGAAGCATACAACCGGGTGGTCGTTTCTCCTTCCTTAAAACGGGTGTTGGTGTCGACGTCTTTCCATCATTATTGAATCTCTCTTCTTGAAATTTCCACCTCTATTATCTTGGCCATGATTACCATCAAGTGGTTACCATTCTTGGCATGATAATTTCCCCACGATGGTTATCATTGTTCGATGGTCACGCCACCTGCATGATTATTATCGTCGTTGTTGGTCGTTGCCTTTTGGTTGTTCCGACTCATTATCGCGCTCCAATAATCGAGCCCTATTCACAACATCCGAATATAAACAAAGTTTGTGAGAAATGAGGTATTGATGTATATCGGGTTTCAAACCTCTTAGAAACATTCGCGTCATTCGCTCCTCATTATCGAATCAAATGGGATGCAAACCGGATAACTCCGCAAATTTAGCCCTCAGACGCGACACTGGCCATATATTATTTTGCTCCAACTTGATAAACTCCACCTCCTTCATGTGATTTAATACTTTGGGAAAGTACTTGTCGTTGAATAGCTCTTCGAACTTCTCCCAAGACATCTTGAAAGCATCAGTCAGTCAAGTACGCTTTTATGATTCCCACCAAGAATCGCTCTTCACGCAACATAAAGGTGGCAAAAGGAACCTTTTGCTCTCTGAGCATCCCAAGACATCAAATATCTTGGTGATCTCGCTTTAACCACGCCTCCGCCTTTAAGTGGTTCTCGCTTTCCCAAAAACTCCGGTGGTCCCAGCTCCTTGAATCGCTTAGCTGGTGACCACCGTGGGTTGCCTATTATTTCCACCTATATTTTGAACATGAGTCTCTCTCTCACCGATGTTGCATGAATTGCATAAAGCCTCTGAACATCCCATCGTTCACCATTTGATCGGTGTTGTTATTTACCTGAGGATTATTGTCTTCATGTTACACATTATCCTGGGAATTGATCGTTGGTGACTCAACGGTCTCATGTGCTTCATTGTTGATCTCAACATTTTCAGATGCCATTTTAAAATACTGACACAAAACAAGGGTTAAATGACATATCACATATTATCCCTATACTCTGACCGACCAATTAAATACCAAATAAACTTAGGTAGGTCATACTAGTGAAGGAATTCCCCGTCTCTCCTCCTAGTTTCTTATCTCACATCTCAGCCAGAGATCATATCCCTAAGCTTTGATACCAACCGTGACGCCCCAAAACAGTATACATCACCCATCTTGAGTCGCCAGATACATGGTACATAAATTCAAATACAACTTAATTACAACAATCATGTAAAATAACGACAAAACATAGCCGAGAGTTTAAACAAGAATATTGTCATCTAGACAATATCCACACTCAATGGTGTCCTCATTATAATTATTATCACATTATTTCATGTAGAATAGTGAGGACTACTAAAGCCATTTATCCGGACCATCAATTCCATTCCCCGACTCGTCCCCACCTATATTCTCATTTCAAGAGAACAATGAAAGAAAAGGGTGAGCTCAACTAGCCCAAGAAGAAATATTATGACTAAGATAATGCGTAATAAATTATCATTAGCCTTCAACAAAGATAACAACCGATAGTAATATAATAGACAACAAGTTTTAGATCAACAACCGCAATGAATAAGCAATCCATTAAAAGAGTCAAGTAGAGCATAAAATCTACTATCTTCTATGATTTAAAAAGTTTTTCATCAACTTTATCATTTGAGACTCATTTTAATAAATAAATCACATCAATAAATGACCAAATATCGAATCACGACCACAAATTATCCATGCACTACTACCAAGGATATTCATGTAATCATCAATGGTCATGATTATACCGAATAATCCTCGGTCATAATCATACCAACAATTGTCCATCAATGAACTATGTGCCAATGAGGACTTTTACCACATCATTCATTACATTACTACCATGATTATACCTAATAATCCCTAGTCATAATCATACCAAGTCCATCTACGCACGTAAGCCAAAGATGACTTTCATCACAATATAAACATGAGGATGATGAAATGACATAATAATTCAATAAAACAAGTTCAAGGATAAATTTTAAAGATTTATAATTTAATTTATCCAGAAATCAATAACGTCCAAATTGTCAACAAGATACTGCTTTGTGGGGTAAAATTCAAGAATAATATTCATGTACCAAAAATAATTTGGACAGAAAAGAAATATATTTTTTGGGTGAATAGTACTCGTGAATAGTAGATTTCGTGAATAAGTACTGGAATAATACCTAAAAGTGTCACACGAAAAGTGTCGAATAATAACCGAGTGAATGATACTAAAGTGAATAAAGTGAATAGTAATCGTGAATAGAACTCGTGAATAGTACTCTACATTTAAAAGTGCCCCCGAATACCCGAAAGTGAATAATACTAGAGTGAATAGTAATCGGTGAATAAGAATCGTGAATAGTAAGAATCGTAAAAGAAAAATACCAAAGAAAATGATATTTCATGACGAGTACAAAAGAAATGATATCTCATACAAATATAATAGAATATAAGAAACTGCAAATGGATTTTCACCCGCCATGCAGTAATCCACGTAGACAGATCATTTTCACAATTTAATAAAGAATGAATACAAAGGATCATTCACCATGCATGCGATAATCCACATAGACAAAGTTATTCAATGTAATAATAAAGAATGGAATAATGTCAATAACAAGTAATATTTGCATGCATGCATGTGATATTCCAATGTAATAATAAAGAAATGAAACCAGTCACGCGTAATCCGTGATGCACAATATATTCCAAATGTAATAATAAAGAATGGAATAACAACATGTGATATTCCAAATTCAACCGCATGCGATAGATCATGCATGCATATGATATTCTAATGTAATAATAAAGAATGGAATAATGTAAGAATTTCACCATGTATGCGATAGTATTTCGCATGTATGTGTTATTCCAATATAATAATAAAGAATGGAATAATGTAAGAATTTTACCATGTATATGCGAGACTTCATGACAGATAAAGTTATTCCAACATAATAATAAAGAATGGAATAACAAGCTCTCTCTTCATGAATAATGAAAGAAATAATACCCCTTACCTTGAAAGAATAAACCCTCTTACCTAAGAAACCGGAATCGAATAGTGAGGAAGCAGACTTCTTCTTCTTTCTTCTATTTTTCTCTATAATAATTGTTTATATAGCTTTAGTGAATTGGTGAGAAATGAAGGAAGAATGAGCTTTTATTTATAGAAAAATATAGTTTCAATAATTGCATGTTTTGGGGTTCGAAATATTACAGTATAATACCTTCCTCTTTTTTTTATTTTTAATTTAGTCCTGCAAGTATTATCAAACTTGCACCACCTTCCCTAATAGTAAATCATGTGAATCAATAGTAAATCATGTGACTCAATAGTTTTAATCATGTCAAAAAACAATTACCGTATAGTACCTTCAATTATACCTCCATTTTTAATTTAGTCATACAAGTATTATCAATCTTGCACTAACTCCCCTAATAGTACAAGAATGTGAATCAATAGTACACACATGTGAACAAATAGTTATAAGCATGTGAATTAATAGCAATTAATTGCTCATTTATCCAGTTAAATACCCGATTGGTCAATATAACCTCCAGACATCAATTATTATTGAAATAAATGTCAATTTTCATTAACACTAATAATTCCAACACAATGGAACTATCAATTTTATCTTTAATCAACACGAACTTATTCATCATTAATATTATAATTCACAATATTTAACAACCAGGTCATTTCCAGGAAAGTGGGGGCTTTTCGATAAGGATTTCTCCTTATCGGGCCGCAATTAGGTGACCAAACCTCTCCTCGATGTAACTTCTAGACATCATCAATATTGCAAATAATAATATGAATAACTTTGTCATCTCAATTATTGATTTAATAATATATCATATTATGCGATGATATCGTGACAATAATTGAATCAATAATACGAGAGATATGATGCAAAGAATTATCGTAGTAATAATCGAGTATAACCGAGTGACTTTCACGTAAAGATCAATAATCAATACCGTGTGCTACTTTACTACTACGCAACATCACGCCAGACATCGTAGTTTTTACTAATGGGTATTTTTATAAAAGATAATTTTGTCATTTTCTAACTACGACAATACTTCCACCAATTATTTTTATAAAAGATAATTCCCGATCAATCTAATATTTAACAACTTGCATACTAAAATTTAATAATACTACCCATAGGGGGTCCACTCAAATGACCATAATATTCATAAAAATATTTCGAGAATATTAAATCTTTATTCATAAAATTTGGGAATATTCCACCAATCTTCTAATATTGCTTGTTCCGTTGCGCTAGCTTAAACTTGTTGTTTATTAGTTTACTTTGCAAAATTTAAAATACGCATTACCCATAACTATAACATTATATCACCCTTTTGTTTCCACACTCTTGAAATAATATTGGGACTAAAAATGATTTCGAGAAATTTAAATATTTTTATTCATAAAATAATGAGGACTCCTTTTGACATAACAATCGTGAGTTTGAATACAAATATTGTCTAATAGAAAATATACAAACTCAAAAGGAGTCCTCATTATAATTATTGATACACTATTTTACAAAATAGTGAGGACTACTAAAACAACTATCTTGAATCATCACTCCATACCCCTGGCTTAGTTCCTCGCTAAATTCTCTCCTCCCGAGAGAAGAACAATGGAACAAAAAGGAAAAGGGTGAGCTCAACTAGCCCAATAAAGAATATTATATGACTAAGATAATATACAACAAATTATCATTAGTCTTCAACAGAAAAAATGATAAAATATAATAGACAACAAGTTTTAGATCAACAATCGCAATGAAATAACAATCCATTAGAAGAGTCAAGTAGAGAAAGAATTCTACTATCTTCTAAGATTTAAAAGTCCATCATCAATATTTTATCCTTGTAACATCAATCAATATACATCTTGAATCAAATATTCATCTTTGCACTATGTGCCAAAGATATTCATTCAGATCACAAATGGGTCATGTTCATCTCAACACTGCTCATCTTTGCACTACGGCCAAAGATATTCATTAGGTAATCATTCATCTTTGCACTACTAAGGCCAAAGATATTCATCAGCTAATCATTCATCTTTGCACTATAGGCCAAAGATATTCAGTAATATCATCATTTAGGACAGAGGATGATGAAAAATATCTTAAAGAAAACGAATCCAGTGAGATAAAAGATCAAAGATTAGGGATTCATACTTTAGTTTATCCAAGTTCAAAAATACTCCATAATAACCAATTGTGAAGCAGAATTCAAAAAATAAAGATCAAAACATGGATACAATCAAAGATAGTAACCATAATAGACATCTTGGACAAAAAGGAGAAAATTTCATTTTTTTTTGTGAATAGTGTAGATTCGTGAATAGTGTCAGATACGTGAATAAAGTGTCGATACGTGAATAGTAACCCCGACACAAAAAGGTAGAAATTCCATAATAAAATCCATACCAATATTTTAAGATAATGATATTGAAAGAATAACATCATTATGAAAAAAATAACATCCCTTACCTCAAAAATATCAAATTTTCGATCGATCTAATATCTCAGATAAGGTCAAGGAAACTTGCAGATCGATGAATAAAAACTCACAAAGTATCTAAATACTCACAAAATACACCGATAATATAGAGAGAGAAAGAGAGAAAACTTGTTTTCGTGTGATTTTCAATTCTAACTAAGCACCCTATTTATAGAAAATGCTTAGAACGCCATAAAGCAGTACTAACTCGCTACCGATGGCTTTTACTCGCTACTATTCAAGCCCACCACTTTTGAAAATAAATTCAAAGACATTTCATTACTCACCAACCAAAAGTGGGGCCCACCATATTTTTAATAAAAATATTTTATTTTCAAAACTTCAACAATTCATAATAAATAGCCCTTTTATAATAAAAAAATTCAAATCTCATGTGCTTTCCATGGAAATTAATTTCTACAACTTTGTAAGTTTAAGTTTTTTCAAATTCCAAACGAAAAATGACCAAATCCATATATGGACGATTTTCAAAACCTCCATTCCAACAAAATATCGATAAAACACCTCAAAGATTAATTCCTTCATTTATAACCACATAAAATAAATATATCCATCATTTATATCCACATAAAATAAATATTTCCTTATCATATAAATCAATAACTAATTATTCACAAATAATATTATGTAATCACAATTATGACAACCGTGTCGTTCCTGTGAAAGAGGGGCTTTCCGATAAGGATTTCTCCTTATCGCGCGCAATTAGGTGACCAAACCCTTTCCCTACATGTAACTTCCTTAGACATTGCCAATAATGCTATCTAATAATATTATTCAAATAATATGAATTATCGATCCGATAATGGAGATATATCGGCAAATGACAATTATCAAACAACAATAATATAAAATATCAACGCAAAGCAATTATTGAATCAATAAAATAAAATATTGAATAAAGAATTATCGTAATAATTATCGAGTAGTGACTTCTTCACGTAAGAATCAATAATTTCAAAAATATGTGTAATACCGTGTGCTATCAGGCAACCACGCCAGACATCGTATTTTAACCAACCGGTATTCCAAATGTTGTTAATCTGTCAGAACCATTACGCCGTTATTTATAAAAACTCAAACTTGTCATTTTCTTCATCCGACAGCTTATCCGTCATGGGGCCCATAAATGGTCGTACCATCGCATTTAATATTCCCTACGTAAAGAATATTCCACCACCAAACTAATATTCCCCGACAAAATGAATATTTTATAACCACTTGCTTATTTTGCAAAATTTGCACATTTCACCCATAACCAAAGTATTATATCAAATTAACACTTTATTATTCAAATAATAAATAGAGGAAATTTGATTTTATTCATTAAAAGTTGGGGTCTTACAACCTCCCTTCTTATGAAATTTCATCCTCAAAATCGACGACGACTCGGTGTTTCAAAAGGTGAGGATACCTCGCTTTCATTTCGATTCTAACTCCTGTGTCATTTCTTCAATAAGATGGTTTCTCCACAAAACCTTAACTTGTGGTATAACCTCGTGCGTAGGACATGCTCTTTCCTATCCAAGATCTTAACAGTACCTCCTCAGACGTTAAATCTTCGGCTATCTCGTCCGGTTCTAACTCAATAATGTGGTTCGGGTCTTTCACATATTTACGAAGCATAGATATGTGAAAAACATTATGAACACGAGACACGCTTGGAGGTAATGCGAGTCTATAGGCCACATTTCCTATTCATCAAGAATCTCAAATGGACCAACAAATCGTGGATCGAGCTTTCTCTCTTCCCAAATCTTGTAACTCCCTTCCATGGAGCAATACGTAATAAATACATGATCCCCAATATTAAATTCCACGCCCTTTCGATGAAGATCCGCGATAACTCTTTTGTCGATCCTGTGTCATTTGTATACGCTGTCGAATCATTTGGATCTTTTCGTAGTTATGCGTATCAATTCGGGTCCCAATAATGTTGCTTTCTCCCACCTCATCCCAAAGATATCGAGAGAGCGACACTTTCGCCCATACAATGCTTCAAATGGAGCCACATATATACTTGCTCGATAATTGTTGTTGTAGGAGAATTCCACCAATGGTAGGTACTTATCCCAACTCCCTTTGAAATCTAGGACACAAAGTCTTAATAGATCTTCAAGAGTTTGAATAGTCCTCTCTCGATTGTCCGTCCGCTTGAGGATGGTATGTCAAATCAATCAGAACTGCGCTCCATAGCTTTTCGCAAGCTAACCCAAAATCGTGAAGTGAATCTTGGGTCACGATCCCAAACTATGGATACCGGCATGCCATGCAATCTCACAATCTCATTTACGTATATACTAGCAAGACGCTCAAGGAATAAGTCTCCAGATAGGCAAGAAATGGGCAGACTTGGTTAATCTATCAACAATAACCCAAATCGCATCTACGCCTTGAGAAACCTTGGGAAGACCCAGAACTAAATCCATAGTAATGTGTTCCCACTTCCATTTTGGAATCTCAAGTGGTTGCAATGGACCCTTTGGCACTTGATGCTCCGCTTTACACGCTGACAAGTTAAACACCTCGAGATAAACTCCGCGATCTCTCTCTCTCTTCATATTGTTCCACCAAAATGTATGTCAAGATCATGATACATTTTGGTACTCCCTGTGATGGATTGCAAAACTGTGTCAGTGTGCCTCCATCATGATTCTATGCTTCAAGTCGTAATCGTTAGGAACACAAAGTCCGGAGTCGACTCAAGTATTCCTTCTTCATCGATTCTTGCTTCGAATAGCACCTTCTTGCACTTTCTTCTTCATACGATCACTCCATATCCGTAGCTTCGAGCAAATTTTAACTTTATCGATTAAAGTCGCTTCTACTCAGATATTTGATATCATCACACGGGTACTGAGCCTTTACCTCTATCTCCATCCTTTGCAAGTCATACAAAATGGACCTTTTTGTGTTAACAACATTGCACTCGTACCCGTGATATGATCTTCTACTCAATGCGCCAACCTACCACGCTTGTTTTTCCAGATGATATCGATGGGTGATCGTAATCTTTCAACAACTTGAGCCAACATCGCTGCCGCATGTCGAGTTCTTTTGGGTGAAGAAATATTTGAGGCTTTTTATGATCTCAGATAGATCTCCACTTTCTCCCCATAGTAAGTAGTGTCTCCAGATCTTCAACGCGAAAACGATCGCCGCTAACTCCAAATCATGAGTAGGATAATTCCTCTCATATTCTTTGACTTGTCGCGAGGCATAGGCTATGACTTTTCCATGTTGCATGAGAACACATCCTTACTCTTTGCCTGAAGCATCGCTGTAGATAACAAATCCATCCGAACCAGATGGTATTATCAGAACCGGTGCCCAAATGAGTCTCCTCTTGAGCTCTTGAAAACTCTTCTCACAATCCTCACTCCAACCGAATTTTGTTTCTTTACAAGCCAGCTGAGTTAACGGAGTAGCGATTCGAGAAAATCCTTCCACGAATCTCCGATAATAACCAGCTAAGCCCAGAAAGCTACGATTTTTTGGCCACCGATTTTGTTGTTCTAACTTCAGATTGCTTCAATTTTATCCGTCGACAGATACTCCATGTTTTGACACCACGCGCCCAAGGAATGCTACTTCCTCAAGCCGTAACTCGATTTCTTCAACTTGGCATATAGCTTGTTATCACGAAGGTTTTTGCAGTACCATCTTCAAATGGTGCTCATGATCTTCACTACTTTTGAATAGATGAGGATGTCATCAATAAAGACAACAACGAACCGATCCAAATATTCTTTGAACACACTGCTCATCATATCCATGAAAAGCAAAGAGGAGCATTAGTCAATCCAAAAGACATGACTAAGAATTCATAATGCCCGCATCGAAGTTCTCAAGGCGCCTTTGAATATCCTCGCTTTTAATCTTCAAATTGATGATATCCGTAACTAAGATCGATCTTTGAAAAGAATTGTGCTCTCAGAATCGGGTCGAACAAGTCATCAATGCGAGGTAGCGGATACCTATATTTAATGGTGACATGGTTCAATTTCTCGAGTAGTTAATACAAAGTCGCATACTCCCATCTTTCTTCTTTACTTAATAACACAGAGCACCCCAAGGAGATGTACTAGATCTAATGAAACCGATGTCCAACAACTCCTCAGTAGTTGGACCTTTAACTCCTCAAGTTCAATAGAGCCATTCGATATGGGGTTTTAGAAATGGGCTTTGTACCGTGTTCAAGATCAATAAAGAATTCAACTTCACGCTCGGGGTAGACCGGAAGTTCTTCAGAAATACGCCAGAAATTCACTAACAATGTAAATATTATTCAAATCGACGTGTTTTTGTTCAAGTCCGTGATATGGGCTAAGAAAGCTTGACATCCATTTTTCAATAAACGAATAGCTTTATGGCTTGATATATGACATGTTGATTGATTTTAATGGTTTGGTTGTTTGAATTCGCATAATAGGTTGGTTAGGAATATGAAAACTAACAACCTTATTTAAAATAATCAATTTTAGACGATGATGAGTGGTTAACCAATCAATCCCTAAAATCACATCAAATGCAAGAATTTTCAACGAAATAAGATCTCCACAGTAATGTTATGGTTCCAACTTGAATCAAGCAAGATTTATAAACAGTAGATGTAATGAAAGTTTCTCCTAACGGAGTCTCAACAGATAAGTCAAGGTCTAATTTCTCCGGAGTCAAGTTTAAACGTTGAGCACAAGCAGGAGAGATAAAAGAATGGGTAGAACCAAGATTCAATAAGGTATAAACTTCGCAAGAGTTTATGATTAGCTTACCCGTGATCACCCTCATTCGGTTTCTCGATTTTTGGCTACCACAACAAACGCCTCCTCGAACCATCGATTTTGTTTTGTTCGTAGTCGCTTTTGGTGTCGCCATCCCAAATTGACTTCGATTTCACACCGGAAAAAATCAAAGCTATATGACCGCTCTTTTCCACACCGAAACACACCTTGAAGGTCCGTGGAATAGCTTGGACTTATGTGTCCTCCTCTCCGTGATCTATAAGATCTAACCGGAGGTCGTTTCTCCTCCCTAGAATTTGTTGTTGTGCCGGTGTCGCCGATGTCTTCCCGCCATTGTTGAATCTCTCTTTTCGAAATTTCCACTGACTCACCTCTCCTATTATCATGGCCACGATTACCACCCGAGTGGTTACCGCTTTTTGTCAGATTCTTTCCTCCCGCCGGTTATCATCGCTTCGATGATCGTTGCCACCCAGATGACCTCGATTGGGTCCTCATTGGGCATACTCATTATCTCGCTTCTAATAATTGAGCCATGTTGACAACATCCGAATATAAAGAAAATTTATGAGAGATAAGATATCGTCAATCTCTAAGTTTTAGACCTCTCGTAAACATCCTCGTCATTCGCTCCTCATTCTCAACCAAATGAGGTGCAAACCGATAACTCGCAAACTTCGCCTCAGACGGGACACCGCCATGTTGTTTTGTTCAAACCGATAAACTCCACCTCCTTCATATGATTTAATACTTTCGTGAAAGTACTTGTCATTAAACAGCTTTTTCAAACGTTTTTCAAGACATGTTGAAAGGGGCAGTTGGTACGCTTCACGATTCCCACCAAGAATCGCCTCACCACTGAACATAAAGGTGGTGAATGGAACCTTCGTTTTCTCCGCATCCCAAGACATCGAATATCTTGGTAATTTGTTTAACCCACATTTCCGCCTTTAATCGGATCCGCTTTCCGCAAATTTCGTGGTCCCAACTCCTCGAATCGCTTGGCTGTGACAAGCCGCGTGATCGCTATCATTTCCACCGTATTTTGTGCACGAAGTCTCCTCGTCTGATTTTGCATGAACCGCAAAAAGCTTCTAAACATCCCATCATTCATCATTTGTTCTAGAGTGTTGTTTACAGTGTAGGAATATTGCTTTCTTGTTGCACGCTCCCTCGGGTGGTGATTAAAGGTGTCTCCACTGGCCTCGATTCACTTCATTGTTAATATTTTGCACCGCCATTCTCAAATATCGCATACAAACAAGGGTTAAGGGTTAATTAACATGTCACATATTATCCCTATACTCGACCGACCAAATAAATACCAAATAAACTTAGTAAAGGTCATACTAGCGAAGGAATTTCTGCCTCTCCCTCCTAGTTCTTGTCTCACATCTCGCCCAGGATCATATCCCTAAGCTTTGATACTAACCGTGACGCCCCAAAATAGGTATACATCACCCATTTCGAGTCGCCAAATACATGGTAGTAAACAAATACAACTTCAAGAATACAATTGTCGTGCAAAATACGACAACACATATATATCGTGAGTTTGAATACAAATATTGTCTAATAGATAAAGATAAAAACTCAAAAGGAGTCCTCATTACAATTATTGATACACTATTTTACAAAATAGTGAGGACTACTAAAACAACTATCTTGAAATCATCACTCCATACCCCTATTAGTTCTCGCTAAATTCTCTCCTCCGAGAAGAACAATGGAACAAAAAAGAAAAGGGTGAGCTCAACTAGCCCAAGAAAGAATATTATGACTAAGATAATATACAACAAATTATCATTAGTCTTCAACAGGAAAATCTCGATAAAATATAATAGACAACAAGTTTTAGATCAACAATCGCAATGAAACAACAATCCATTGTAAGAGTCAAGTAGAGAAAGAATTCTACTATCTTCTAAGATTTAAAAGTCCATCATCAATATTTTATCCTCGTAACATCAATCAATATACATCTTGAATCAAATATTCATCTTTTGCACTACGTGCCAAAGATATTCATTTCAGATCACAAATGATCATGTTCATCTCAACACTGCTCATCTTTGCACTACGCGCCAAAGATATTCATTAGGTAATCATTCATCTTTGCACTACAAAGCCAAAGATATTCAGAGGTAATCATTCATCTTTTGCACTACGTGCCAAAGATATTCAAGAATATCATTATTTAGGACCGAGGATGATGAAAAATATTTAAAAAAAACGAATCCAAATGAGATAAAAGATCAAAATTATTAGAGATTCATACTTTAGTTTATCCAAGTTCAAAAATACTCCATAGTAACCAATTGTGAAGCAGAATTCAAAAATAAAGATCAAAACATGGATACAATCAAAGAGAGTAACCATAATAGACATCTTGGACAAAAAGGAGAAAATTTTATTTTTCGGTGAATAGTGTCGTATTCGTGAGTAGTACCGTATACGTGAATAGTGTCGTATACGTGAATAGTAACCCCTACACAAAAGGTAGAAATTCCACAATAAAATCCATACCAATATTTTGGTATAATAATATTGAAAGAATAACATCATTATGAAGAAAATAACATCCCTTACCTCAAAATATTAGTACTTCTGATCGGAATATCGGTATAAGGCTGAAGAAAACTTGCACTGATGAATAGCAACTCACAAAATATCTAAATACTCACAAAATATGCTCGATAATATAGAGAGAGAAAGATAGAAAACTTGTTTCTAGTGTAATTTTCAATTCTAACTAAGCACCCTATTTTGTTTTCCAAAACTTCAACAATTCATAATAAATAGCCTTTGAAAATAAATTCCAAAGACATTTCATTACTCAAAACCAAAAGTGGGAATCACCATATTTTTTAATATATGCTTTCAATAATTCATAATAAATATTTAATGTCCTTTCCATAGGAAATTTAATTTCTACAACTTTGTAAGTTTAAGTTTTTCAAATTCCAAACAAAAAATGACCAAATCCACATACTGGACGATTTTCAAAACCTCCATTCCAACAAAATATCGATAAAACACCTCAAAGATTAATTCCTTCATTTATAACCACATAAAATAAATATATCCATCATTTATATCCACATAAAATAAATATTTCCTTATCATATAAATCAATAACTAATTATTCACAAATAATATTACGTAATCACAATTATGACAACCAGATCGCTCCAGAAAGAGGGGCTTTTCGATAAGGATTTCTTCTTATTGGCGCGCAATTAGGTGACCAAACCCCTTTCCTGATGTAAATTCCTTCAGACATTGCCAATAATGCTATCTAATAATATTATTCAAATAATATGAATTATTGATCCGATAATGGAGATATCCGTGAAGTGACAATTATCAAACAACAATAATATAAAATATCAACGCATCAATTATTGAACCAATAAAATAAAATATTGAATAAAGAATTATCAGAATAATTATTGAGTAGTGACTTTTCACGTAAGAATCAATAATTCAAAAATATCATGTAATATCGTGTGTTATCAGGTAAACCACGCCAGATATCAGTATTTTAACCACCGGTATTCCAACAAGTGTTAATTCGTGAAACCATTACGCCGTTATTTATAAAAACTCAAACTTGTCATTTTCTTCATCCTCGTTATGGGGCCCACAAATGGTTGCGCTGGTTATCCACGAAAAGAATATGGGGCCCACTTTATAAATGCTTATTTTGCAAAATTTTCACATTTCACCCATATCAAAGTATTATAATATTAACCTTTATTATTCAAAATAATAAAAAGAAATTTGAATATTCCATCGCCCATTTGAAACTCAAACGAATATTCGCCCTACAAAATGAATATTTTATAACCACATATCTATGCTTATTTTGCAAAATTTGTATTATTGAATTTCACCCATAATTTAACGTTTCAAAGTATTATATCAAATTAACTACTTTATTATTCAAAATAATAAAAAGAGGAAATTTGATTTTATTCATTAAAAAGTTGGGTAAGATCCCAACTTAGAATAAAGATTATTTTTTCAAAACTGTTGAACTACCCTATAGTAGTAAAAGTACAAAGAATATGGCGTGGTTGCATAAGTAGCACACGATATTGATTATTGATGCTTACGTGAGAAGTCACTCATTATACTCAATTATTGCTACAAAGTAATTGATGCATAATATGTTTCATATTATTGATTCAATTATTATCATAGTATCATCTGCATAATATTTTATATTATTAAATCAATAATTGAGATGACAATGTTATTCATATTATTATTTGTATTATTGACGATGTCTAGAAAGTTCATCGAGGAAAGGGTTTGATCACCTAATCAAGGCTACCAATAGGAGAAATCCTTATCGGAAAAGCCCCCCTTTCTTAGGAATGATCGGTTGTTAAATATTGTGAGTTATAATATTAATGATGAATAAGTTCGTGTTGATTAAAGATGAAATTATTGATAAAAATATTTCCATTGTGTTGGAATTATTTGTGTTAGTGGAAATCAACATTTATTTCGATAATAATTGATTTCTGGATGTTAAATTAACCAAGTAACAATTAATCGGATAAATAAACAATTAATTGTTATTTGTTCACATGCAAATTACTGTTGGTTCACATGTATGGAACTATAGATTCACATGCATGTACTATTAGGGGAGGTGGTGCAAGATTGATAATACTTGAAGGACTAAATTAAAAATTGAGGTATAGTTGAATGTACTATATTGTAATAATTCGAGCCCTTAATTGTGCAATTATCGAAACTATGTTTTCCTATAAATAGAAGCTCATTCTTCTTTCATTCTCACCAATTCACTAAGACTCATAAGAGCAATTATATAGAGAGAAAGAAGAAGAGTATTCCGCTACTTCACTATTCCAGTATCCAGTCTTCTTCTAAGGTAAGGGATATTATTTTTGTTCAATATTCGTATGAAATAATATTTTCTTTCATACTCTGTAGTATGTGAGTAATATTATTTCATTTCGTATTCCTAATTTTACACTCATTTTGTTAAAGTATTGCTTCTATACTCCGTGAAATTTGTAGAATATCCTTGAAATTTGCGCTTCATCTAGTATTGTTTCACAAGGATATTTTCTGAACATTCTTGTTAAATTTTAAGCTTTTCATACCGGAATACTATTCACGGGATACTATTCACAAAGTACTATTCACGGGATACTATTCACAAAGTACTATTCATGGGATACTATTCACGGGGTACTATTCCTGAAGTACTATTCACGGGGTACTATTCACCCGGATACTATTTATGACAAAAATTGATATTTTTTTATCCAAATCATTTTTGATTCAATATTATTCTTGAATTTTACTCCACAAAGCAGTATCATGTTGACAATTTGGACATTATTAAATTCTGGATAAATTAAATTATAAATCTTTAAAATTTATCCTTTGTTTTTATTTAATTGAATTCATATATCATTGTCATCATCCTCATGTTTATATTATGATGAAAGTCATCTTTCGCCGTAGTGCATAGATGGACTGTTGATTTGTATGATTATTGTTAACGCCATGATCTTTCCTCGTGTCCCAATCACGTAAGACACGTCCGATATCCTGCACAGTAAACACGATCAACACCAAAAGCTTGACGGCCTGACCGTCGGGGGATAACTCCGGCGTGAGATTCAGTACAGGCGATCACAATGTTAACAATGGAGGATAAAATATCTAGTGTTTGAGAGAGATAATAATTTAGTTAGGTGTTGTTACCTTTTCTTTGTGTGAGTTCCTTGCCTTTGTATGCCACTGACCTCTCCTGGCCCACAGCCTGTAGCCGACTAAGCCCTGTCCAATCCTCGTTGATGTAACAACTCGATATTTTCTATATAAATAAATAAGAAATTTTGCGTATAATTTTTATTTTTTATTTTAAGGATGAGGATTTGTACAAGATAATGTATATATGTATTTATGTGGTAAATAAAAATATATTTATTACATGATTATTAACAAGTAAATTTATTTTAGAATTATTGATTATTATAAAGTATATTCTTATAATAATTAATTTTAAGATAGAAATGTTTTTATTAAATATTTTCCATAAAAATATAATCATATACTATTTAAATAATATATGAAGTGATTATTAGAATAATTATAATAATTATTTTATTATATGAATTTTAGTACTGATTATTAAGTTAATTATTTTACCTTAATTATTAAGGTTAAATATGAAGAATAAATCGAGATATGGAATCCAAACCCTAATTTAGGATTATTGTCAAGGTATGAGAATAATAATATAGTATTAATTATATTTTGATTTTTCAAAGGCTATAAATATGTATTTGTATGTCTCAGATTGATAATGGTTGGTCAATTCTGATTGTATTATGACCAAACCCTAAGTAATAATGTTAAACTCTAATTTGAGATCCAATTTAGAGTACAAGATTGTTATATAACTATGTTATATAATTTATGTTGTGGATTAATTAGGTAAACCCTAATTTTAGTAACCCTAAATAAATTCTTTAGAAAATCCTAATAAAACCCTATTTTTTTTGAATGAGAAACCCTAATTTGAAATTCAAATTAGAGTTCAAGATTGTTGGTAATTGTGATAAGATGATTAATTAACAAGTATTAGAATTATAATTTTTAATCATGAAAACTTTAATTACTAAATTAAAAACCCTAATTTCTATATTTAGTAACCCTAATTAGTAAACCTAATTACTATTTGTAAATCCTAATTGCTAATTTAGCAAGGTTAATTATGTTTTGTTAATATTAAACCATAATGTTCCTGTATATGTAATTAGAGAATTAAACGCGATTAAGAAACACTAATTTGCAAAAATTAGAAACTAACATTATTTTTTTTTATTATTTTTTTTTAAACCCTAATTGTTATTCTAGAAATCCTTTTTGTGTTAAACCTTAGGTTTAAACCCTAAGGGTTTGCATGATTACATGAATGCCCTTAAAATTCCAAGACAAATGACCATTTTGCACCTTTGCATTATTAAGCTACAAACTAGGTTTTGACAATAGGATGGGTGGGTGACCAACTTGTTTGACAAATGTGACTTAAAATTGACAGCAACTCAGCCAGCAATCAGCCATATACAATGCACACAAGTATTATAAATAGATTTGGAGATAGAGAAATTCATTTTGCTAGCTCAAATTTTTCCAAACACTCAACATTTTCTCTCAAGCTCCCCACCTACGAAATTCTCTCCTAAAATCAGTCAAGAACCGAGCCCCACTAATATCAAAAACAAATCAGTAGCCTTAGAACAAGAAGGTCAAAGTAAAGGTATAAAACCCTAGCAAGATTTCTGTCCAAAAATCTGTTGTTTTTTGTGTTAAATATGTTAGATATAGTGTCTAAGGATGATCTGGGTTGCTAGATGTTAGATCCATAACATCTAGAGGCTCGAATTTGAAGATTTACAAAATCTGGAAAATTTTTAAAGAGTCGTCTGACAACGAATATTGTCAGGCCTTGTAGTCTGTCATGAGATCTTTATTCTAGAACTTGAATCAAAGTCAGAACATGAACCGATTGTAAGTTATTCAAGGTCAAAGTGCGTTGACGGTTAAGCCACGTAGCGCGTTTCGATAACCGAAAAAATGACTTTAAATGGTCTGACAACATTTTCTATCGCCTAGATCTTTTTGTTGTTAGTTATTTTGTTGTTGTTGTGGTATCTAAGTTGTAGTATGTAGTTTATACTATATGTTTATGCCTTAACATCTCCTAATTGTAAAACTGGATGATTACAGTAGATGGTCAAACTAGGACAGACGAACATGGAAGCTGTTTTCTGGGTAACCCATAAAACGCTTGATCATGTCGTCTGGCATGGTTTGACCGGTCTTTTTATGTTTGATCTGTTGTTGTTTCAGTGATATAATGTAATAGATCTCTTTCTTGTCATGTTGGGTATACACTGGATGCAAAATATCACAGAAACATCACATGATCAACAAGTTATGGAAGCCCAAAACTAGCCAGTCGAACTGTTCTTCATTTCTGGGTAACCCAGAAAATGAAGAACAACTCTGACAGCTTGTTCATGGCTTCAGATCTCCTTTGTTATGTATTGTTTGAGCACGTTTGTTGTTGGATAATGTAGTACTGCACAAGTACTACAAGATCTGATGATTAGCTTTCCCAGAAACACATCACACACGATTTTAATGTTGGTCAAAGTAGTAACCATGATAGCTACATATGAATTCTGGGTTTGTATGAAGAACACGAAGAACACCTATTGTGACGCCCCCAAAATAGGTATACATCACCCATTCTGAGTTGTCAATACATGGTACAGAAACAACTACAACTTTATTATTACAATAGTAAAACTGTGAGTTTAAATACAAATATTATCTTCTAGACAATATCTATACTCAAATAAATCCTCATCACATTTATTGATACATTATTTTACAAAAATGGTGAGGACTACTAAACAACTCTCTCTAGAACCTTCATTCCATACCCCAACTGTTATCGCTTATATTCTCGCCCCCGATAAAAATGGAACAAAAGGAAAAGGGTGAGCTCAACTAGCTCAAGAAAGAATATTATGACTAAGATAATATACAACAAATTACCGTTAGTCTTCAACAGGAAAAATCTAATAGAATACAATAGACAACAAATTTTAAATCAATATTCGCAATGAAATAATAATTCATTAGAAGAGTTAAGTAGAGAATGCAAACTACTATCTTCCATGTATGAATTTAAAAGTTCATCGCTCATCTTTTATCCCCGTAACATCAATCAATATATATCCGAATCACATATTCATCTTTGCACTACAATGTGCCAAAGATATTCATCATTGGTCATATTCATCTAAACACTGCTCATCTTTGCACTAAAGCCAAAGATATTCTTCAGAAATCATTCATCTTTGCACTATGTGCCAAAGATATTCCATAATATTATCATTTAAGACCGAAGATGATGAAAATATTTTTAAAGAAACGAATCCAAAGGAAACAAAATGACAAGGATTAAGGATTAAGGATTCGTACTTTGTTTTATTCACGCCCAAAAATACCTCAAAATAATCGCAGTGGTGTAAAATTCAAGAATGATCAAAACATGGATACAATCAAAGCTAGTATCCGTAATAGATATTTTGGACTAAAAAAGAAAATTTTCATTTTCGATGAATAGTGCCGTATTCGTGAATAAGTGTCAGATACGTGAATAAGGCCAGATACGTGAATAAGAACTCGACACCAAAAGTTCCAAATTTGATAAAAACTTCAGATCAATATTTCAACATAATGATATTGAAGAAATAATATCATTACAAAAAAAATAATATCCCTTACCTCGAAAGATCAAGATTTCTAATAAACACCAGGATATAAAGCTATGACTTGAACTTGCATCAAAAAGAATACTCAAATTATACTCAAAATACTCACAAGAATACGCCTCGATAATATAGAGAGAGAAAACTTCAGCTTCGGTGTGATCTATATTCAGCCATGCTTGACAACAAATAAGTCTACTAAACAAATCAAAAACGCTTTTATTATTTAAAATAATTAAAACTTCCAAAAATCAATTATTCAGAATTTTAACATCAATAATTCATAATAAATAGCCCTTTTATCAGAAAATTCGAATCATGAGTTTTTATAGGAAATTCAATTCTCTACAACTTTGCGTAAGAAAGTTTTTCCAAATTCCAAGCAGTAAATTGGACCAAATACACAAAGCAAGCGATTTTACAATGTTATAATCAAATTTCAACCAATAAATGGGGTCCACCGACATGTTTAACATGTTTTAAACATTTATTGCAACAAAAATACTCATCCTCCTCAGATACTCATATATCCCACATTCGTTGTAAAAATATCACCATTATTATATTATTAAAATATAATAATATATTTATTTTATCGTAAAAGATAAAATTTCAATTTTTCAACAATTGTCACAATAAAATTTTCTCCATCTATATCCACATAAAATCAATATTTTTCTCATCATATGAATCAATAATTAATTATTCACAAATAATATTACGTAATCACAATATTAACAATCGTGCAGTTCCCAGGAAGGGGCTTTCCAATAAGAATTTCTCTCATCGACGCCGCAATTAGGTGACCAAACCTCTCTTAGATGTAACTTTCTAGACATTGTCAATAATGTTATCTAATAATATTATTCAGATAATATGAATTATTGCTTCGATAATGAAAAATATTGTGTAATGACAATTATGAAAAACAAAGAATATAAAATATCAACGCAACAATTATTGAATCAATAAAATAAAATATCGAACAAGAATTATCGTAACCATTATCGAAGTAAAGTGCCTTTCACGTAAGAATCAATAATTGGTGCAATACCGTGTCTTCTACCGTGTTTTTAACCACCGAGGATTTTAACAAGATAATCAGAATAACTACGTCAAGTTATTTTTAAACAACTTATATTCATCGTTTTCTTCATCCAATCGCTCAGTTATGGGGCCACACATGGTCTGCTACTGGTCGCATTTAATATTCCCCACAAAGATTTAATATTCCACGACCAAACGAATATTCCCTAAACAACAATGAATATTTTATAACCACTTGCTTATTTTGAAATATTCATGTATTTTTTACCCCTAACTATCCACATTAATCACATCAACCCTTACTATTTCAAAATAATAAATAGAAAATTAAATTTCATTAATAATAAGTTGAGGTCTTACACCTATAGCGATTGAGTGCCTCTGTCGCTATAAAGAATCTTTAGCGAAACTTTTAATAAAATTAATTATTTTAATTCCAAAAATTATTTAAAAATAGTATTTAATTTTCGAAAATTATAAAATTATTTTAAAATTATTTTAAATTATTAAAATTAAATATTAATAATTTGAAATATTTTTTATAAATATTAGTATTTATTTAAATATTAGTGATAATTAATTTGTTTATTAAATTCATTAAATAAATTAAGTAAAAATGATTTTATTATATTAAAAATCATTTTAAATGATAATAAGTTATTTAAAAATATTTTAAGTTATAAAATATAACTTTTAATATTTTAAAGCAAATTTCATTAATTATTTAATATTAATGAATATTAAGTTATTTACTAAATAAATTAAATAAATTAATTAAAAATGATTTTATTATATTAAAAATCATTTTAAATAATAATAAGGTATTTAAAAATATTTTAAGTTATAAAATATAACTTTTAATATTTAAAGATAAATTTCATTAATTAATTATTATTAATGATATTAAAGTTATTTAATAATTATATTAAATAATTTAGTTGAAAAATGATTTTAATATTATAATAATCATTTTAAATGAAAATAAAGTGTTTAAAGATATTTTAAGTTATAAAATATAACTTTTAATATTTAAAGGATAATTTCAATAATAATTTAATACTAATGATTATTAACTTATTTTTAATGATATTAAATTTATTTAATAATTATATTAAATAAATAGTTTATAAATGGTTTTATTAATTTAAAAATCATTTAAAAGGGATATAAATGAATTAAAAATATTTTAAGTTATAATTAAATGACTTTTAATATTTTGGTAATAATACATTAATACTTTAATATTAATGATAATTATTTAAAAATAATTTTAAATGTTTTAAAAATCATTTAAAGGTAATATTAATACTTTAAAAGTATTTCAAGTTATTATAAATAACTTTAACATTTTAGAAATGATTTCATTAATAGTTTAATATTAATTAAATATTAATGATAATATAATTGTTTAATATTTAAATCATTTAATAATGATTAGGTGTTTGGAAATTCAGCGATAAATTATAATAAATGTTTTAAAATTATTATAAGTCATTTAAAATAAAATGATCGATACTAAGTTCTGTGACGTAGTCTTAGACTCGATAATTACTCGATAAAGTCGCTTGCAGACAATCGACATGTTTCAGAAATTGATATGGACTTAGATAATGTGATTAGATAAAGTGATTATTTGTGATTCAATGGTTGTTAAACCTATGTGCCAATGTGATTAGGCTATGTGCTGACTGCAATAAGCAGTGTTATGTGTTATAGTATATTGTTCTAATCGAACGAATGATCTGATTAATGATAGGTCGTGCTATAAACGATAAAACTAAGTATGAACTGTAAGCAGCGCATCAGACAAGTATCTTACCTTTGCATTTTCTTTATGCAATGGACATGAGTAAGAATGTTTCTAAACTATATTATTACTGTACAGATTATTAACCTTATATTATATACGCCCATTGATTATCAACATGTTAGTATATGATAATTCAGATATATATTATGTTCGTTAATTTCAATAAATGGTTATACAAGTGTCCCCACTTGGATAATCATTGTATTTAATCACATATTGATATACCTTTGTCAATTACCCGTATACATAAATGTTGAATTATAGATTATTGTTGAACAAGATAAAACCTTTGATTTGGAACCCAGGCAAGTATGAGCATCCCTACACGGGAAAACTTTTATGCGCCCAAGGCGGACAGAGTGAACGATACCCTCGTTCTTGCATGTAGTATTGATCAACGAGGCATAACGGGCCGATCACCCCCCGCGTCGTAAGTTATAAATTTTGAGATGAATTTCTATTTAACCTATTTGAAAATTAAAAACAATGTTCATAACATGTCACCTAAACCCTATTTATAGTCAAGACGTAATTTCAAAGATTTGGTATAGAATTGATATATTATTATCATTGATCTGATTACTTCACAAATTGTTGAATCGTTGTAGAAACTAAGTAGTATAAAGAAAACATTTAAATTCTTTCAAACTTATATATATATATATATATATATATATATATATTTATATATATATAATTGCTATTACTTGCTGGGCACTCAAATGCTCATCCTTGCTTAATTTAAATGTTTTCAGCTAAGTGTGAAGAACCAGAAAGCTCATGCAGAAACAAAGGAAAAGGAAAGCTAACCAAATAAGATTTATGGTATTCTATGTAATAGTTTGAGACTATTAAGACAATGATATATATATATATATATATTATCTATCAAGATATGTAATGAATGTAATAAAGGTTACGTACTTGGGAGCTAGACTCTGATAATTATGTAAATTAAGTTTGAATTTTATATTATTGTTATTATTATTAGTATTATTTCGCTCATATAAATTGTATCGTAAAGCACCGAGTTCGAGTTTCAAGTACCCGGATTTGGGGGCTCTACAGTTGAACACAATGCAGAGATGACAGTCAACGTTTATCCCCATAATCATCACCGGTCAAAGCCCCAGTGGAACCATTCCCATCCAATGAATCGGCCCACTGCTCCAGCCCAATACTCCATAGGCCCAAAATAAAGGTATTATTCACCCAATGGGTCGGCCCAATGAACCGGCCCAATACTTTCAAGACCTACCCAACATGTCTAAAGTATTATGGCCCAACATTGCCCCCAGTCTTTTATTTAAACAGGATGTTTTAATGAAAGAGTATAAAGGTTGTGACGCCCCCAAAATAGGTATACATCACCTATTCTGAGTCGTCAAATACATGGTACAGAATACAAATACAACTTAATTATACAACTGTCGTGTAAAGTACGACAAAACATAAGCAGTGAGTTTTAATACGAGATATTGTCGTCTAGACAATATACAAACTCAAATTCAATATTATTACATTTATTTTCTACTATTTCTTTGAATAGTGAGGACTACTAATGCTATCATCCGTCCGTCACTCCGCTTCCCGACTAGTCCTCGCCACGTTCTCATTTCTCAAGAGAACAATGAAAGTAAAAGGGTGAGCTCAACTAGCCCAAAGAGGGAAATATTATGACTAAGATAATGCGTAATATATTATCGTTAGCCTTCAACAGTGTTAAACCGATACAATATAACAACCAACAAGTTTAACTGCAGCGGAACAAGCAATCCATTCAAAGAGTCAAGTAGAGAATAAAATCTACTATCTTTTATGATTTAGAAGGTTTTTCATCACTGTTATCGCTGGGACTCAACTTAATAAATAATCCACATCATCGAATCACCCCTGCACTACGGCCAAGGATATTCTTTAGTATCACGACCACAATTATCCATGTACTACGGACCAAGAATATTTGTGTATTCAATAATGGTCATGATCATGCCAACAACTGTCCATCAATGCTCTATGGGCCAATGAGGACTTTTTCCACATCATTTGTAACATTACGGTCATGATTACACCGAATAATCCCTGGTCATAATCATACCAAGCCCATCTATGTACTATAGGCCACAGATGACTTTCAACAAAATATAAACATGAGGATGATGACAATGATATAAGAATTCCATAAAACAAGTTCAAGAATTAACTTATCCAGGAACTAATAACGTTAAAATTGTCAACACGATACTGCTTCGTAGAGTAAAATTCAAGAATGCTCAGAAGAATATTTCCATGAAAAGATACTGGATGAAGCGCAAATATCAAGGATATTCCACTAATTTCATAGAGTATAGAAGTCAAAACTTTAACCAACTGAGTATAATAAAGAATGGAATAACAAAAGAAATCACCGTGCATGCGATAGACCAGCATATGCAAAAGTTATTCCAATGTAATAATAAATAACGGAATCGTGTCCAGCGAAACGCATGCATGTGATATTCCAATGTAATAATAAAAGCGGAACCCGTGTAAGGCGTGAGAGAACGATAGATGGATGTTCAAAATGAATGATAAAGAATGGAACAATGTAAGAATTTCACCAAGTATAGGGTAGCCCACGATACAAAAGTTATTCCAATGTAATAATAAAGAATGGAATAACATAAGTTCTCTTCATGGATAAGAAAGAAATAATACTCCCTACCTTGGAAAAACTGGATACTGGAATAGTTAGGTAGCAGACTTCTCTTCTTCTTTCTCTCTATAATTTCTCTCTATAATAATCGCTCTAAAGCTTTTGTGAATTGGTGAAAAATGAAAGAAGAATGAGCTTCTATTTATAGAAAAATATAGTTTTGATAATTGCACGTTTGGGGCTCGAAAAATTACAGTACAATACCTCCAACTTTTCCTTTATTTTTAATTTTGTCATGGAAGTATTATCAAACTTTCACCACCTCCTCTAATAGTAAATAATGTGATTCAATAGTAAATTATGTGAATCAATAGTTCTAGACATGTGAAAATATGAATTACAGTATAGTACCTCCATCTATACCTCTATTGTTAACTTAGTCATGCAAGTATTATCAATCTTGCACCAACTCCCCTAATAGTAACAAGAATGTGAAACAATAGTATACACATGTGAACAAATAGTTATAATCATGTGAAATAATAGCAATCAATTGCTCATTTATCCGATTAAATACCCGATTGGTAAATATAACCTCCAGACATCAATTATTATCGAAATAATTGTCGATTTTCACTAACACAAATAATTCTAACACAATGAAACCATTTTTATCAAAAAATATAAATTTTGAAATTTTAAAGTTTGACTTTTCCCAAAAAAGTCAACTGTTGACTTTTTGACCAAATAGTGAATTTCGGAAAATTTTGTGTTTATAGACTATTTTTACTAATTTCATCGTTTTGGACTCAAATATCATGTCCGCGTCTCCAAATTCAACTCCGAACATAACTTCAATTTTCATAACATTCATCATTAATATTATAACTCACAATATTTATCAACCGTGTCGTTCCTGTGAAAGAGGGGCTTTCCAATAAGGATTTCTCCCTATTGGCGCGCAATTAGGTGACCAAACCTCTCCTTGACAGAACTTCTAGACATTGTAAATATTACAATTTAATAATATGAATAACTTTGTCGTATCATTTATTGATTTAATAAAATAACATATTATGCAGATGATACTATGACAATAATCGAATCAATAATATGAGAGATATGATGCTGCAATTACTGTAGCAATAATTGAGTATAACTGAGTGACTTCTCACGTAAACGTCAATAATCAATATCGTGTGCTACTATGCAACCATGCGTATTACTGTAGTTTTACTACCGGATAGTTCAACAGTTAACGGTAAAACTTTCGCCGTAATTTTCATAAAGTACTTTTGTCGTTTTCTCAATCCGACAATAATTCCGTTGTGGGGGTCCACCAATGATTGTGCCGTTGTATGAATATTCCCTGTTAAATGAATATTCCCCGACCAATCGAATATTATATAACAACTTGCTTACTTTGCAAAATTTGTAAATACTACCAACAACTATAACATTATATCAAATCCACACCATAATATTCAAAAATATATTTCGAGAAAATTTAATCTTTATTCAAAAAGTTGGGGTCTTACAACCTCCCCTTCTTATGAAATTTCGTCCTCGAAATTAGGGTGCGACACTGGTATGTCGAAGAGGTAAGGATATCTTGATTTCATCTCGCATTCTAACTCCTGTGTCATTTCTTCCACATCGTGGTTTCTCCATAAAACTTTGACTTGAGGTATAACCTTGGAGCGTAGAATATGATCCTTTTTATCCAAGATTTTAATAGGTAACTCTTCATACGTTAAATCTTCCTCTATCTCGTCTGGTTCTAATTCAATAATATGGTTCGGGTCTTTCACATATTTACGTAACATAGATATGTGAAAAACGTTATGAACACGAGACATATATGGCGGTAAAGCGAGTCTATACACCACAGTTCCTACTCGATCGAGGATTAAAAATGGGCCAATGAATCGAGGGTTGAGCTTTCCTCTCTTTCCAAATCTCATAACTCCCTTCCATGGAGCAACACGTAATAACACATGATCTCCAATATCGAATTCCACGTCCTTTCGATGAAGATCATCATAACTCTTTTGTCGATCTTGTGAGGTTTTTATACGTTGTCGGATCATTTGAATCTTTTCCGTAGTCATACGTACCAACTCCGGTCTCAACAACGTTGCTTCACCCACCTCATCCCAGCATACTGGAGAACGACACTTTCTTCCATACAACGCCTCAAATGGAGCCATGCCAATACGTGCTTGATAACTGTTGTTGTAGGAAAACTCCACCAATGGTAGGAACTTATCCCAACTTCCCTTAAAGTCAAGGACACAGAGTCTTAATAGATCTTCAAGAGTTTGAATGGTCCTCTCGATCGCCCGTCCGTCTCGAGGATGATATGCCGAAGCTAAATCATAAACTGCGCCCATATAGTATTTTGCAAACTAACCCAAAATCTTGAAGTGAATCTTGGGTCTCGATCGTAAACTATGGATCTTGGCATACCATGCGATCTTACAATCTCATTTATGTATATACTGAGCAAGACGTTCAAGTGTATAAGTTTCTCGATAGGTAGAAATGAGCAGACTTGGTCAATCTATCAACAATGACCAAATTGCATCTATGCCTTGAGAAACCTTGGGAAGACTAGTAACGAAATCCATGGTAATGTGTTCCCACTTCCATTCTGGAATTTCAAGTGGTTGCAATGGACCTTTTGGTACTTGATGCTCCTCCTTGACTCGTTGATAAGTTAAACACCTTGAGATAAATTTTGCTATCTCTCTCTTCATATTGCTCCACCAAAATGTATGTCGAAGATCACGATACATTTTGGTACTCCCAGGATGGATTGCAAAGCGGTGTGTTGTGCGCCTCCATCATGATTTTATACTTTAAATCGTGGTTGTTAGGAACACAAAGTCCGGAGTCGACTCAAGTATTCCTTCTTCATCGATTCTTGCTTGAGCATAAGACCTTCTTGTACTTTCTTCCTCATACGCATCACCTCCAGTCTCGTAACTTGAGCAAATTTTAACTTTATCGATTAAAGTCGGTTCTACTCGTAAGTTTGCCATCATCATGTGGGTCCCTGGAGTCTTTATCTCTAACTCCATCCTTTGCAAGTCATACAAAATGGGCATTTGCGTTGACAATATTGCACTGCGTACATCCGCATATAATCTTCTACTCGGGCAAATACCACTACCACGTTAGCTTTTCCAGGATGGTATTGGATGGTATGATCATAATCTTTCAATAGTTCAAGCCAACGTCGTTGTCGCATGTTGAGTTCCTTTTGGGTGAAGAAATATTTGAGGCTTTTATGATCCATGTAGATCTCCACCTTCTCTCCATACAGGCAATGCCTCCAAATCTTAAGCGCAAAAACGACAGCTTCCAACTCTAGATCATGAGTAGGGTAATTCCTAGTGAGACCCCAGATTTTTATCAATAAAGATTTAAATTTTGTCGAAATAAATTTTTAATATTATGGTGTGAATTTAAGATAATATTATAGTTGTGGGTAGTATTTATAAATTTTGCAAAGTATGCAAGTTGTTATAAAATATTCGTTTGGTCTGGGAATATTCTTTTGTTGGGGGAATATTCATGACGACGGCTCAATCATTGGTGGACCCCATTAACCAAGTATTGTCGTAGTTAGAAAACGCATAAAATTATCTTTCTATAAAAATAACGGCAGAGGTGTTACCGTTAAAACTATTGAACTACCCCAGAGTAAAAGTACAAAGAATGTCGCGAGTCAGATAAGTAGACACGATATCGATTATCGATGCTTACGTGAGAAGTCACTCACCTATGCTCAATTATTGCTATAGTAATTCACGTGATCATATCTCTTATATTATTGATTCAATTATTGTCACACAAGATCATCCGAATAATATGTTATAGTATTAAATCAATAATTGAGACGACAAGTTATAAATGATTAATAATTATTGAAAGATTAAATATGTGTTGATAATAAAAAAAAAAAATGAATTGTGGTAAGTTTGATTATTTTATGGGGGGCCTATATGTCATCATCTAAGAGTCTCTTCGTCAATAGTAATTACCTTCATCAATAGTAATTACCCTTGTGAATAGTATTTACCTTCGCCAATAGTAATTACCTTCACAATAGTAATTACACTTGTGAATAGTATTTACCTTCATCAATAGTAATTACCTTCACAATAGTAATTACCCTTGTGAATAGTATTTACCTTCGGCATTAGTAATTACCTTCACAATAGTAATTACCCTTGTGAATAGTATTTACCTTCGCCAATAGTATTTACCTTCGTTAATAGTAATTACCTTTACCAGACGTCGAACCACTTGTCGCTTCACATTACAAAGCGCCAAACCACTTGTCGTTTCACATTACAAAAGGCCAAACCACTTGTCGCTTCACATTACAAAGCGCCGAACCACTTGTCGTTTCACATTACAAGCGCCAAACCAAACCGTCAAGCCACTCGCTTTTCACACCAAGAAAAGTGCTAAGCTAGAAATCTTCTATAAATAGAGGCCTAGGGCTTCATTATTTTCACTTAATTCAATTCAAACTCTCTAGAGAGAACTATATAGAGAAAGAAGAAAAAAGTATTCGCTACTTCACCTTGCCAATATTCGCTTCTTCTAAGGTAGGGAATATTATTTGTTGTAACTCGTAAGGGTATTATTCTTTCTTATTCATGAAGAGAACTGTTGTTATTCCATTGCTTATTATTCGCATTGGAATAACCTCAGATATGTGGTTTACCCTATACTTGGTGACATTCTTCTATTATTCGTTGGAACATCCTGCTGCAGTGTTTTACACCGGACACCGGTTCCGCTCTTTCTTTATTATTTCGTTGGAACATCCCGTCATGTTGTTACACCAGGACCGGTTAAAATCTTTATTATTATTTTGTTGGAACATCCTGCTCGTGTGTTTTACACCGGACGGTTTCCGCTTTTTATCATTCTCGTTGAATATCCTATCGTGTGTTTTACAATCGATCCGGTTCCATCTTTATTATTCGTTGGAACATCCCGTTGGTGTGAATTTCACCGACCGGTTCCGTTATTTATTTATTATTATTCGCTGAATAACTCGTCTGCATGCGGTCTATCGCATTTATGGTGATTTCTTTTGTTATTCCATTCTTTATTATACCCAAATTGGTTAAAACTTTGACTTCTATACTCCATGAAATTAGTAGAATATCCTTGATATTTCATGTTTCATCCAAAGATCTTTTCATGGAAATATTATTCGATCATTCTTTAATTTTACTCTACAAAACAAGATCATGCCGACAATTTGATGTTAATAATTCCCGGATTAAATAATTCTTGAACTTGTTTTATTGAATTATTATGTCATTGTCATCATCCTCATGTTATATTATGTTATCTTTCGCTTACGTGCATAAATGAACTTAGTATGATTATGACAAGGAATCATTCTAAGATAATCATGGCTTGTTATAAATGATGTGATAAAAGTCCTCAAAGTGTCTGTGTAATGCGTTGATGGATAGTTTTTGGTATGATTATGACTAGGGGTGATTCGGTATAGTCACCACCATTGATAATTTGATGAATATCCTCGTCAGTAGAAAAGGGGTGATACGATGATGTGGATTATTTATTAAAGTCGAGTCTCAAATTTATAACAAATGATGAAAAACCTTTAAAACCTAAAGAGATAGTAGACTTTATTTTCTACTTGACTTTTTAATGGATTGCTTATTCCGCCGCAGCTTAAACTTATTGTCTATTGTATTTTATCGCTTTAACATCGTCAAGGCTAATGATAAATTATTCTCGCATTTATCTTAGTCATAATATATTTCATCGGGCTAGTTGAGCTCACCCTTTCTTTCACCGTTTCTCTTCGTGAAATGAGAACATAGCCGGGACTTAGCCTGGGAAACGGAGTAATGGTCCAGAGGATAGCATTAGTAGTCCTCACTATTCGTGAAATAGTGTGATAATAGTTGTAATAAGGACTCCTTTTGAGTTTGTATAATATCTAGTAGACAATATTTGTATTCAAACTCACGCTTTATGTCGATTGTACACCTACGCTTATATTAGTAAGTTGTATTTGAATTTATGTACCATGTAAGTGGCGACCCAAGATGGGTGACGGTATACCTAATTTTGGGGGCGCTACAGCTTGGTATCAAAGCTAGGATATGATCCTCGCTAAGATGCGAGATAAGAACTAGGAGGGGAGAGACGGGAATTTCTTCAAGCTAGTATGACCTACCTAAGTTTATTTGTTATTTAATTGGCTCACGTAGTATAGGATAATATTTGATATATTAATTAACCCTGTGTTGTGGCGTTGTTTGGAAATGGCAACCGAAAAATATTCACAATGGAGTGAATGTGACCGTTGTGACACCTTTAATCACTAATCAGGTTAATGCAGTGTCAGACGAGGAACAAATTAGAGATATCCACGTAGTGAATGAAGAACTAGTTGTTGCACCCGAGCTAGTTGCAGAGGTAGCAGCTGAGAGTGAGGAAGAAGAGGAAGAAGAGGAACCTGAGGAGAATTGGTTAGAAGAAATTTATGATCAAAACTTAGAATTACAAAATCGTGTTCGTGAGCTAGAAGAACAGGTTGAAGAATGGCAAACGGTCGTGGAACAAAGGGATACAACAATTCAAAATTGGGTTACCCGATATGTGATGCTCGAACAAAATCACGCTTTGGCAGGGTGTAAGATATTAAAGTTGGAATCTGAGAATTTAAAAATCAAAGATCAGCTGAAAGAAGAAACAACTGAACGAAGGAGAATAGACGATGCATGGGTAAAAGCTGCACAACGCGTTGATAGTGTAGAAAAGACGTCCGATCCAATAAAGCCAAAATAGATGAAATGGACTTTGCTTTTGGACAAAGAATTGGGAGAACCCAACATCGAATTAGGAATTACCTGTGCATAGCACAACCCAATTCGATATGGATCGGAGAATAATGATTCAAATCATGGATCAGGAATGTGAAGAAGCACTTAAGGGTGGAATGTACCCTATAGTAAAGTCAAACTTGGTAATTTAAGCGAGAGCGTTTGTCGAGAAACCCGAACGAAGTTATTATGGGTAAATTAATTATAAATTATTACAAGTCTATACTTTATTCAATACAAGTTCTACCCACTCTTTTATTCTACCTAGTTGTGTTCAATGTTTAAATTTGACCTAAAAATTAGACTTTGATTTATCTATTGAAACTTCGTTGGGAGAAACCTTCGTTACCTCCATCGCTTATTAATCTTGTTGTTTCAAATAAACACTTTCACGATCTTATCTCTTTGAAAATACTTGCCTTTGAGGTAATTTTTGAAAACGATTGATTAACTACTTATTATTCTTTTTGTAAGGTTGTTAGTTTTCATATTCCTAACCAACCCGTTATACTTAATTCAAAGTAACCAAACCCTAAAGTTAATCATTATTATATCAAGCCATAAGTAAAGAGCCCCGATCCTTTTTCGTTGTTGACTTCCTTGTGTGGAATGCACCAAGCCGGATTTTCTCGAGGCGACGTCGTGAATGACGATGACAAGTTGATAGGTATAATTGTGAGGTGCTATCTCAGGTTAAAGGATAGAAGTCACAATTGGTATCAATGTAACGTATTATCCAAGTCTTGGATAAGAGTAGCGCTTTTGAATGATATTTCTATCATTAATAAATTTTTGACGTATTCTTGAAGATTTCTAGCCTACCCTAGAGCGTGAAATCGAATTTTGTATTGACCCCAGACAAAAACCCATTTCTTAAACCCTCAAATATTTCTTCAACTAAAAGGATCTGTTTACGTGGATTATGATGAAAGTCATAATAAAAGTATAGAACTGATGAAAATCATGGGTATATGAAGTATTAGTAAGTTTTAAGATGAGTTATGTTGGTTAGTATGTGAAAACATGAAAGTTTCTTAGAAATCACAAAAAGTTGAAAATCAGATTTTGGTGAAAAACGAATATGAAATTCAATTGACCATATCTCCTATTATATTTTGAATTTTTGAGTGTGGTCAAGTCCTAGAGTTAGATCTATGAGTTACCTAACTAATCCAAGTGGAATTACTGGAAAAGGTGTTGTAGATTTTTGTGTGGACTGATTTTAGCAAAGGAGTGCAAAGCTGCAAAAACCGAAAAAGCTGCTGCCATGATTTTAGACGGGCTGTTTCGGCCACTTAAATTATGAGAAAAATTCTGGCCTTTTTGGGACATGAAGGTATATGGTATAAAGTACCTTCTGTCCAAAAATGAGCTCATTCTGATTTAAAATGAGCAAGTTATGACTATTTCAATATTTAGGTTTTTTTCGATTTAAAAAATGCTATAACCTGAGTTCTATAACTCCGATGACCATGAAATTTAAACTGGAAGCTCACGTTAACATGGGTAAGGTCCTGTCAAGATTTGGGAATTTTGGAGTTAAACTTGAGGTAGCTAATTTCTTAAGGAATTAATTAGAAATTGATTTTTGAAAAATAGTAAATGAATTTTAAAAATTCGAGAAAAATATATTTTCATTATGGGACTATATTATGCTAAATCCCAGAAAAGAAATATTTTTGGGACTGATTTGGTATTTTTCATGAAAATAGTTTAGTTACTTAACATATGAGTTAAATATGTTATGTGAAGTAACAAAGTTGAAAATAAGATTTTATGGCTAGAGAATCCTATATAGAATATATGCATATTTTTTTTGATGAGAGATTTGATAATTGGTGATGATATCTTATGAGTATGGCGCTTTTGAATGATTAAATGCATTATATGGTAAAGCGTAAACAATTGAGATAAATTGTTTATAAATTTAAGAAGTGATTAAAATATTATTATAATATTAATGATATTAGATTATGAGATTATTAAGTGATTGATAACATGAGAATATTCTTGAATCCTCGGATAAATTATATTATAAATGTTTAATATTTATCCTTTATCTCATTTGATTGATTCTTTATATCATAATCCTCATGTTTAGATTACGTTGAAAGTCATCTATGGCCTCAGTAGTGCATAGATGGACTTGGTATGATTATGACCAGGATTATTCTTAAGATAATCATAATCAGAATTGAATACACAATTATCTTTCGTCAGAAAAGTGCATGGATAATTTGTGGTCGTGATACTAATGAATACACGATTATCTTTCGCCGTAGTGCATGGATAATTCGTGGTCGTGATACTAATGAATATCCTCGCCCAGAAAAGGTGGATGATTCGATGATATGGATTAATTATCGAAATGAGTCTCAAAGAATGAAATATTAATTCATGGATGTGGTAAAAGTCATCTTCGTCAGAAGTAGTGTATTGATAGACTTGGTATGATTATGACCAAGGATTATTCTAAGATAATCATGATCAGAATGAAAACACGAATATCCTGGCCGGTGGTGCATGGATAATTCGTGGTCGTGATACTATTAAGCTGCGCCTCAAAGATTATTGGTTTTACAGCTTGTATATCTTTGGCCCGTAGTGCAAAGATGAATTGTGAATAAATATCTTCGGCCGGATTGCAAAGATGAATTTAATGTTTTCAAACGATAAAGGTATTCAAGGTATCCTCACCTCTTTATCATACTGTAAGGCACCCTAATTTCGAGGGCTTAAATTCCATAAGGAGGGGAGATTGTGAGACCCTGATTTTTATCAATAAAGATTTAAATTTTGTTTAAATAATTTTTTAATATTATGGTGTGAATTTAAGATAATATTATAGTTGTGGGTAGTATTTATAAATTTTACAAAGTATGCAAGTTGTTATAAAATATTCGCTTGGTCTGGGAATATTCTTTTTGTTTGGGGAATATTCGCACGACTACTCAATCATTGGTGGACCCCATTAACTAAGTATTGTCGTAGTTAGAAAACCACAAAATTATCTTTTATAAAAATAACGGCACAGAGGTGTTACCGTTAAAACTATTGAACTACCCTAAGTAGTAAAAGTACAAAGAATACGCCAGAGTCAGATAAGAAGACACGATATTGATTATCGATGCTTACGTGAGAAGTCACTCAATTTACGCTCAATTATTGCTATAGTAATCACGATCATCATATCTCTTATATTATTGATTCAATTATTGTCACAAGATCATCTCAGATAATATGTTATAAGATTAAATCAATAATTGAGATTTAAGTTATAAATGATTAATAATTGTTGAAAGATTAAATATGTGTTGATAAAAAAAAAATGATTTGTGGTAAGTTTGATTATTTTATGGGGGGCTCATATGTCATCATCTAAGAGTCTCTTCGTCAATAGTAATTACCTTCATCAATAGTAATTACCCTTGTGAATAGTATTTACCTTCGTCAATAGTAATTACCTTCATAGTAATTACCTTCGTCAATAGTAATTACACTTGTGAATAGTATTTACCTTCATCAATAGTAATTACCTTCACAATAGTAATTACCCTTGTGAATAGTAATTACCTTCACAATAGTAATTACCTTCGCCAATAGTAATTACCCTTGTGAATAGTATTTACCTTCGTCAATAGTATTTACCTTCGTTAATAGTAATTACCTTTACCAGACGCCGAACCACTTGTCGTTTCACATTATAAAAGCGCCAAACCACTTGTCGCTTTTCACATTTAAAGCGCCAAACCACTTGTCGCTTCACATTATAAAAGGCCGAACCACTTGTCGTTTCACATTACAAAGGCCAAACCAACGTCAAGCCACTTGCTTTTCACACTAAGAAAAGTGCTAAGCTAGAAATCTTCTATAAATAGAGGCCTAGGGCTTCATTATTTTCACTTAATTCACCAAACTCTAGAGAGAGAAACTATAGAGAGAAAGAAGAAAAGTATTCTCGCTACTTCACCTCGCCAATATTCAGCTTCTTCTAAGGTAGGGAATATTATTTGTTGTACCCGTAAGGGGTGTTATTCTTTCTTATTCATGAAGAGAACTGTTGTTATTCCATCGCTTATTATTCTCGCTGAATAACTCAGATAATGTGGTTTACCCTATACTTGGTGACATTCTTCTATTATTCTCATTGGAACATCCCGCTGTGTGTGTTTTACACCGACCGGTTCCGCCTTTTATTATTATTCGTTGGAACATCCTCGTCTGTGTGTTTTACACCGGACCGGTTCCGCTTTTATTATTATTTTGCTGGAACATCCCGCTCGCAGTGTTTTACACCGACCGGGTTCCGCTTTCTTTATCATTCTCGCTGGAATATCCTATTCGTGTGTTTTACACCGGATCCGGTTCCATCTTTATTATTCTCGTTGGAACATCCCGCTGGTGTGAATTTCACCGACTCGTTCCGTTATTTATTATTCTCGTTGAATAACTCGCTCTGTAAGCGGCTTCATCGCATGCATGGTGATTTCTTTTGTTATTCCATTCTTTATTATACCCAAATTGGTTAAAACTTTGACTTCTATACTCCATGAAATTAGTAGAATATCCTCGATATTTGCGTTTCATCCAAAGATCTTTTCATGGAAATATTATTTCGATCATTCTTGAATTTTACTCTACAAACAAAGATTCATGTCGACAATTTGGATGTTAATAATTCCCGGATTAAATAATTCTTGAACTTGTTTTATTGAATTATTATGTCATTGTCATCATCCTCATGTTATATTATGTTATCTTCGCTTACGTGTATAAATGAACTTAGTATGATTATGACAAGGAATCATTCTAAGATAATCATGGCTTGTTATAAATGATGTGATAAAAGTCCTCAAAGGGTATTCGAATGCAGTTGATGGATAGTTTTTGGTATGATTATGACTAGGGGTGATTCTTAAGATAGTCACGACCATTGATAATTTGATGAATATCCTCGTCAGAAAGGGGGGTGATACGATGATGTGGATTATTTATTAAAGTCGAGTCTCAAACTATAATGTTGATGAAAAACCTTTAAAACCTAAAAGATAGTAGATTTTATTTTCTACTTGACTTTTTAATGGATCGCTTATTCCACCGCAGCTTAAACTTATTGTCTATTGTATTTTATCGCTTAACATCGTCAAGGGCTAATGATAAATTATTCGCATTTATCTTAGTCATAATATTTCTTATCGGGCTAGTTGAGCTCACCCTTTCTTTCAATCGTTCTCTTCGTGAAATGAGAACATAGCCGGGATTTAGCCTGGAAACGGAGTAATGGTCCAGAGGATAAGATTAGTAGTCCTCACTATTCTCGTGAAATAGTGTGATAATAGTTGTAATAAGGACTCCTTTTGAGTTTCAGATAATATCTAGTAGACAATATTTGTATTCAAACTCACGCTTTATGTCAGATTGTATACCTACGCTTATATTAGTAAGTCAGTATTTGAATTTATGTACCATGTAAGTGGCTGCACCCAAGATGGGTGACGGTATACCTAATTTTGGGGCGTTACAACAGTATCAAAGCTTGGATATGATCCTCGCTAAGATGCGAGATAAGAACTAGGAGGGGAGAGACGGGAATTCTTCGCTAGTATGACCTACCCAAGTTTATTTGTTATTTAATTGGCCGGTCGTAGTATAGGATAATATTTGATATATTAATTAACCTCGTGTTGTTGTGGCGTTGTTTGGAAATGGCAAATTGAAAAATATTCACAATGGAGTGAATGTGACCGTCAGACACCTTTAATCACTAATCAAAGTTAATGCAAAGGTCGACGAGGAACAAATTAGAGATATCCACGTAGTGAATGAAGAACTAGTTGTTGCACCCAGCTAGTTGCAGAGGTAGCAGAATGAGAGTGAGAAGAGGAAGAAGAGGAAGAAGAGGAACCTGAGGAGAATTGGTTAGAAGAAATTTATGATCAAAACTTAGAATTACAAAATCGTGTTCGTGAGCTAGAAGAACAAAGTTGAAGAATGGCAAACGGTCGTGGAACAAAGGGATACAACAATTCAAAATTGGTTACCCGATATGTGATGCTCGAACAAAATCACGCTTTGGCAGGTGTAAGATATTAAAGTTGGAATCGAGAATTTAAAAATCAAAGATCACCGAAAGAAGAAACAATCGAACGAAGGAGAATAGACGATGCATGGGTAAAAGTCGCACAACGCGTTGATAGTGTAGAAAAAGACGTCCGATCCAATAAAGCCAAAATAGATGAAATGGACTTTGCTTTTGGACAAAGAATGGGAGAACCCAACATCGAATTAGGAATTACCCCGTGCATAGCGGCCAACCCGAATTCGATATGGATCGGAGAATAATGATTCAAATCATGGATCAGAATGTGAAGAAGCACTTTAGGGAGGAATGTACCCTATAGTAAAGTCAAACTGTAATTTAAGCTTAGAAAGCGTTTGTCGAGAAACCCGAACGAAGTTATTATGGGTAAATTAATTATAAATTATTCATAAGTCTATACTTTATTCAATACAAGTTCTACCCACTTTTTTATTCTACCTAGTTGTGTTCAATGTTTAAATTTGACTCGGAAAAAATTAGACTTTGATTTATCTATTGAAACTTCGTTGGGAGAAACCTTCGTTACCTCCACTGCTTATTAATCTTGTTGTTTCAAATAAACACTTTCACGATCTTATCTCTTTGAAAATACTTGCCTTTGAGGTAATTTTTGAAAACGATTGATTAACTACTTATTATTCTTTTGTAAGGTTGTTAGTTTTCATATTCCTAACCAACCTCGTTATACTTAATTCAAAGTAACCAAACCCTAAAGTTAATCATTATTATATCAAGCCATAAGTAAAGAGCCCCGATCCTTTCGTCGTTGACTTCCTTGTGTGGAATGCACCAAGCTAGACTTTTCGGAGGCGACGCCGTGAATGACGATGACAAGTTGATAGGTATAATTGTGAGGTGCTATCTCAGTTAAAGGATAGAAGTCACATTGGTATCAATGTAACGTATTATCCAAGTCTTGGATAAGAGTAATAGCTTTTGAATGATATTTCTATCATTAATAAATTTTTTGACGTATTCTTGAAGATTTCCTAGCCTACCCTAGAGCGTGAAATCGAATTTTGTATTGACCCCAAAGATAAAAACCCATTTCTTAAACCTCAAATATTTCTTCAACTAAAAGGATCTGCTTACGTGGATTATGATGAAAGTCATAATAAAAGTATAGAACTGATGAAAATCATGGGTATATGAAGTATTAGTAAGTTTTAAGATGAGTTATGTTGGTTAGTATGTGAAAACATGAAAGTTTCTTAGAAATCACAAAAAGTTGAAAATCGATTTTGGTGAAAAACGAATATGAAATTCAATTGACCATATCTCCTATTATATTTTGAATTTTTGAGTGTGGTCAAGTCCTAGAGTTAGATCTATGAGTTACCTAACTAATCCAAGTGGAATTACTAGAAAAGGTGTTGTAGATTTTTTGTGTGGACTGATTTTAGCAAAGGAGTGCAAAGCTGCAAAAAATCGAAAAAAGTCGCTGCCATGATTTTAGACGGGCTGTTTCGGCCACTTAAATTATGAGAAAAATTCTGGCCTTTTGGGACATGAAGGTATATGGTATAAAGTACCTCCTGTCCAAAAATGAGCTTATTCTGACTTAAAATGAGCAAGTTATGACTATTTCAATATTTAGGTTTTTTCGACAAAAAATGCTATAATCGGAGTTCTATAACTCCGATGACCATGAAATTTAAACTGGAAGCTCACGTTAACATGGGTAAGGTCCTGTCAAGATTTGGGAATTTTTGGAGTTAAACTTGAGGTAGCTAATTTCTTAAGGAATTAATTAGAAATTGATTTTTGAAAAATAGTAAATGAATTTTAAAATTCGAGAAAAATATATTTTCATTATGGGACTATATTATGCTAAATCCCCAGAAAAGAAATATTTTTGGGACTGATTTGGTATTTTTCATGAAAATAGTTTAGTTACTTAACATATGAGTTAAATATGTTATGTGAAGTAACAAAGTTGAAAATAAGATTTTATGGCTAGAGAATCCTATATAGTAATATATGCATATTTTTTTGATGAGAGATTTGATAATTGGTGATGATATCTTATGAGTATGGCATTTTTGAATGATTAAATGCATTATATGGTAAAGCGTAAACAATTGAGATAAATTGTTTATAAATTTAAGAAGTGATTAAAATATTATTATAATATTAATGATATTAGATTATGAGATTATTAAGTGATTGATAACATGGGAATATTCTTGAATCTCGGATAAATTATATTATAAATGTTTAATATTTATCCTTTATCTCATTTGATTGATTCTTTATATCATAATCCTCATGTTTAGATTACGTTGAAAGTCATCTATGGCTCAGTAGTGCATAGATGGACTTGGTATGATTATGACCAGGATTATTCTGAAAAGATAATCATAATCGTAATTGAATACACAATTATCTTCGTCAGAAGTGCATGGATAATTTGTGGTCGTGATACTAATGAATACACGATTATCTTTGGTCAGTAGTGCATGGATAATTCGTGGTCGTGATACTAATGAATATCCTCGGCCCAGAAAAGGTGGATGATTCGATGATATGGATTAATTATCGAAATGAGTCTCAAAGAATGAAATATTAATTCATGGATGTGGTAAAAGTCATCTTTCGTCAGTAGTGCATTGATAGACTTGGTATGATTATGACCAAGGATTATTCTAAGATAATCACGATCAGAATGAAAAACACTAATATCCTCGCCCGCTGGTGCATGGATAATTCGTGGTCGTGATACTATTAAGTCGCAAGGCCTCAAAGATTATTGGTTTTATAGCTTGTATATCTTTGGCCCGTAGTGCAAAGATGAATTGTGAATAAATATCTTCGCCTGGATTGCAAAGATGAATTTAATGTTTTCAAACGATAAAGGTATTCAAGGTATCCTCACCTCTTTATCATACCAGTGTAGGCACCCTAATTTCGAGGGCTTAAATTCCATAAGGAGGGAGATTGTGAGAGACCTCAGATTTTATCAATAAAGATTTAAATTTTGTTTAAATAAATTTTTTAATATTATGGTGTGAATTTAAGATAATATTATAGTTGTGGGTAGTATTTATAAATTTTACAAAGTATGCAAGTTGTTATAAAATATTCGTTTGGCTCTGGGAATATTCTTTTTGTTTGGGAATATTCAGACGACTACTCAATCATTAGTGGACCCCATTAACGGAAGTATTGTCGTAGTTAGAAAAACCCACAAAATTATCTTTCTATAAAAATAACGGCAGAGGTGTTACCGTTAAAACTATTGAACTACCCTTAAGTAGTAAAAGTACAAAGAATACGCCAGAGTCAGATAAGAAGTAGCACACGATATTGATTATCGATGCTTACGTGAGAAGTCACTCACCTATGCTCAATTATTGCTATAGTAATCACGATCATATCTCTTATATTATTGATTCAATTATTGTCACAAGATCATCTCAGATAATATGTTATAGTATTAAATCAATAATTGAGACGACAAGTTATAAATGATTAATAATTGTTGAAAGATTAAATATGTGTTGATGAAAAAAAAAATGAATTGTGGTAAGTTTGATTATTTTATGGGGGCTCATATGTCATCATAAAGAGTCTCTTCATCAATAGTAATTACCTTCATCAATAGTAATTACCCTTGTGAATAGTATTTACCTTCGCCAATAGTAATTACCTTCATCAATAGTAATTACCCTTGTGAATAGTATTTACCTTCATCAATAGTAATTACCTTCGTCAATAGTAATTACCCTTGTGAATAGTATTTACCTCAACAATAAAGTAATTACCTTCACAATAGTAATTACCCTTGTGAATAGTATTTACCTTCGCCAATAGTATTTACCTTCGTTAATAGTAATTACCTTTACCAGACGTCGAACCACTTGTCGTTTCACATTACAAAGCGCCGAACCACTTGTCGCTTCACACAAAAGCGCCAAACCACTTGTCGTTTCACATTAAAGGCCGAACCACTTGTCGTTTCACATTACAAAGGCCAAACCACCGCTCAAGCCACTTGCTTTTCACACAAGCAAAGCTAAGCTAGAAATCTTCTATAAATAGAGGCCTAGGGCTTCATTATTTTTCACTTAATTCAATTGAAACTCTAGAGAGAGAAACTATAGAGAGAAAGAAGAAAAGTATTCTCGCTACTTCACCTCGCCAATATTCGCTTCTTCTAAGGTAGGGAATATTATTTGTTGTACCTCGTAAAGGGTATTATTCTTTCTTATTCATGAAGAGAATCGTTGTTATTCCATTCGCTTATTATTCGTTGGAATAACTCGTATATACTGGTTTTACCCTATACTTGGTGACATTCTTCTATTATTCTCGTTGGAACATCCTGCCGTCTTGTGTTTTACACCGGACCGGTTCCGCCTTTATTATTATTCGTTGGAACATTCTGCGTCTGTGTTTTTTACACCGGACCGGTTCCGCTCTTTATTATTATTTTGTTGCTGAACATCCTCGTCTGTGGTGTTTTACACCGGACTCGGTTCCGCTTTTTATCATTCTCGCTGAATATCCTATCTCGTGTGTTTTACACCGGATCCGGTTCCATCTTTATTATTCTCGTTGAACATCCCGTTGGTGTGAATTTCACACCGACCGTTCCGTTATTTTTATTATTCGTTGAATAACTCGTCTGTGCGGATCTATCGCATGCATGGTGATTTCTTTTGTTATTCCATTCTTTATTATACCCAAATTGGTTAAAACTTTGACTTCTATACTCCATGAAATTAGTAGAATATCCTTGATATTTCATGCGTTTCATCCAAAGATCTTTTCATGGAAATATTATTCGATCATTCTTTAATTTTACTCTACAAAACAAAGATCATGTCGACAATTTGGATGTTAATAATTCTCGGATTAAATAATTCTTGAACTTGTTTTATTGAATTATTATGTCATTGTCATCATCCTCATGTTATATTATGTTATCTTTGGCTTACGTGCATAAATGAACTTAGTATGATTATGACAAGGAATCATTCTAAGATAATCACGGCTTGTTATAAATGATGTGATAAAAGTCCTCTCAGGTTCAGAATGCAAATGATGGATAGTTTTTGGTATGATTATGACTAGGGGTGATTCTAAGATAGTCATGACCATTGATAATTTGATGAATATCCTCGTCAGAAAAGTGTGGGTGATACGATGATGTGGATTATTTATTAAAGTCGAGTCTCACCTATAAAGTTGATGAAAAACCTTTTAAAACCTAAAAGATAGTAGATTTTATTTTCTACTGACTCTTTTAATGGATTGCTTATTCCGCCGCAGCTTAAACTTATTGTCTATTGTATTTTATCGCTTAACATTGTTGAAGGCTAATGATAAATTATTCTCGCATTTATCTTAGTCATAATATTTCATCTTGGGCTAGTTGAGCTCACCCTTTCTTTCACTGTTCTCTTCAGGAAATGAGAACATAGCTGGGACGAGTCGGGAAACGGAGTAATGGTCCAGAGGATAGCATTAGTAGTCCTCACTATTCTCGTGAAATAGTGTGATAATAGTTGTAATAAGGACCTTTTGAGTTTGTATAATATCTAGTAGACAATATTTGTATTCAAACTCACGCTTTATGTCGATTGCATACCTACGCTTATATTAGTAAGTTGTATTTGAATTTATGTACCATGTAAGTGGCGACCCAAGATGGGTGACGTGTATACCTAATTTTGGGGGCGTTACATTCCTCTCATATTCTTTGAGTTGTCGTGAGGCATAGGCTATGACTTTCCCATGTTGCATGAGAACACATCCTAACCCTTTGCCTGAAGCATCACTGTAGATGACAAATCCCTCCGAGCCAGATGGTATTGTCAGAACAGCTGCTAAAATGAGTCTCCTCTTGAGTTCTTGAAAACTCTTCTCATGTTCCTCACTCCAACCGAACTTCAGCTGCGTTAATGGAGTAGCGATTCGAGAAAATCCTTCCACGAATCTCCGATAATAACCAGCTAATCCGAGAAAGCTACGATGCTTCTATCATCGATTTAGGTTGCTCCCAGCTTTGAATAGCTTCAATCTTTCTTTCGGTCAACAGATATTCCATGACTTGATATCACGTGCCCAAGGAATGCAACTTCCTCAAGCCGTAACTCGCATTTCTTCAACTTGGAATATAGCTTGTTTTCATGAAGCTTTTGAGTATCACCTCAAGTGTTGCTTTCATGATCTTCACGGCTTTTGAATTTATTAGATGTCATCAATAAAGACGACCACAAAATGATCCAAATATTCCTTGAATACTTTCGGTTCATCATATCCATGAAGGCAAAGAGGAGCGTTAGTCAATCCAAAAGACATGACTAAGAACTCATAATGCTCAGACGAGTTTTGAAGGCGATCTTTGAATATCCTCGCTTTTAACCTTCATTGATGATATCCGTAACTAAGATCGATCTTTGAAAAAATCAGCTCCTTATAACCGATCAAACAGTCATCAATACGTGGCAATGGGTACCTATTTTTGATGGTGACATGATTCAACTCCCGATAATCAATACAAAGTCGATACTCCCATCTTTCTTCTTCACGAGTAGAACAGAGCACCCCGTGGAGACGATTAGGACGAATGAAACCAATGTCTAACAATTCTCGAATTGGGTCTTTAACTCTGAAGTTCAATAGGAGCCATTCGATATGGGGCTTTGAAATGGGTTTTGAACCAGTTCAAGGTCGATACAAAATTCAACTTCAAGCTCGGGGGTAGGCGAAGTTCTCAGTGGAATACGCCAGAAATTTATTAACAATAGAAATATCCTTCAAATCTGACGTATTTTTGTTTAAATCCGTGACATGAGCTAAGAAAGCTTGACATCCGTTTTTTAATAAACGAATAGCTTTATGGCTTGAGATGACCGTGATTGATTTTAATGGTTTGGTCACTTGAATTCGCATAATAAGTTTATTAGGAATATAAAAGCTAACAACCTTACGAAAACAATCAATTTTAGCATGATGAGTAGTTAACCAATCAATCCCTAGAATCACGTCAAATACAAGTATTTTTAAGGAGATAAGATCGACAGGTAACGTGCGGTTACCGATTTGAATCAAACAAGACTTATAAACAGTGGATGTAATGAAGGTTTCTCCTAATGGAGTTTCAACAGATAAGTCAAAGTCTAATTTCTCCGAAGTTAAATTTAAACGTTTAGCGCAAGTAGGAGAAATAAAAGAATGGGTAGAACTGGTATCAAATAAGGTATAGACTTCACTAGAGTTTATGATAAGCTTACCCGTGATAACCTCGTTCGGGTTCCTTGCTTTCTGGGAGGTCACAACAAATGCTTTCCCTTGCACCACCGGCTTTGACTTTTCTGGGACGCCCTTTGGTGCCTCCATCCTAGCTGAACTTGTCTTCGGTGAACGACAAAATTGGGCTAGGTGACCTTCTTCTTCCACAATTATAACACGCTTTGGATGGCATCGCGCAGTTTGACCGATATGTCCCTCCCTCTCGCATTTGAAGCATATGATAGGTGGTCGTTCTCCTTCCTTAACCACGGTGCTGTCGGTGTCGACATCTTTCCATCATTGTTGAATCTCCTTTTCTTGAAATGTTCATTTTACCGTCTCGCTATGATTACCAATCAAGTGGTTACCATTTTCGCATGTTGATTCCTCCACGCTTGTTGTCACCACTTCGATGATGTTACGCTGGTATTTTCATTACGCCACCGCTTTCTTGGTTATATTGACTCGTTATCGTGCCCCAATAATCGAGCCCTATTTACAACATCCAATACAAACACAGTTTATGAGAAATAAGATATTGTCGTATCTCCGATTTCAAACCTCTTAAAAACATTCGCGTCATTTACTCCTCATTATCGACCAAATGGGATGCAAACCGGGATAACTCCGCAAATTTATCCTCATATTGCGACACGGTCATATTGTTTTGTTCCAACTTGATAAACTCCACCTCCTTCATGTGACGAATACTTTCGGGAAAGTACTTGTCGTTGAATAGCTCTTGGAATTTCTCCCAAGACATCTTGAAAGCGCCAGTCAGTGGTAACGCTTTTACAGATTCCCACCAGTAATCTGCTTCTTCACGCAACATAAAGGTGGTGAAGGGAACCTTTTGCTCCTCGGAGCATCCCAAGACATCAAATATCTTGGTGATTTGCTTTATCCATGCTTCCGCCTTAAGTGGTTTTGGCTCTCCAATAAACTCTGGTGGTCCCAGCTCCTTAAACTGTTTAGCGGTGACCGTCCGAGAGTTTCCAGTGTTTACACCTGTATTTTGAACAGGAGCCGCTCTCGCCTGATGTTGCATGAAGCCTCGAAACATTCCATCTTTCATCATTTGGTTAGTGTTGTTGTTTGCATGAGGATTGTCGCCTTCCTGATGCACATTGTCCTGGTTATTGATCTGTGGAGGCTCAACGGTCTCCTGTGCTCCATTGATGTTCTCAACATTCTCGGTTGCCATTTTCAGACACTGCCACAAAACAAGGGTTAATTGACATGCAACATATTATCACTATACTCTGACCGACCAATCAAATACCAAATAAACTTAGGTAGGTCATACTAGCGAAGGAATTCTCCGTCTCTCCCCTCCTAGTTCTAGTCTCACATCTTAGCCAGGGATCATATCCCTAAGCTTTGATACCAACTGTGATGCCCCCAAAATAGGTATACATCACCTCTTCTGAGTCGTCAAATACATGGTACAGAATACAAATACAACTTAATTATACAACTGTCGTGTAAAGTACAACAAAACATAAGCTGTGAGTTTTAATACAAATATTGTCATCTAGACAATATACAAACTCAAATTCAATATTATTACATTTATTTTCCACTATTTTTGAATAGTGAGGACTACTAATGCTATTATCTCCGTCCATCACTCCGCTCCCCGACTAGTCCTCGCCACGTTCTCATTTTCAAGAGAACAATGAAAGTAAAAGGTGAGCTCAACTAGCCCAAAGAGGGAAATATTATGACTAAGATAATGCAGAATATATTATCGTTAGCCTTCAACAGTGTTAAACTGATACAATATAACTACCAACAAGTTTAACTGCAGCGGAACAAGCAATCCATGCACTACGTGTGACAACCCGAGAATCACCCCTGCACTACGGCCAAGGATATTCTTTAGATTCACGACCACAATTATCCATGCACTACGTGTGACAACCCGAGAATTTAGAATATTTTTAAAAATTTTATTAATTAATTTAAGGTTCGAAATTAAAACCTGAGTATGTAAAATAAGTGTATGCGTTTGATATTTTTAAGATAGAATTTTGAGGATTTCAAAATTCTGTGAATGATTTAGGTGAATTATTCAGGATTAAGGGAATACGTGAATATATTCTGTGAATATGGTTATGTATGTGTACAATACGTGGTTAAGGATCAAGGGTTGAACAGATAAACGATATCTGTAACAAACCCTAATTATATATAAAGAACGCCAACGTTCGGTTAGAAAAGCCTAGTGATTAATAAGTAATCCTAGAAACCAGTTCTGGAAACCCTAAATTCAGTTCCGAGAATCTGAAACCCTAATTTGGTGTATAAAATTCTAAATTGAGAACTTAATGGCGAAAGTGTAAATAATTATAAGATTAGTTAGGGTAAAGCTTAATTAATTAGCAAACCCTAATTTTCAAATTTAGAAAAAAAAATTATTTTTCTATTAGAAACCCTAATTCGTGGGTTGTAAATCCTAATGACAATTTTGACCCTAATTGCTAAATTAGCAATTTTAATTAGGAAATACTAATCCTAATTAGCAATATTTAAATTATGATTAAGAAATTTTAATATAATTAGAAAATTCAAATTATAATTTAGAAATGTTAATTTTCTATTTTTAAAACCTAAATTGGAAAATTTAGAAAATTAAATTATAAAACTTAAGGGTTTTAAACCCTAAGGTTTTCCAAACCCTAAACCCTAACCCAAACCCTAAACCCTAAGGGTTTGGCCAATTACTAGTATGCTATTAAATTAAAAAGAAAAAAGACTAAAATGCCCTTTTCTTAAAACCTAAGCAAAAGATATGGCAATCTTGGTGACTCACTACTCTAATGTTTATCCCATGTGCCTTAAATCATCCAAGATCAGATTTGGGGACACCTAGCAACTAGATACATTGAATCATGTCATGTATATTAGATTAAGAGAGAGAAAATGCATACTTTCAATTTCATTTTTTCCAAGTCCCTTCTCTCTCTAACTTTTCGAAATCTAGTGTGAGAGGGAGTGAAGAGCTAAGCCATGATCAATTTATAACTTATCAAAGATCAGATCACAAAGTCAGAAATCAAAGATCATCCTTGAAAGGTATAAGAACCCTAATATTTCGAAATCCTTAAATCTTGTGTTTTGATGTTAGTTATTAGTTAGAGTTGTGTGTTAGAGTGTCATTTGATGATCTGGGTTGCCAAAACCTGGATCCATATCATTTTGATACTCGAATTTAAAGATTTCTCAAATCTGGAAAAAGTTGAAAAATGTTGTCTGACAGTCACTTGTCAGGGCTTCTAGATCTCTTTGTGTTAATGATCTGTTGAGTTTTATATTATAGATATATAGTATGCTATGATGTCTGTGATCTGGAACTTGAATGAAGTCCAGATCATGTGTAGATAGAAAGTTATAGGCAGTCAAAGGTCGTTGACCGACCATGACTAATCGAGTTTTCGGGCAAACCGTAAACCCGTAAAGTCCGATATGCATTTTGATGACTCTCGATCTTGTTTCATTAAGTGATTTGGTCGTGTTGTGGCTTTAAGGTTGTAGTCGGATATGAGATCTACACTTTCAAACCTTTAGATCACCCGGATCATGTAACAGATCGAGAAATTCATTGTCAAACCACTGCCTGATTAACCGAACGGGTGAAGATTTTGGAAACCTGGATCTTCAAGACCCGCCATCGACCCCTAGTTTGACCGTCCTTAATCTCTTAGATTCAGTGTTGTTATGATGTTCTGATTTTATGTCGTTGTACCCTGACATGTGGTCTACCTTATGGAACCTATAGTTCACCCAAACAAATTACAGAATACCAGTTATAAGGATCGAAAACTAATACCCTTGACTGTTCTTCATTTTCTAGAAAACCCAGAAATGAAGAACAGCGTTGTCAGATTTTTCTAGAGCTTAGATCTCTCAGATGTGTTGTTGTATGATCATAAACTTGGTATGTAGTTGTAGTATTTCACTTATACTACAACTTTAACACTTCTACCAACCCAGAAAACTCTTAGATCATAGATTAATTACTAGTCAAACTAAGCCCCTCGAACACTGACATGAAGATCTGGGCAGCTCAAGAACACCTATAGCGACGGGTCTGTCGCTATAGGGCCCTTTAGCAACAGTTTCTAATTAATTTATTTTTTGATTTTCCAGAAATTATTTAAAAATAGAAAAAAATGGTTTTTAATTATTAAAAATACTAAATAAATTCCAAAAAAATATTTTAAATTCGAAAATAGTTTTAATTATTTTAAGTATATTTCATAAATATTTAATATTTTTGGATTATAAATGGTATTTAATTTATTAAATTATAATATTAAATAAATGATTTAAAAATGATTTTAATTCATGAAAAATAATATTATGGTATAAGAAAATATTTTAAGTTATTTCGACTTTTAATATTTTAGGATGAATTTCAATAATTAATTAATATTAATGATAATTAGTTTATTTAATAACTATATTAAATAAATTATAGAAAAATAGAATTAATGTTTTATAAATCATATAAAAATGATTTAAGTGTTATAAAAATATTTTAAGTTATAAAATATAAACTTTTGATATTTTGTCATGAAAATATTAATATTTTAATATTAATAACAATTATCGGATAATGAATTTAATTGTTTAAAAATCATATAAAGGTGATTTTAAAGTATTAAAATACTTAATGATATTATGATATATATTTTATTAATATTTGATAATAAATAAATATTAATGATAAAGTAATTATGTGGTATTTAATTTATTTAAATACGTGTTTAATGATTGAAAATTCATGATAAATAGTAATAATTATTTAAAAATTATTATGAGACTTTGAAAAATATTTCGACTGATATTAAAATTATTTAAGTTGATTGTTAAGCGTTGGGTAGAGTTTAATTGAACTTAAACTCGAAGAATTATCTGACTAGACCGTCGGGATGATAGAATTGTGTCGGTTTCAACTCGGACTTAAATAGTCTGACTTGATGCTAAGTTTTATGTGCTGAATATACTGATAGGATTATGTGTTAATGTGTTTAGGTTATTCCACGTATATATATATATATATATATATATATATATATATATATATTATGGTATTATATTGTGATGATATTATTCTAATATTGGAGATCTATATTATTAATATTAGGTCTTCGGATAAGGCGATATAAATCATGTAGCTTGTGAATCAAAGTTCTGCTCGTGCAAGTTTATTTTACTTAACTATACTAAAAGTTGTTTCATTTGGATATGCTTATGGTTAATCATTGCTGATTGCCATGTATAATTGTACTCTGTACATATTGCATGTATAAGTCAGGTATGAAAGGTTGATCACCTTCATTACCCTCTTGCCTCAGATATAATTGTTCATGTAAAATACTTGTTCACCAAAATTTTGTTCCTCGCTTAGTTCACAATTATATTGTTGAATTATAGCCACCAATTATTCAAATCATTTCAATTATGATATATCGTTAGATTATTGAACTTAAACTTCTTTTGGGCAATCCTTATGTTCACCCTTTCTATATCATGATAAAACATTGCAGATTAAGATGAATGCGTCGGATACAAGGACAGGTTAAAGACAGTTCCAGCGTTAGGATATGTGTGCAGCTAAATTGTATAAGTATTGTATGTTAATAATGTTATGTGTTAGAAAAGTTATGAAATGTGTATTAAGTTAAGGTTACTCGACCTTGGGGATTATGTATAAGTTATTGTATAAACAATTTATGTTTATATCTTCCGCAAATATAGTTGAATAGTTATAGAATGATCGAACCGGATCCGAGGTGATTTAGGACCTGGATTCGGGGACCTCACTACGGGCCAAGAATATTTGTGTATTCAATAATGGTCATGATCATGCCAATTAGGAAATACTAATCCTAATTAGCAATATTTAAATTATGATTAAGAAATTTTAATATAATTAGAAAATTCTAATTATAATTTAGAAATGTTAATTTTCTATTTTTAAAAGTTAAATTGGAAAATTTAGAAAATTAAATTATAAACCCTAAGGGTTTCAAACCCTAAGGTTTTCCAAACCCTAAACCCAAACCCAAACCCTAAACCCTAAGGGTTTGGCCAATTACTAGTATGCCAATAAATTAAAAAGGAAAAAGACTAAAATGCCCTTTTCTTAAAACCTAAGCAAAAGATATGACAATCCGTGTGACTCACTACTCAAATGTTTATCCCATGTGCCTTAAATCATCCAAGATCAGATTTGGGTACACCTAGCAACTAGATACATTGAATCATGCCATGTATATTAGATTAAGAGAGAGAAAATGCATACTTTCAATTTCATTTTTTTCAAGTCCTTTCTCTCTCTAACTTTTCGAAATCTAGTGTGAGAGGGAGTGAAGAGCTAAGCCATGATCAATTAATAACTTATCAAAGATAAGATCACAAAGTCAGAAATCAAAGATCATGCTTGAAAGGTATAAGAACCCTAATATTTCAAAATCCTTAAATCTTGTGTTTTGATGTTAGTTATTAGTTAGAGTTGTGTGTTAGAGTGTCATTTGATGATCTGGGTTGCCAAAACCTGGATCCATATCATTTTGATACTCGAATTTAAAGATTTCTCAAATCTGGAAAAAGTTGAAAAATGTTGTCTGACAGTCACATGTCATGGCTTCTAGATCTCTTTGTGTTAATGATCTGTTGAGTTTTATGTTATAGATATGTAGTATGCTATGTTGTCTGTGATCTGAAACTTGAATCAAGTCCAGATCATGTGTAGATAGAAAGTTATAGGCAGTCAAAGGTCGTTGACCGACCATGACTAACTGAGTTTCTGGGCAACCCAGAAACCCAGAAAGTCTGACATGCATTTTGATGACCTCTGATCTTATTTCTGTTAAGTGATTTGGTCATGTTGTGGCTTTAAGGTTGTAGTCTGACATGAGATCTACACTTTCAAACCTTTAGATCACCCAGATCTGTAACAGGATCGTAGAAATTCTTGGTCAAACCACCGTTGATTAATCGAAGCTGATGAAGATTTCGGGAAACCCGGATCTTCAAGACCCGCCATCGACCCCTAGTTTCGACCGTCCTTAATCTCTTAGATTCAGTGTTGTTATGATGTTCTGATTTTATGTCGTTGTACCCTGACATGTGGTCTACCTTATGGAACCTATAGTTCACCCAAACAAATTACAGAATACCAGTTATAAGGATCGAAAACTAATACCCTTGATTGTTCTTCATTTTCTGGAAAACCCAGAAATGAAGAACAGCGTTGTCAGATTTTTCTGGAGCTTAGATCTCTCAGATGTGTTGTTGTATGATCATAAACTTGGTATGTAGTTGTAGTATTTCACTTATATTACAACTTTAACACTTCTACCAACCCGTAAAACTCTTAGTTCATAGATTAATTACTACCAAACTAAGCCCCTCGAACATCGACATTTGAAGATCCTGGGCAAAAGAATGACCTCAAGAACACCTATATGGCGACGAATTGTCTGCATATAGGCCCTTAAGTTGACAGTTTCTAATTAATTTATTTTCGATTTTTGGAAATTATTTAAAATAGAAAAATGGTTTTAATTATTAAAATGCTAAATAAATTAGAAAAATTATTCTAAATTTCGAAAAATAGTTTTAATTATTTTAAGTATATTTCATAAATATTTAATATTTTAGAATATAAATGGTATTTAATTTATTTAGTTATAATATTATATAAACGATTTAAAAATGATTTTAATTCATGAAAAATAATATTATGGTATAAGAAAATATTTTAAGTTATTTTGACTTTTAATATTTTAGGATTAATTTCAATAATTAATTAATATTAATGATAATTAGTTTATTTAATAACTATATTAAATAAATTATAGAAAAATAGAATTAATGTTTTATAAATCATATAAAAATGATTTAAGTGTTATAAAATATTTTAAGTTATAAAATATAAACTTTTGATATTTTGTCATGAAAATATTAATATTTTAATATTAATAACAATTATCGGATAATGAATTTAATTGTTTAAAAATCATATAAAGGTGATTTTAAAGTATTAAAAATACTTAATGATATTATAAATATATTATAATATTATGATGATGTATTTCATTAATATTTGATAATAAATAAATATTAATGATAAAGTAATTATGTGGTATTTAATTTATTTAAATACGTGTTTAATGATTGAAAATTCATGATAAATAGTAATAATTATTTAAAAATTATTATGAGACTTTGAAAAATATTTCGACTGATATTAAAATTATTTAAGTTGATTGTTAAGCGTTAGGTAGAGTTTAATTGAACTTAAACTCGAAGAATTATCCGACTAGACCGTCGGGATGATAGAATTGTAGTTTGGCTTTTAACTCGGACTTAAATAAATCGACTTGATGCTAAGTTTTATGTGTTGAATAGACTGATAGGATTATGTGTTAATGTGTTTAGGTTATTCCATATATATATATATATATATATATATATATATATTATGGTATTATATTGTGATGATATTATTCTAATATTGGAGATCTATATTATTAATATTAGGTCTTCGGATAAGGCGATATAAATTGCGTAGCGGTAATCAACGGTTCAGGCAAGTTTATTTTTACTTAACTATACTAAAAGTTGTTTCATTTGGATATGCTTATGGTTAATCATTCTTTGATTACCATGTATAATTATACTACTGTACATATTGCATGTATAAGTCAGGTATGAAAGGTTGATCACCTTCATTACCCTTCGGTTCAGATATAATTGTTCATGTAAAATACTTGTTCAGTCAAAATTTTGTTCCTGCTAGTTCACAATTATATTGTTGAATTATAGCCAGCCAATTATTCAAATCATTTCAATTATGATATATCGTTAGATTATTGAACTTAAACTTGCTGGGCAATCCTTATGTTCACCCTTGCTATATCATGATAAAACATTGCAGATTAAGATGAATGCGTCGGATACAAGGACAAGTTAAAGACAGTTCCAGCGTTAGGATATGTGTGCAGCTAAATTGTATAAGTATTGTATGTTAATAATGTTATGTGTTAGAAAAGTTATGAAATGTGTATTAAGTTAAGGTTACTCGACCTTGGGGATTATGTATAAGTTATTGTATAAACAATTTATGTTTATCTTCCGCAAATATAGATGAATAGTTATAGAATGATCGAACCGGATCCGAGGTGATTTAGGACCTTGATTCGGGGACCTCACTACGGGCCAAGAATATTTGTGTATTCAATAATGGTCATGATCATGCCAACAACTGTCCATCAATGCTCTATGGGCCAATGAGGACTTTTTCCACATCATTTGTAATATTACGATCTTGATTACACCGATTAATCCCTGGTCATAATCATACCAAGTCCATCTATGTACTATAGGCCACAGATGACTTTCAACAAAATATAAACATGAGGATGATGACAATGATATAAGAATTCAATAAAACAAGTTCAAGAATTAACTTATCCAGGAACTAATAACGTCCAAATTGTCAACATGATACTGTTTTGTAGAGTAAAATTCAAGAATGCTCAGAAGAATATTTCCATGAAAAGATACTGGATGAAGTGCAAATATCAAGGATATTCCTTTAATTTCATAGAGTATAGAAGTCAAAACTTTAACCAACTGAGTATAATATGGAATGGAATAACAAAAGAAATCACCAGGCATGCGATAGACCGCACATGCAGGTTATTCCACTAGAATAATAAATAACGGAATCAGTCCCACAAAACGCATGCATGGATATTCCAACAAAATAATAAAGATGGAATCGTCCGGCGTAAAACGCATGCATGTGATATTCCAAATGAATAATAAAGACGTAACCGTGTCCGTGTAGAGAACGCATGTGATGAGGATGTTCCAATGTAATGATAAAGAATGGAACAATGTAAGAATTTCACTAAGTATAGGGTAGCTCAGCGATCTGAGTTATTCCAATGAATAATAAAGAATGGAATAATGTAAGTTCTCTTCATGGATAAGAAAGAAATAATACTCCCTACCTTGGAAAAAGCGGATACTTGAATAAGTGAGGTAGAGACTTTCTTCTTCTTTCTCTCTATAATTTCTCTCTATAATAATCGCTCTAAAGCTTTTGTGAATTGGTGAGAAATGAAGGAAGAATGAGCTTCTATTTATAGAAAAATATAGTTTCGATAATTGCACGTTTTGGGGCTCAAAAAATTACAGTACAATACCTCCAACTTTTCCTTTATTTTTAATTTAGTCATGGAAGTATTATCAAACTTGCACCACCTCCCCTAATAGTAAATAATGTGATTCAATAGTAAATTATGTGAATCAATAGTTCTAGACATGTGAAAATAATACTAATTACGTTATAGTACTCTCCATCTATACCTCCATTTTTAACTTAGTCATGCAAGTATTATCAATCTTGTACCAACTCCCCTAATAGTAACAAGAATGTGAAACATGAGTATACACATGTGAACAAATAGTTATAATCATGTGAAATAATAGCAATCAATTGCTCATTTATCCCAGGTTAAATACCGATTGGTCAATATAACCTCCAGACATCAATTATTATCGAAATAATTGTCGATTTTCACTAACACAAATAATTCCAACACAATGAAACCATTTTTATCAAAAATATAAATTTTGAAATTTCAAAGTTTGATTTTTCCCAAAAAAGTCAATCATTGACTTTTTTGACCAAATAGTGAATTAGAAAATTTTGTGTTTATAGACTATTTTTACTAATTTCATCGCTCCGGACTCAAATATCACGTCCGCGTCTCCAAATTCAACTCCGAACACAACTTCAATTTTAATAACATTCATCATTAATATTATAACTCACAATATTTATTAACGTGTCGATTTCTAGAAAGAGGGGCTTTCAATAAGGATTTCTCCTGATGGCGAATTAGGTGACCAAACCTCTCCTTGACAGAACTTCTAGACATTGTAAATATTACAATTTAATAATATGAATAACTTTGTCGTCTCATTTATTGATTTAATAAAATAACATATTATGCAGATGATACTATGACAATAATCGAATCAATAATATGAGAGATATGATGCAGCAATTACTGTAGCAATAATTGAGTATAACTGAGTGACTTCTCATGTAAGCATCAATAATCAATAATGTGTGCTACTATGCAACCACGCGTATTACTGTACTTTTACTACCGGATAGTTCAACAGTTAACGGTAAAACTTTCGACGTTATTTTCATAAAGTACTTTTGTCGTTTTCTCAATCCGATAATAATTCCGTTATGGGGGTCCACCAATGATTGTGCCATTGTACAAATATTCCCTGTTTAAAACGAATATTCCCCGACCAATCGAATATTATATAACAACTTGTGTACTTTGAAAAATTTGTAAATATTACCCACAACTATAACATTATATCAAATCCACACCATAATATTCAAAAATATATTTCGAGAAAATTTAATCTCTATTCAAAAAGTTGGGGTCTTACAAAGGTCCTCGGTCCAACCGACATCGAATGACCGAAGGGATCCAGATAGATTTCTTTTCGGGTTTATCATCGCCAACCTCTACAGAAGTACCAACTGAAGAGCCTTTAACTTCCAAAGCTCAAGCCACCGAATTAACTCCTACTGAAGGTACAAGCCAACCTCACCTAAGAAAGAAAGCTGGCCGAAAACATAAACACACTACCACACAAACTCACACCGAGTGTCTCCTCGATAAACCCCATGACGAACGGATCCGAATCCTTTGTGCCAAAACGAGGAAAACCCAAGTGAATCCTCCGGCCTCCGAAGAGCCACAAGTACCTCTAACAGACACCGATCCTCCACCAGATATCACGGTTGAAATCATTATTTTTGACGAAGAGCCCGAAGAACAGGTAGATCAAACACCCAAACATAATCGCAAAAGAAAACCAAACTCTTCGGAATCTAGGCCCGAAGCCATGGGATTCCCCACTCTCCGGTTAGAATCCAATGAGAAATTCCCATTTCAGCTTTACAACTCCTTCGTCCGTGACACAGATGATCATCGGTTCGGTAACTCCATCATGGACCTGATCGACGAGGGAATGAAGTACCAAGCTAGAGTAAGCTTAACTTATCTATTTACATCCCGACCCATTAATTTTGAACTGTTTGACTAACATTGATCATTTGCAGGCAAACGCTGTCTTCGGACGCCTCCGTACCAAATATAAAGAGGCCGAAGTCGAAGAGGAAGTCGCTCGAAGAGAGAATACCCTGCTTAAGTCTGCTTTGGCAAAAGATAAAAGCAATCTCAAAGTTACTCTTTCCGACAAAGAGTGCCCTCAGAAAGACCTTGCCCAAACCAAAGAAGATTTGAAGACGTACCGGACCACTCATCAAGTCATCACTGATATAAATATCGATTTTTTGAAGAAAAATGAAATTTTAACGAAGAAAATCGAAGATCTGGCCCAATCCAACTCAGTTCTGTCGAAGCAAAATAAAGATATCCAAGCTAAAGATGCAGAGCGAATAGCCCATCGTCAAAAGCTTGAAGAGGAACTTCGAGAACTCTGGATTCTTAGGGATTTGGGCCCACCATTAGCTGATCAACTTCGCAAGGAGATTGAAGCAAATTGCAGGAAGTCCACCGAGCTGAACAATGAAGTTGTCCACATGTACTCTGAAGGATACGAGGTCTGTCGAAGTAAATACAAAGCCAAACTTGTAATGGCCAAAGTAAACTCGGCTCTCCTCGACTCTTCAGACAGTGAGGACAATAAAGAAGATTAAAGATATCATCTAAAGCTTTAGGACTCCCTAAAAAGACATATCTCCTTTGTAAACAGTTAGATATCAATGAAATGGTTAACAAATTCTTATCCTTATTACACCTTTGACCATTTCTTGTCAATAATTCATCATCAATCAATTTGAAAAATGTATAATCTTAAACTGTTAGTCAATAACTAAGCAAGTCATATAACATATAAGATCAAGTAATAATGCGACCCAAACTCAACAGTTAAAAATCAGGTAATAAAGTAATGCAATACTTATTCGTTACCGAAGTGTGAGGTAGATCTGCTTCATAGGGAATTTTTTTACCACGAAGGGCCTAACAAACCCATAGGATGACATTTACCTACCACGAAGGGCCTGACAAAGTCTAAAGGATGACATTTTCCTACCACGAAGGGCCTGACAAACTCATAGGATAACATTTGCCTACCACGGAGGGCCTGACAAAGTATAAAGGATGACATTTGCCTACCACGAAGGGCCTTACAAAGTATAAAGGATGACATTTGCCTACCACGAAGGGCCTGACAAAGTCATAAGGACCACCTGCCTATAAGGCTACCATCGAATGGTCAACGAGTCCACCCAAACCTCCTTACACCGATGACATTTGCCTACCACGAAGGGCCTGACAAATTCATAAGGACCACCTGCCGATAAGGCTACCATTGAATGGTCAGCGAGTCCTCCCGAACCTCCTAACACCGGTGACATTTGCCTACCACGCAAGGCCTGACAAATTCATAAGGATCACTTGCCGATAAGGCTACCATCGAATGGTCAGCGAGTCCTCTCGAACCTCCTAACACCGATGACATTTGCCTACCACGCAGGGCCTGACAAATTCATAAGGACCACCTGCCGATAAGGCTACCATCGAATGGTTAGTGAGTCCTCTTGAACCTCCTAACACCGATGACATTTGCTTACCACGCAGGGCCTAACAAGTTCATAAGGACCACCTGCCAATAAGGCTACCATCGAATGGTCAGCGAGTCCTCCCGAACCTCCTAACACTAAGGTGGCATTTGTTGTGCCTGACAGACTATGGATGAGCTACTGAAATCCTTACCGAATGCTTCAAACTTTGATCCCATAAACTGGCATCTATTAACCTGACCCTTAGGCAATGGACCTAGTATGAATACCCCTTAGACAGCAAAAGGTATAAGAGATAAAATCGAATATAGCCATTTTGGTGGCTAATGCAGGATCGAACTTGTTAGTTCCCAGTAGGCACAATAGATCTAGAAGGGGGGTTGAATAGATCCTTTTTAATTCAAATACGCTTCTCTATTATTTTGTATAGCTATTAAATTAGCATATGACAAACATAAGAATCTTTTCAAGCACAGCGGAATAAGTAAAAGATCCCCTTCATTGATATATTCATAATCATACATACATTGTTCGTAGAGTAGGTTTAGTTGTAAGCAGTTAAAACATACATAGCAGTTATAGCACATAATGTAATTGACATAATGTAAAAGACACAAGGGGTTTTAAGTGGTTCAGAGACTCAAGATCCTAATCCACTCTTCTGCTTTCAACTAGTAGGATTTCCACTAAGGAAGGCAAAGACCGAATCACTAAGATTCCTTCAAGGCCCAGTGACCTTGGGACTTGATTCACTAAGAACTCTTCAAGGCCGTGACCTTTGGTATTCCTCTAGTTCCCTAGGAACTCTTCAAGCCCAGCATGCTTGGAACTTCGTTTAGTCCCTCCGGACAAGGACCCTTCTGGCCCTGGCTTCATTTAGTCCCTTCGGACAAGGACCCCTCAGGCCCTGGCTTCTGTTGAGTTGTTTGTTTCTTTGTTGGAGTTGGTGCTGAGCTGCTAAGATGTCTTCATGCTCTGAACATCTTCTATACTTATCAGCTTAGCGTGATCATCCTTGAAGTGCAGCTGAGTGTTTCACGATGCTCAGCTTCTTCAGTTACTCAACCATTTCGGATGATCCCTTGATGAACTGCCTTGAAGATCTTTCTCTTGATACATGATGGTTGCACATGATAGGTTTCCAAGATGACTGTAAGTTCTTCTTCTTGGTACTTAGAAACCTTCTCATGCTTGTCACCATGATGACGTTTGTAATCTCCCTTCTTGATACTTGATGTCTTCTCATGATGGACTTGCTAAGATGACTGTAAGCTCTTCTCTATTGTACTTAGAGTCTTCTCATGATGGACACCAAGATGACATGATGCTCTTCTTTCTCTCGGCAGTTCAGAACACTCTTCATGTAGTAGAACTCTCACTTCTACATAGCAGAGCTATCACTTCTACTTCTTCCTTTGCATGTATCTGAGTGTTCTTGGTGGATCGTAGAGTGAGCTTTCGGACTCACTATCTTATGTGGTTTAGTACAGTCCACCTTCTCTCCAAAAACGGCAACTCCAGCAACCCTCGATCTTTGAAGCTCTTCATTATTTATACTAATTCCCAATCCTTTCATTGGAAAGTAGCCGTTGAAGGCTATTCAAATATCTTCACAGATCTCGAGTTGACAGAGGTAGACTGCTGATGTGATATGTCATACTTTATCTGACATTGCAGTCTACTGTTTTACCTACCTATCAGAGTTGTCACATTTATGTCTTGGGTAGGTCGAAGACTTTATTTCCTCCTTCTGATTTCTCGATCAGAGGTTGTCTTTTTGCATCGATGCTCTCAATAAGAACTTGTCCGAATATTACCCTTCAGATTGAACCGTTGCCAATGCTTCAGTCTTCAGTTATTCGAACTCTACGATTCTGATGCATGTCTTCGAGGACCTGATCATAGTGTCATGTTGAGTTATACTCATTGACTGGTAGAGTTAACACTACGATCTTAAGGAGTGTTGATTGGATCTTCAATTTAGAACACTTCTTCCTTCTATTGTGCAGTGCTCCAACACTTCTGTTTGCTTCGACTGTTCTTTGAGACTGATGGCTTGACTCCTTTGATCTGGCCCCTACTGAATAGCAAGACACTTCAGATTTGTGGCGCGTCCAACTCGCTTTCTCCTGGTGATCTCCCATTCACTTATCATCAATGGACTAACCCTATACTTAATCACTTTAGCCTTGTTCTTCAGAGGCTGGCCAGTATCTCTGTGCACGTTCCATCAGTTCTTTCTTTGTTTGTCAAACACTACGATCCTGGTAGCTTCCAAGATCGTTGTCTTCTATTCTCTTGACAGCTACTGCACTTGCTGACTTTCCTTAGTCAATTGTTGAACTCTTCTTCTGATCTCCTTGTGGAAGACTTCATCTAGAATGGCTTCACAACTCAATCTTGATACTGATTGGGTTGGTGCTTAGATCTTTTGTTTAGCTTGCATGCAATTAGTTGAGTATTCTCTGGTTCCTTTCAGGTAGGATGTGTCTTTATATTGCCAACCAGAGGTTTTGTTCCTTTGGATATTCTGGGAGTGCTCGTTAGTTGAGACTCATACTTGCTCTGCGATTCTGCCTATGCATTGTGAGCACTTCTGTTAAGGTCGTAGTTTTGCACTCTACAATTCAGCTTCGGCTGTGTAGACACTACGATTCTGAGATCAGATCTTAACATTCTATGTTTTCTGCCTTGTGCTTGTTGTCTTCATCTGATCTTGCTCGACTACGATCTCTGCATGTAATTAACGAGTGAGTTTTATACACATGAATTGGATACATTCGAGCTTAATTTATTGTTGTTCTCAAGTCTTTTAAAATAGTTTTTAAGTGTTTGTGTCCATTCATGCATGTTTTACATTGTTTTGTAGGAATTGGGACAAAAGTTACTTGGATCGACATTTGGGGTGGCTAGATGCGCGTTTTCAGCTTGCCATTTACACAGCAGTCACTTCAGAGCCAATTTTAGTATTGCTCCAGACCTTATTTTGAAAACCGTAAAGAATCAAAGTTGTAGATCTACTTCTTCTCTTTCTAGATCATCTTGAATCATCAAAATCGGAGTTCAGACGAAGACGTTATGGCCATTTTCCCAAAGGACGTTGGAGTAGAAAATGTCAGAACATGTGGCAGCGCCGGGGCGCCCATTTTTGGCCTATGCCCAGCGTCAGGGGGCTGGGGAGTAGTGTTTGAGCGTCGTGCCCAGTGCTAGGGTGCTGGGGGAAGAGGTTGGTGCGGCCTGGACCCGTTTTGGGGCGAATTTTGACACCTTTTTGACTCCAAATTGGATTGGGTTTGTTCCTAAGCTAAAAATTGGACTTGTAACCTATAAATACATGATGTAAGGCATAAAATAAGGGGAGATTACATAGATTAGATTAGAGATACACTCCATTAGATTAGAACATAAACCCTAGTTCTTATTAATTTTGGAGATTGAAGCAACTTGGAGATCATTGAAGATCAAGAGCAGGAGCAAGAGGGGAGCATCAGATTTGCTTACAACAGATTCTATTCTCTTCTCTTATCATACTTTTATCTTTTAATGTCTATTCAATTGTGAATTCTTGGTTTTAATTCATTAATTATGAACTAACTCTTTTATTGAGATTTCAATTAAACTTTTTATGGCTATGAATTAGTTATTCATTATATTCCAATTATTTATGTTAAAGTGAGTTATTTATCTTGCCTTATGCTTATTGATTAATTATCTAATCAATAATTACCTTGTTACTCTAGAAGGAATTGGAAGAGGAATTCTAGGGTTAGAACTGGGCATGATATCATGTGACTTAGTTATTTGCAAAGTGAATAATTAGGTTTGTGAATAGAATGGAAATATCTATTTGCCGCATGTAACACATAAGGAATTGGGATTGTAACGAGTTTAATTCAATTATTTTGCATAGGAATATAACAAAATTAATCTGGGTTAAATAGAAGGCAAATGATCACTTGAGAAAGGGATTTTGGCATTTGAGAATTCCTGTTAACAATTCAGTAGACATAATAATTGGGATAATTGGATAATTGGTTTATAGTTCATAATTGGGGATATTGGAGTCTTAACCTTTATTTATTTGAATTCATTTATAAAGTAACCTACTTTTAAGTGTTTAATTTAGTTTTCTTAAATCTAAAAATCATGATTTGAGATTGTTTAAATAAAATTAGTTTGGTTAAGAGTTAGTACTTGGTGATTTTTATTAAATAATTCCTTGTGGGAACGATACTCTACTTTCACTTTATTACTTGTTGACCATGTATACTTGCACGTATTCATTGATTGCGAAATCGATCAACAAGTTTTTGGCGCCGCTGCTGGGGAATTAATTTAATAATTATTTACCAATATTAATTTCAATCAAATTAGTCTTAATTTAAATATTTTTATTTTTAATTCTCTTCCTATATTTCTCTCTTTTCAGGTACCATGGATGAGTTTGAGTATCAATGGCCATACACGCTCTTGGCTCAACCAAGGGAAACAGGGATTGATGGACTTAATACATCTTCTATAGAGGCAACTTCGAAGACGTTAGAGGTTTGCACGTGACCATACTGAGTCGAAGGATGGCAAGAATGACTCAAACCCGAGGGAAAGGAGATCGACAGACTCGAGAAACTTCTCGCATTGTCGGACTGAGATGGAGACACTTTCGAGGATGTTTGAAGCTTTTAAAGCTCAACGTCGTCAAAGTGTGACGGTTACTTATGATTATTGTGCTGAAAATCATATGAGTCATCAATGCGCCATCGATTTCGAAATGATGAAGAGACGGTGGTGATTACCCCAATAATTATGTCTATCCTAACAACTATTATCAGGATTGGGGGTATCACCCGAATTTTTCATGGAGCCATACTCATCAAGATCAATTTTATGCTCCAAGTCCAACATACCCACCAGATTTCTCGTGTCCACCTCCACTACAACAGGAAGAACATTCAAATTTGGAGGAAACTTTGTCCAAGTACATAGCTTCATGTGAGGAGAGGAGGATTAATCAAGAGATATTGAGTCAAAATTTTACGAACCAAACAGAACAACTAACCAATGCCTCAAACATTTGTCCTCAATACCCTTGGCTCTATGACATGAATTTTGAGACTAATGGTGAGCCCGAACCAAATCTGCAACCGGATGTACAAAATGATATAGATGTTGAAAGAGAGAAAAGACTTGGGGACCAAGAAAAAGAGATCGGTGAAGATTTAACTGTACGATTCAATGAAGATGAACCGATTTCATTAGTATCCCATGTGCCTCCTCCACCAAAGTTTAATAATCCTGGCAGTTTTGCAAAACCATGCCCAATCGGCAGTCATGTCATCGGCAAAGCTCTTGGTGACGTAAGAGCTAGTACAGTTGTGGAGTCATGGTGGGATGAAAATGAGAAGATAGAGGAAGATTCCATTATGTTTATTAAGCTTCAATGCCCCAATCTGATCATCGACATAATGGAGGAAACACCTAGTGGTTTGGACTGCTCTTAATGGGGGATCCTATCTATAAAAGAGCATGTTAGGTGACTTTAATTCAAGGGTTTTTGCTAATAGGAACCTCCCAAAAGAGACATTGCTACTGATGGATGGAGGATTCCTCAATTTTCGAAGGGGAATTGGATAGCGAATTGAAGAAGTCAGGCTGAGACTATAAAACAAGCGCTTATTGGGAGGCAACCCAAGTTTAATTTTTATTTTTAGTTTTTATTAGGTTTTATATTAGTATTTTTGAATTTGCATTTATTTAGTATTTAATAAAATTATTTCTATCATGGTTTTACAAAGTTATTCAAGTCAAATTCAAGTGTGGTGCCCAATTTGTTCCATGTGCCTAGCCTATTCTCCAAACTTAGCGGACAAGGAGGAAGATTGCTATATTTTCAGGGAAGTCCTCTGCTTTAATTTTTTCTATTTTAGTCATTGAAGGACAATGTCTAGTTTAAGTTTGGGGGAATTTTAGTGTCGTATTGCATATAGTTAGTTATCTTCATGGTAGTTCATTTTTTTTATGTGTTAACATTATTTTTTTTAGGTTGCATATAATACATGGTAGTTAATTGCATATGCATACATAGGTTATATTAATATGTGTTAATGTAGTATAATTGCATTTTTTTTATTTTTTATTTTTTTGCATGAATCTGTGCGATTAGTTGGTGTGGTCTTAGCTCGGCCTATGATAAGATTGGTATTAATTGTTAACTTGAACAGTGTTGATAATTGATGATGAGTTCTAATTTTGATCATGATGATAATCTGAGCCTGTCTTAAACTTATGTGACCGGTTAGCACTTAAAGTTTAACTGTTTTAATCCACTTGCTTCAAGGGGTGCATAATTTGTTTCTGAGAGAAAATCTTGGTTAAAATTTAAGGAAATTAGTGAATTGGCGGTAAAGGTTGGAATGACGTAAATGCTTGAGTTTGGAGGAATCTATGGGATATATATATACAAAATGAAAAAGAAAAAAAAGAGAAAAAAAAGAAGAGAAAATCCAGAAAAAGAAAAAAAAAAGAATAAACAACGTGGCATGCTTGTCTAGTTTTGTGGCCATTGTTACTTGAGTAAGTAAGCCCGAGGGGATTGTCTTTATACCTAGCGCCCTAATAAGGTCTTAATGGCTTGGGAGTCATTGGTCGAAAGCTCGTTAAGGTAGCACTGAAAAGCCTAAGGGAATAGGACATTGCACATCCATGAAAAAAAATGAATAAAACACGAGAAAGAGCAAAAATGCCCTCGTGATTGAATACGAGTATAAATAAATCCTGTATTTACCTTAAGACTTTGTAATTGCTTAGTTTTAACCATAGTTGTCATGTTCACAAAAGTAATTGAATTGGAACTGAAATTTTTCTTTTAAGAAGTCTGTTATGTGATTATCTTTAACTGTTGTTGGTTAGAATGGTTAACAAGCACACACACACAACATGGGTGATGACAGGTTTGGATTGACTAATTGGTTAGAGTTATGGATTTTGACTTGATTGGATATATTATTTGAGTACCAATGGTATCTTTGAGGCCAGTTGCTATATATCATATTGATTTATTACTAGGTTCGTAGGTATATTAAGGAGTAGATCATGCATATGCATTCATGTAGTTGAGTTAGTTTGTTTATTTTTAGTTCTTTTATGTTTTTGCTTGAGGACAAGCAAAGGTTTAAGTTTGGGGGTATTTGATGAGTGAGTTTTATACACATGAATTGGATACATTCGGGCTTAATTTATTATTGTTCTCAAGTCTTTTAGAATAGTTTTTAAGTGTTTGTGTCCATTCATGCATGTTTTACATTTTTTTGTAGGAATTGGGACAAAAGTTACTTGGATCGACGTTTGGGGTGGCTAGATACGCGTTTTCGGCTTGCCATTTACATAACAGTCACTTCAGAGCCAATTTTAGTATTTCTCTAGACCTTATTTCAAAATACTTAAAGAATCAAAGTTGTAAATCTACTTCTCCTCTTTTCGGATCATCTTTAATCATCGAAATCGGAGTTCGGACGAAGACGTTATGGCCATTTTTCCAAAGGACGTCGGAGTAGAAAATGTCAGAACATGTGGCAGCGCCGGGGTGCCCATTTTTGGCCTATGCTCAGCAGTCGGCGTTTGAAAGCGTTGTTTGAAAGCGTTTGCCCAGTCTTTGGGGCGTTGGGGAAAGAGGTTGGTGACCGGACGCTGCGTTTTTGGGGTAATTTTGACACCTTTTTGACTCCAAATTGGATTGGGTTTGTTCCTAAGCTAAAAATTGGACTTGTAACCTATAAATACATGATGTAAGGCATAAAATAAGAGGAGATTATATAGATTAGATTAGAGATACATTCCATTAGATTAGAACATAAACCCTAGTTCTTATTAATTTTGGAGATTGAAGCAACTTGGATATCATTGAAGATCAAGAGCAGGAGCAAGAGGGGAGCATCAGATTTGCTGACAACAGATTCTATTCTCTTCTCTTATCATACTTTTATCTTTTAATGTCTATTCAATTGTGGATTCTTGGTTTTAATTCATTAATTATGAACTAACTCTTTTATTGAGATTTCAATTGAACTTTTTATGGCTATGAATTAGTTATTCATTATATTCCAATTATTTATGTTAAAGTGAGTTGTTTATCTTGCCTTGTGCTTATTGATTAATTATCTGATCAATAATTACCTTGTACTCTAGAAGGAATTGGAAGAGGAATTCTAGGGTTAGAACTGGGTATGATATCATGTTACTTAGTTATTTGCAAAGTGAATAATTAGGTTTGTAAATAGAATGGAAATATCTATTTGCCGCATGTAACACATAAGGAATTGGGATTGTAACGAGTTTAATTCAATTGTTTTGCATAGGAATATAACAAAATTAATCAATGTTAAATAGAAGGCAAATGATCACTTGAGAAAGGGCTTTTAGCATTTGAGAATTCCTGTTAACAATTCAGTAGACATAATAATTGGGATAATTAGATAATTGGTTTATAGTTCATAATTGGGGATATTGGAGTCTTAACCTTTATTTATTTGAATTCATTTTTAAAGTAACCTAGTTTTAAGTGTTTAATTTAGTTTTCTTAAATCTAAAAATCACGATTTGAGATTGTTTAAATAAAATTAGTTTGGTTAAGAATTAGTACTTGGTGATTTTTATTAAATAATTCCTCGTGGGAACGATACTCTACTTTCACTTTATTACTTGTTGACCGTGTATACTTGCACGTATTCATTGATTGCGAAATTGATCAACAAGATTTTGGCGCCGCTGCCGAGGAATTAATTTAATAATTATTTACCAATATTAATTTCAATCAAATTAGTCTTAATTTAAACATTTTTATTTTTAATTCTCTTCCTATATTTCTCTCTTTTCAGGTACCATGGATGAGTTTGAGTATCAATGGCCATACACGTTCTTGGCTCAACCAAGGGAAACAAGGATTGATGGACTTAATACATCTTCTATAGAGGCAACTTCGAAGACGTTAGAGGTTTGCGCAGCCATACGGAGTCGAAGGATGGCAAGAATGACTCAGCCAAGGGGAGAGGAGATTGACAGACTCGAGAAACTTTCTGCATTGTCAGCACAGATGGAGACACTTTCGAGGATGTTTGAAGCTTTTAAAGCTCAACGTCATCAAAGTGTGGCGGTTACTTGTGATTATTGTGCTGGAAATCATATGAGTCATCAATGCGCCATCAGTTTTGAGCCGGTACAGTACGGTGGTGATTACCCCAATAATTATGTCTATCCTAACAACTATTATCAGGATTGGGGGTATCACCCGGACTTTTCATGGAGCCATACTCATCAAGATCAATTTTATGCTTCAAGTCCAACATACCCACCGGATTTCTCGTGTCCACCTCCACTACAACAGGAAGAACATTCAAATTTGGAGGAAACTTTGTCCAAGTACATAGCTTCATGTGAGGAGAGGAGGATTAATCAAGAGATATTAAGTCAAAATTTTACGAACCAAACAGAACAACTAACCAATGCTTCAAACATTTGTCCTCAATACCCTTGGCTCTATGACATGAATTTCGAGACTGATGGTGAGCCCGAACTAAATCTGCAACCGGATGTGCCAAATGATATAGATGTTGAAAGAGAGGAAAGACTTGGGGACCAAGAAAAGGAGATCGGCAAAGATTTAACTGTAAGATTCAACGAAGATGAACCAATTTCATTAGTATCCCATGTGCCTCCTCCACCAAAGTTTAATAATTCGGGAAGTTTTGCAAAACCATGCCCAATCGGCAGTCATGTCATCGGAAAAGCTCTTGGTGATGTAAGAGCTAGTACAGTTGTGGAGTCATGGTGGGATGAAAAGGAGAAGATAGAGGAAGATTCCATTATGTTTATTAAGCTTCAATGCCCCAATCTGATCATCGACATAATGGAAGAAACACCTAGTGGTTTGCCGTTCTTAATGGGGATCCTATCTACAAAGAGCATGCTAGGTGACTTTAATTCAAGGGTTTTTGCTAATAATAACCTCCCAAAAGAGACATTGCTACTGATGGATGGAGGATTCCTCAATTTTCGAAGGGGAATTGGATAGCGAATTGAAGAAGTCAGGCTGAGACTATAAAACAAACGCTTATTGGGAGGCAACCCAAGTTTAATTTTTATTTTTAGTTTTTATTACGTTTTATATTAGTAGTTTTGAATTTGCATTTATTTAGTATTTAATAAAATTGTGTCTATCATCATGTTTACTGAGTTATTCAAGTCAAATTCAAGAGTGGTGCCCAATTTGTTCCATGTGCCTAGCCTTTATTCTCCAAACTTAGCGGACAAGGAGGAAGATTGCTATATTTCAGGGAAGTCCTCTGCTTTAAATTTTTCTATTTTAGTCATTGAAGGACAATGTCTAGTTTAATTTTGGGGGAATTTTAGTGTCGTATTGCATATAGTTAGTTATCTTAATGGTAGTTCGTTTTTTTTATGTGTTAACATTGTTTTTTTAGGTTGTATATAATACATGGTAGTTAATTGCATATTCATATATAGTGTTATATTAATATGTGTTAATGTAGTATAATTGCATTTTTTTATTTTTTTTTTTGCATGAATCATGTGATTAGTTGGTGTGGTCTTAGCTCGGCCAATGATAAGATTGGTATTAATTGTTAACTTGAACAGTGTTGATAATTGATGATGAGTTCTAATTTTGATCATGATGATAATCTGAGCCTGTCTTAAACTTATGTGACCGGTTAGCACTTAAAGTTTAACTGTTTTAATCCACTTGGTTCAAGGGGTGCATAATTTGTTTGTGAGGGAAAATCTTGGTTAAAATTTAAGGAAATTAGTGAATTGGTGGTAAAGGTTGGAATAACGTAAACGCTTGAGTTTGGGGGAATCTATGGGATATATATATATACAAAATGAAAAAGAAAAAAAAGAGAAAAAAAAGAAATGATGAAAAAAAAAAAAAGAAGAGAAAATCCAGAAAAAGAAAAAAAAAGAGAATAAACACCGTGGTATGCTTGTCTAGTTTTGTGGCCTTTGTTATTTGAGTATGTAAGCCCGAGGGGATTGTCTTTACACATAGCGCCCTAAGGTCTTAATGGCTTGGGAGTCGTTGGTCGAAAGCTCGTTAAGGTAGCACTGAAAAGCCTAAGGGAATAGGACATTGCACATCCATGAGAAAAAAAATGAATAAAACACGAGAAAGAGCAAAAATGCCCTCGTGATTGAATACCAGTATAAATAAATCTTGTATTTACCTTAAGACTTGGTAATTGCTTAGTTTTAACCGGAGTTGTCATGTTCACAAAAGTAATTGAATTGGAACTGAAATTTTCCTTTTAAGAAGTATGTTATGTGATTATCTTGAACTGTTGTTGGTTAGAATGGTTAACAAGCACACACACACAACATGGGTGATGACAGGTTTGGATTGACTAATTGGTTAGAGTTATGGATTTTGACTTGATTGAATATATTGTTTGAGTACCAATGGTATCTTTGAGGCCAGTTGCTATATATCATATTGATTTATTACTAGGTTCGTAGGTATATTAGGAAGTAGATCATGCATATGCATTCATGTAGTTGAGTTAGTTTGTTTATTTTTAGTTCTTTTGTGTTTTTGCTTGAGGACAAGCAAAGGTTTAAGTTTGGGGGTATTTGATGAGTGAGTTTTATACACATGAATTGGATACATTCGGGCTTAATTTATTGTTGTTCTCAATTCTTTTAGAATAGTTTTTAAGTTTTTGTGTCCATTCATGCATGTTTTACATTGTTTTGTAGGAATTGGGACAAAAGTTACTTGGATCGAAATTTGGGGTGGCTAGATGCGCGTTTTCGGCTTGCCATTTACACAGCAGTTACTTCAGAGCCAATTTGAGTATTTCTCTAGACCTTATTTTGAAACACTTAAAGAATCAAAGTTGTAGATCTACTTCTTCTCTTTCCGGATCATCTTGAATCATCGAAATCGGAGTTCGGACGAAGACGTTATGGCCATTTTTCCAAACGACGTCGGAGCAGAAAATGTCAGAACATGTGGCAGCGCCGGGGCGCCCATTTTTAGCCTATGCCCAACGCCGGGGCACTGGGGAGCAGTGTTTGAGCATCTTGCCCAGTATTTCAAGCGCTGGGAGAAGAGGTTGATGATGGCCTGGACGCGCGTTTTGAAGTAATTTTGACACCTTTTGACTCTAAATTGGATTGGGTTTGTTCCTAAGCTAAAAATTGGACTTGTAACCTATAAATACATGATGTAAGGCATAAAATAAGGGGAGATTACATAGATTAGATTAGAGATACACTCCATTAGATTAGAACATAAACCCTAGTTCTTATTAATTTTGGAGATTGAAGCAACTTGGAGATCATTGAAGATCAAGAGCAGGAGCAAGAGGGGAGCATCAAATTTGCTGATAATAGATTCTATTCTCTTCTCTTATCATACTTTTATCTTTTAATGTCTATTCAATTGTGGATTCTTGGTTTTAATTCATTAATTATGAACTAACTCTTTTATTGAGATTTCAATTGAACTTTTTATGGCTATGAATTAGTTATTCATTATATTCCAATTATTTATGTTAAAGTGAGTTGTTTATCTTGCCTTATGCTTATTGATTAATTATCTGATCAATAATTACCTTGTTACTCTAGAAGGAATTGGAAGATGAATTCTAGGGATAGAACTGGGCATGATATCATGTTACTTAGTTATTTGCAAAGTGAATAATTAGGTTTGTGAATAGAATGAAAATATCTATTTGCCGCATGTAACACATAAGGAATTGGGATTGTAACGAGTTTAATTCAATTGTTTTGCATAGGAATATAACAAAATTAATCTAGGTTAAATAGAAGGCAAATGATCACTTGAGAAAGTGCTTTTGGCATTTGAGAATTCCTGTTAACAATTCAGTAGACATAATAATTGGGATAATTGGATAATTAGTTTATAGTTCATAATTGGGGATATTGGAGTCTTAACCTTTATTTATTTGAATTTATTTATAAAGTAGCCTAGTTTTAAGTGTTTAATTTAGTTTTCTTAAATCTAAAAATCATGAGTTGAGATTGTTTAAATAAAATTAGTTTGGTTAAGAGTTAGTACTTGGTGATTTTTATTAAATAATTCCTTGTGGGAACGATACTCTACTTTCACTTTATTACTTGTTGACCGTGTATACTTGCACGTATTCATTGATTGCGAAATCGATCAACAGTAATCAATAGACTCTACGAACTCAGAGTGTGATTTACGATCCTTGACTTGGCTTCGGCATCAGTAGACTCTACGACTCTGAGTGTAGTCTACGTTTCTGACTTGGCTTCGGCAGAGGTTCGGTCTGCTCTTAGGCAGGCTGTCTCTACGATTCTGAACATGAATTCCTCAGCACACTACGTGTTAGGTTTGTAATATTCATGAACGCAATCAAATTGTACAAACAAGCAAAAAGTGTAAAAATCAGAGTTTAAAATTTTACAAACCATATACCCAGATCATCCTTTATGCACAATTATTAATTAAACGAAAAGATATGAAGAGCAGAATCATACCCTTGAAGATTCGAGCTTCCTCAGGTACAAGTTCACCTCCAATCTTTTTCGCGTTCAACTTGAATCCACCGGGTTTGATTCCTTCCTTTGATCAACGTTAGCCACCCAAGTGTTTGGTCTCTAGAGGCGATCCACCAAGGAAGAAGAAGAATTCAAGAAGATGGGTATTTGGCAAAACCCTAGTTTTTCTATCTAATAACGTATATTTGATATCTGATATAAGACTCATCTTATAAAGATATCAAGTAACCCTATTAAAAATAAGGTATTATTTATTTAATTAAACTCTTTTAATTAAATGGGCTCCCTAATCTTATTAGGGATAATTAATTAAACTCCTTTAACTATTTTTCCTTCCTAATCCTATTAGGAATAAATGAAAGTACTTATATTAAATTAATTCCTAAACTCTTTTAGAAATTAAAATAATAATAATTGTAATAATATTAATAAGACTCTCTTATTAATTTATATTTAATATTTCTAAAATATTAAATAATAATATTAAGCTATTTAATTTATTCTATCACCATAGATTAAATTAAATATACTTAATATATTATTACGATTATGCCATTAACTTCTTAAATAATTATTCTTCCTTTTATGGTGTGACCCTTTAGGTTCTCCATATTAAATAGGTTGTGAATAAATCAATTAGAACAATTCTAATCTTATTTAAATAAATAAATTAAACTAATAATTTATTTAAATAAATAATATTTATTCTACAATAGGATAAGCCTCCCACAGCGATCAACGACTTTCCAAATAATATAGATTTCAACATTAATCATAAAAGAACCTTTGAGTAAATAGTTACCGTATAATTCAATCCTTCCACCATACAATGTCCTAATTAAATATAAGACATGGAATTTCATAAGTCTTATTTTATTTAATTATATGTATTTTCGACTCTTAAATGCACAACTCAAATAATGCAAATTAGAAACTCCTTTCTAATTTCATTCGCTTCGCCAAGGACTCTTGGGTTGTCATTTATCGAATCACATAGACATTTCTCTTCTTTTATTAGAAGTGGTAGATTCTTTATTGATCATACATTATCTCCATGTACAACTTATTATACCCAAGCATACCCTTTGATATACCCTAAGGGTCTTAAGGAATAAGTCAAAGTATAACTCATCATACATAAGATACTATGATGACCTCAAGTCCAAGGATCACTTGTACTACTATCACTACAGGAATTTCTATTGATAAGCAAGTTAAACTCCATTAGGTATTCCTTAGCGAGCTACGTTCAGTGAACTTATTCTCTAATAAGCACCTACATACTTGCTTTAGTGTCTCCACACAAATGATCATGAGATCAATCATCCTCATCTAATGAGCAAGCAACGTATGTACCAATCTATCCGGATTCACTAATCCCCAATTTAGTAATCCAACGATTGGGAACTATTTTAGTTTTAAGCTTTCAAAGAATTTAGATCTCATTAGAATGATCATCATCATTATTCTAAAAGCATTGCTTAAAACTATGGGTTTATCACATATTATAAAACAGCATCATGTAGATAATTAAAAGCCTTTAATAAATGAATCCTTTTTATTAATAAATGAATAAGATTGTTACAAAGTATATGCTTTATCATTAAACATGATTGGCTTGTATGCATACTACTTTCAATCTCCCACTTGCACTAAAGCCAATCGCCATGGTATCTCATACTCTTCTTCTCTAAGTGACGATTATCCTACTGTTGGATAAGCTTTAGTTAATGGATATGTACTGTTGTTCTTGAGAGTCCACTATCTCTATAGTGGTTTCCCATCTTACAATGATTCTTATAATCAAATGAAAGTGCAACAACACATGTTTAGATCCAAGATTAGACTTAGGAACTATTCCTAGTTCTGTAATGAACTTATCATCCAAACAATCAACTTGCAGCTTCATTTACAGCTATATACTTTGTCTTTTTCACTAAACCAGCAACTCTTTGCTATTTGGAACCTTTCCAATTCACTGCACCACCGTTCAAGGTAACGCTTTACCTTAAAGTGGATTTTCTGTCGTCTTGGTCTGTCTGAAAAACTTGAGTCTGTTAAGCCCTCTAGTTTTAATTCTGACCCACCATGAACATGATCACATCCTTAGTTTCAGTTAAGTACTTCAAGATATTTTTCACTGTCTCACAGTGAACTTCTCCAGAATATGACTGATCAACATCAAGTCTCGTACATTTCATTGTATACATGATAGTTACTCATGCGATCTCTCTTTTGGAGTTTATGGGGACTATTAAGAGAGATACAATCCAGGGCTCATCAACATGAGACATCTCTTGGAGTTTGCCATGCTAAACGACTTTAGCATCAAATGAATATACGTTCCTTGGGTTAAGTCAAGCATCCTTTTAAATCTATCAATATAGATTTGCATCCCCAATTAAGATACTCTTCCCAAATCATTCATGGAGGAATGCTTAGACAACTTTATCCTTATTGATTGTAGCATTGGTATGTTATTCCTCATCCGTAGTATATCAATATATAATACTAGAAATTTCACGACGCTCCCACTAACCCTTTTGTACACACTAGAACTCTTACCTCATCGTATGTAACTCTGGATCATCATCTTCTATGATGCGTACCTCATCATCATCATCATCCATGATGAATCCATACCTCCTAGGTATCTTCTGCAGACTATTCGCATTTATTTATCTTGGTTGTGGTACAATAGGTCTATCTACAAGTTCCTCTTATTTGACTTATAGTGATTTACGGTTCTTGAACTCTTCAAGATCTATTATCCTCCCACTAGCCCCTTCAATGATAAACATCTTTATCTTAGAAGGTAGCATGTTTCTCAATAAACACCTTTTGCTAAGTAGGATTATAGAACATATACCCTAAACTTACTTTAGGATGTCCCACAAATCTGTATATATCAAATCTTGTCCCAAGCTTATCCTTTGAAACCGTTTCACATAAGTTGGACAACCCCTTATCTTAACATACTTAAGATTAGGAATCCTCCGTGTCCATAACTTTTATGAAGTCTTCAAATGGATTTTGAGGTTACCTTTTAGTAGATATGCGACCATTTCTAGGACATGATCCTGAAGGATCTTTGGAATGTCGGTAAAATCATTATGGACCGTACCATGTCCAACAAGGTACGATTTTTCCTTTCAGATACATCAATTAATTATTGCGTATCAGGAGGCGTCCATTATGAGAAAACCATTTAAGATGATCTAAAAACTTATTGCACAAGTATTTATTCCTTGATCTAATCAAAGAATCTTAATACTTTGTCAATTTGTTTCACTTCTAAATTCTTTGAACCTTTCAAATAATTCACACTTGTATTTTAGCAAATACACACATTCAAGTCTTTGAATGATCATCTCCTTTTTCTTGTACTAGTTTGTTCAATTTGCAAAATTATTTTTCACGTAAGTCAAGTATACAAAATCAATTAAGTAATATTCTGGTTCTATACAAAACATTATTATTATAAATAGAACAACAATTGTTCTTAATTATAATACCAAAGATTTCATTGTCCAACAATAAAATAGAAATAATGTTTCTAACAAGAACTGGAATAAATAACAACTTATTAACTTAATAGATTTGCTCGTAGGCATTGCTAAACTATAAGTTTCTATGGCTAATGTGGCAACCTTTGCTACATTTCCGCACATAGGATTACTTATATTTGTTTAGCTTTTCTACTCGCTTGGTCCCTTTATAAATCTATATTTATGATAACCAAAGTCGGTATCCAATACCCAAGTAGAACCTTGACTTAAAGAAAAATTTATTTTAAATCGTGAAAAAATTTATATTTGTAACCAAAACTTCACTAAGTTTCTTAGGTTAGCCTCTGCAAGATACTTCTCGCAGTTTCTTTCCAGTGTCCAGGCTTATTGCAGTGGAAGTAAACTCCTTTGTTATCCATATCAGTTTTGTTCTTATTATCCTTTGTTTGCGCCTTTCTGTTTACCTTCTTTGAATCATTCTTCTTTTTCAGAAGATCCTTTAGCCCCTACCAGTAAGACATGGTCTTTCATGGTTGGAAAGTGACTCTCAACATTTTTCAACATGTTAAGCAAATCAGCGAAGATGATATCTAGCTTGTTCATATGAAAAATTCACAACTATTGTGAAAGGAGTCCGGGAGTGAGTGCAAGATCAAATCTTAGCTCAACTCTCCATCCATGACAAAACCAGTTGTCCTAATTGATCAATCAAATTGATTATGTTAAGAACTTTTGTCTGTACTGTAGTGTCATCAGTTATTCTAGATCAGAAGAGCTCCTTAGATATCTGATATCTATCAGTCCTACTTTCTTCACCATCAACTACTTGATGTGCATGAATATAGTAGGAGCATCCATAGTTTCATGCTGACACTGAAGCTCGTTACTCATGGATGCAAGCATGATGCATTGAGCCAACTGTGCATCATCTTGCCACTTTCTAAAAGTAGCAATCTCTTCCTCAGAGGCATTGTCTACAACAATTGCATAGATAGGCGTATTAAGGACATAAGATAGCTTTTCAGCCATGAGAACTTTTCTCAATTTCCTTAACCAATCTGTTTAATTCGGTCCGGTTAATTTAGCATCTAATATACTACGCAGTGATAGTGATTTAGACATTGTAAAATTCTGTAAATGAATTTGTAATTAACAACATTTTAACATACATTCTTTTATTAATTACCAAAATAAATTAGGTCTTGTTTTAAATTGGTATCTCCCACTATTTTTTTCAAACTATATTACCCTCAATTATATAGTTCGGAAAAATCTAATTAAAGATTTGCTAGTGAGAATAAGGATCCCATTTCAAATGTATATAGCCTTATGGTGACACAACAAACTATATATAAATAAATAGGTAGACAACTCTTGTCAATTACATCAACTATGCAACTCCTTGTATTTTGCCTCTTAGATTATTTTGATCAAGTGGTGGCATATCCGAATCAAAATTATCCAAGTTAAGTCCAACCTAGCACTCCATATATTCAAAAAAAAAAATATTGTCCTTGTGGTGACACAACAAAACAATATTGTTCAATTTTCTTTATAAGCATCAAATGTGATAAATTAACATCTTAAATACTTAATACTTGCCTTGTGGTGACACAACAAACTCATATTAAATATTCAATACTCTATTAATTTTATCATGCTAGAAGGCGACGTTTGATATTCCAAATATCTTTGAACGCTTAGGACTTAATATAAAAATGAGGGGTTTGCTATTAATTTGTCTCATCTTGTTTAGCGCGCATGCATATATATATATATATATATAAAATACGCGTCATATTAATAAACATGCGAAGCATGTTTGCATAATATATAATATATATAGTATAAGCATACACATATAGAATACTATATTCTACTTGGATTGATTATGGACTTTTATTCTAGTTTGGTTCACTAGAGCCACCAAGTGAACCAAAAGGTCAAACCCTAGGGGTGCAAGAATTAATATTTAAATATAACTATTACATTTAAACTCGGGCTCCATTACAAATGGGTCTTCAAGCGCTCCTTGCTCCTTGATCTCCAATTCTTCAAAATTAATTCTAACTATTCCTATTACAAAACTATTTAAAATAAATAGAAACCTAGATCAGCAGTCAAGGGGAAGTACATAGGAGGGAGATAGAATATACATTAAGAAAAAATTAAAGAAGACGAGGTACGCAGACCCCATTTAATAAAACTCATACATTCATGCATCTAACTAAAATAAAATCCAATCACATTGGTCAATAGTCCATAATCAATCCCATTTATTATCATACACATCACCATATGCATCAATAAATAACATTCCTCTTATGAATAATAAACATTCAATATATATATTGATATCATTTAATAGACAAATTTAGTTAGTATAAAATCTAATTTTGAATCAAAATAAACTCCTTTATTTTAATCCAAATTTAAATCAAAATAAAACTATTTTATTTTAATTTATCCAATTTTGAATAAAATAAACTATTTTATTTTAATCAAAATCTTTAATCAAAATAAACTCCTTTATTTTAATTAATTATGGAATCCAATTCCATGTAAAAAAAACTTTTTAAAGGAAATAATTAATTCTCTTTCCTATTCACAAATAAACTCTTTTATTTTGAATAATATGAAATCATATTTCATATCTAAATAAACTCCTTTATTTAAGGAAATTGGGATTCTCTTTTTCATTCACAAATAAACTCTTTTATTTTGAATAATATGAAATCTTATTTCATATCTAAATAAACTCCTTTATTTAAGGAAACATGAAATCCAATTTCAACTCCAATTAGTTATCATGGAATCTAATTCCAACTCTAATTAGTTAGCATGAAATTCTAATTTTAAAATTAAAATAACCCTTTTTATTTTAAGATTAAAATAAACCTTTTATTTTAAAATTAAAATAAACTTTTATTTTAACTATAAAATTATTAAGAATAATATATATATATATAATATTATACTCATACGGATTCACGTGAAGGTGAACTAGCAGGGTATCTGCAACATATTTGATTCCCACTTTGGAATCAAGATGGAGAACTAGCAGGGTATTAACAAAATATAATACTCCATCCTCCTATTCCTGCAACACATGATTACCGTAAATAATATATATATTAGGATATAACATGCCATGTTGCAGCATAAAGTGGATGCAGCCTAGGCCACGTGAATTGATAGAATTCGTGAATCATTCATTCTTTTCCATGAGTCCGCAATATAACAGATGTTCGAGGGAAAAAATAATTTCGGCTCCTTTTTTAAAAAAAAAATAAAAAATGAAAAATTATACAATAAATTATGCCCAATTAAATTGTTCTAAACACATATCAATATACATATCAAATTAAATAATTAATAATTTGCATAAAAGTTTGGCTCTGATACCACTGTTAGGTTTGTAATATTCATAAACGCAATCAAATTGCACAAATAAGTGGAAACGTGTAAAAATCAGAGTTTAAAATTTTACAAACCATATACCCGGATCATCCTTTATGCACAATTATTAATTAAACGAAAAGATATGAAGAACAAGAATCATACCCTTGAAGATTAGAGCTTCCTCAGGTACAAGTTCACCTCCAATCCTTTTCGCGTTCAACTTGAATCCACCGGGTTTGATTCCTTCCTTTGATCAACGTTAGCCACCCAAGTGTTTGGCCTCTAGAGGTGATCCACCAAGGAAGAAGAAGAATTCAAGAAGATGGGTATTTGGCAAAACCCTAGTTTTTCTATCTCTATAGAAAAGGCGTACTCTCCAACAATTGGAATAACTTATATTTGATATCTGATATAAGACTCATCTTATAAAGATATCAAGTAACCCTATTAAAAATAAGGTATTATTTATTTAATTAAACTCTTTTAATTAAATGGGCTCCCTAATCTTATTAGGGATAATTAATTAAACTCCTTTAACTATTTTTCCCTCCTAATCCTATTAGGAATAAATGAGAGTACTTATATTAAATTAATTCCTAAACTCTTTTAGAAATTAAAATAATAATAATTGTAATAATATTAATAAGACTCCTCTTATTAATTTATATTTAATATTTCTAAAATATTAAATAATAAATATTAAGCTATTTAATTTATTCTATCACCATAGATTAAATTAAATATGCTTAATATATTATTACTAGTTATGCCATTAACTTCTTAAATAATTATTTTTCCTTTTATGGTGTGACCCTTTAGGTTCTCCATATTAAACCCGGTTGTGAATAAATCAATTAGAACAATTCTAATCTTATTTAAATAAATAAATTAAACTAATAATTTATTTAAATAAATAATATTTATTCTACAATAAGGATAAGCCTCCCCAAGCGATCAACGACTTTTCGAGATAATATAGATTTCAACATTAATCATAAAAGAACCTTTGAGTAAATAGTTACCGTGATAATTCAATTCTTCCGCCATACAATGTCCCAATTAAATATAAGACATGGAATTTCTGTTAAGTCTTATTTTATTTAATTATATGTATTTCGACTCTTAAATGCACAACTCAAATAATGCAAATTAGAAACTCCTTTCTAATTTCATTACATCTTCGCCAAGGACTCTTGGGTTGTCATTTATCGAATCACATAGACATTCTCTTCTTTTATTAGAAGTGATAGATTATTTATTGATCATACATTATCTCCATGCATACAACTTATTATACCCAAGCATACCCTTTGATATACCCTAAGGGTCTTAAGGAATAAGTCAAAGAATAACTCATCATACACAAGATATTATGATGACCTCAAGTCCAAGGATCACTTCAGACTACTATCACTATAGAATTTTATCGAGCAAGTAAAACTCCATTAGGTATTCCTTAATGAGCCACGCTCGGTGAACTTATTCTCTAATAAGCACCTACATACTTGCTTTAGTGTCTCCACACAAATGATCATGAGATCAATCATCCTCATCCAATGAGCAAGCAACGTATGTACCAATCTATCCATATTCACTAATCCCCAATTTAGTAATCCAATGATTGGGAACTATTTTAGTTTTAAGCTTTCAAAGAATTTAGATCTCATTAGAATGATCATCATCATTATTCTAAAAGCATTGCTTAAAACTATGGGTTTATCACATATTATAAAACAGCATCATGTAGATAATTAAAAGCCTTTAATAAATGAATCCTTTTTATTAATAAATGAATAAGATTGTTACAAAGTATATGCTTTATCATCAAACATGATTGGCTTGTATGCATACTACTTTCACTACGATCCCGAGGAAGCTCTTCTCGGTATACAACGATCCTTCATCGTTTCTCCTAGCAGTCTACGAACTCCGAGATCTACTATCTTGCAGACTATGATTCTGTCTCGATAGCTCTCGAGTTATTCTTGACTCTCCTGGCAGACTATGATCTCTGGTGCAGTACTCGACGATCAGACAAGCCTATCTATTACATCACAAGATTAACCTAACATGCTTGATCTTTCTATGTTTATAGTCCTTGTATATCATTTCTTTTTAAGGACTTTACAAAGTTGTTTTGCTTATGTAGGATCAACCTAACATTCTTGATCAATTTATTCTAAGTCCTTGTACACATTGTTTTCTATTATCTATCAAAGGACTTTACAGCTTTTCTTAATATAAGCATACTTGCATATTATTCATTCATATATATATATATATATATATATATATATATATATATCATAATCAAATCATATGTAATCAGGAATATCATTCACATGCTTATTCCTGACAATCTCCCCCTATTTGATTATGACAAAAACAATAGGTGCATATGCATGTTGTGAATGAATCTTATATACAGTGAGCAGCTGTATTTCTAAAACAGATAATCATGAATGTCATTTATATAGATATGGAAAATTAAACATTAAGACACTTTACATCCTGGATCCAAAACATACCTAACTAGTTAAAGATGTTCCTCTTTAGCTCCATGTATGTTTCCAAGATGTCTGTTGATCAGCTACTCATCTGTTTGTTCTTCTTTCTCTTGCTCCCTCTGGGATGATGACCTTCTATCTTTGCTTTGCTCCCCTTCAGCTTCTTTCTGAACATGCTCCCCCTCAGACTCTGTGATTATGTTATAATCATCTTCTGGCTCCCCCTCAGATGATGATTCTTTTTCTATAGCTGTTGTCTTCTTCTTTGACTTATTCTCTTTTATCCCTCTACTCTTCTTTGAGTGCCTCTTGCTCCTCTTCTTTCTATGCCTCTTTTTCTCCCCCTTTTTGTCATCAATCATTTGAGAGAGCTGCTCCATGTTGGACATAAGCTGCTCCATTAGGTAGGAGGAGTTGGTAACTTCAATCTTGAGTTCCTGTTGGTCTAGCTCAAGTTGCACTGAGAAAGACTGCTTCAGGTCATCAATCTTGTTAGAGAAGGCTTGGATCTGCTCTTCATTTGCCTTCTGAAATCGTAGAGCTTCTGTCTTTTAATCTTGTATGGCATTCTGATAGATGTTATCTCTCTCTTGGAGTTTGAGAGATACATCAGCCATAGTAGTTTAAAGTCTGTTCTGAAGTGAGTCATCTCCTTTTGCTGTCAGCTTCTGTGACTCTTTAGTGAGTAGAGATATCTTCTTACTTAATTCATCAGAACTCTTCAGTAGTTCCTACCAGAATAGTTTGACCCTCTTGTTGGGCAGCTTCGGGATGAGCAGTGGATTGGACTCTACGAGTTTCATTCTTGGACAAATTTTCAAAGGCTTGGAGAATTTGAACAATAGTTGAGTACCAATTGCTTGTTGAGGATGAGGGAATGCCAGAGAGCAGTTTTTGGGCTATTGGAGGCTTCTGATGTTGAATTTGAACAATCTCAGCAGTAGAGTGGCCAGACTCTACAATCATCTCCTTGGTCATGTTCCTTCTTCCTTCAGAGTCCACTCTACAATCGTAGGGGATATAGTGATTTCCAGACTGTCGATAGACTTTGAAGTGGGGCTTGTCTTTGATTGTTTTGGTTGCAAACTTCTTCACCCTTGGGAAGTTCTGAGCCACCAGCTCCATGCTTGGTAAGTGAGAGAAGCACCAGGTGAGATAGCTTCCATCTCCTTCAGTGTGGGCCTTTAGCCATGGCATCCACTGGAAGAACCATCTCATCAGTAAATCGTCAGGATTGTAGAGAATGGTCGAGCAGTCTAGCTCCATGTTGTTCCAGTTTTTGGCTATGTCAAAAGTAGTCAATCTTACTACCTTGAGTTGCTCATTTCTATAGTTCACCCATCTCTCTAGTGGAGCATCTGGTAGATCATTTGAGACTTCCACTACTATCCTTCTGCTAAATCTTGCAGGAGAGAGAACTGGATAATCTTCTTGTTTGTCTGCTTCCTGTGATGTAGAACCATAATCTTTTTCAATCTCTTCTCTCTCAGAGCCTGAACTTTCTTGATCATTTTTAGCAGAGAATCCTTCTTGTTGCATTTCATTTTCTTCATTGTTGGTCCTATCCTCATCACTTTCTTTCTATGATGCAGACTCATCATCACTTAATTCAATGGGGGCATTTGATTGATTACTTCTCCTCTTGGAGGCAAATCTCTTCCTTCTTCTTGGAGGTTCAGCTATGAGAGAGTCAGACTCCTCTTCTTTTTCAGACTTGGAAGCCTTTGGTTCATCAGTGGAACTTTCTTCAGGTTCAGCATGGGCAGGGACAGAACCTTCTTCTTTGGACTCATTACTTTCTGAGCCATCATTATGGCTTTCTGGATTGGCAGAGGCATTTTCTTCTTCTATAGAAACATCATCATTTGACCCAAAGATCCGGACTTGTTGGGGCGATTGCATTTTAAATGGAATTGGGTCATCTTGAATTTCTTCTTTATATCGCCAGAGTGGATTGCTCGAGGATTAGCCATGTGGCTTGAGCATTCCTCTTCATCAGCAGATGCTGAATTTTCATTCATTAATCTAGCTTCACCTTCACTGTTGGATTTGGTCTGTGAGGACTCAGCCTTGACATCTGTCACCTTTCCTTCTGCTGACTCTACATTTTTTTCTTCAGCAGATGTACTATTTTGGGAAGCTGAGGCTAGTTTGGTTTCCACCTTAGCTTTCTTGTTGATAGGCCCTTGAATCAGCCGGTTGCTTCTCCTCTTTGTTGCTTTTGCAGTTAGGGCTCTTTCTTCTTCAATCTTGTCTTTGATGGAGAGACTCCTTGATGGGGCTTTGATTTTCTTCACACCTGTGGATTTCTTTTTGGCTGGTGTGGTTGATACTGGCACAAAGTCATCAAACTCGGAGCTTTCTACTACTTCTGCCTTCCTCTTCTTTGTAGAGGTCTTTCTCCTATTTGCAGTAGTCAGCCTTCTGTTCTCCTTGGGGTTCTTCTTCCAATTCACAAATAATTGAGGAGACATTACTTTATGAACATTCAATGGCTCTCCCTCATCATCCTTGATATTCCCACCTAGCTTCTTCTTCATCACAATTCTCAGTAGTCTACCATGAAACACCTTAGTCAGGGGTTTTTCAGTGGACTTCTTCATCTCAGCTTTTTCTATCCACTTGGAGATTTGATCGAACAAGATAGCTCCAAAGTTGATTTATTTCTTCAGAACTATTGCTGACATTATCTTCAGTTGTTGGTCAAGCACTATATCATGTGCAGTGTCCTTACTCAGTATGCATTTTCCAACTATTTCAGCAAGGAACTCGTACTCTTCTGGAAACTCCTTCTTCTTCATATCTTTCAGACTAGGGTTCTTTTGGTACCCCATGATTTCCTTTGCTTGTTCAGTATTGACATCATCAAGGTTCTTCAGCCCTTGGTTAGGAAAACCTAGGTATTGATTGAGGTCAGAAGATTTCAGCTTTAGATACTAACCTTTAACCATGGTAGAAAGGGTTCCGGAATTTATGGAGGCGTTTGAGTAGAACTCTTTTACCAGGTTGACGTATACTCGAGTGCTAGCCTCAAGACATTCTGAGAATCCAGCTTTCCTCACAAGTTCGAGAATGTCTCTGAACTTCTTTTCAGATTTCTCAAATGACTTAGTTCCTAGCTGAATGCCAGTGATAACTCGCCAGTTTTCCATTTGAGCAGTTCGAAGAATGTGGGTATTTGATTTAGAGAGGTTTGTAAGAGATGGCTAATTGTGATTTGATAAAGCTCTGGAGTGTTAATCTGTTCTGGCTCTTGAAGGGATTCTAGGGTTTGAAAATGGGAGGAAGAAAGGTTTGATAGCTTTTGATAACTGTCTGCAGATTTAAAATTGTCTTTATGGCAGTTCCTTCTAACTCTGCATAACCAATGATGTGTCAACCGACCATTGGTTGCACGATGCCCAGTAATGAGCTGTAACTCCCCATAACTTTTCAGTTAGATATTTCCTTTTAAAAGAGTAGATGTTTAGACAACATGGCTTTGATCGTTGACCTTTTGATTCGTAGAGTAGCATGGTAAGGCAGCTATGGACTCTACGATTTCCTTTGTCGACTCAACGATCAACTTTTGAGAGATGCTGCAGTGGATGGCTTTTTCTTTTATCCTCACTTTGATGCAGCATAGATAACTCACTGATGTATTCAAACTTATCTCCTCATTTTGAATGGTTGAGCAATTGTCTCATTTTTCAAACTCCTTGTGAACTGGAGTACCCTTTGGTAGAACTACGATCGTCAAGTTGTCTTCTATGATCGTTGAGGTTGCACTGCGATCGTGGAGTTCTCTTCAACCTTGACTCTACGATCGTTGACTGACTTGGTCCTTGAGATGAATTTGATCAAGCAATTCTTCTGGGACAAGGTAGCTCAGGAAGGGCCAACCTCTTAGAGTGAGTTAAGGGTCAGGTTTGTCCCTGAGACGCTTTCCAGATGAAATGCTATTGAAGTGGTTTGCAATGATATCTCATTCGACCTTTTCTGATGGGGAGATCCTCTACCACCTTTAGACAATTGCATTTGTTGTAATCGTCGTGTCCTCCTGCTTCTACATTGCGATCAGATGCTTGATCGTAGGCACTCCATGATTTTTGAGTTGGGTGGCTGAAAGGTTATCAGTAGTACGTTTTGAGACATTCTTACTGACTATGGATCTTCATTTGGTTCATCAGCCACAAAGTTTTGGGACTTTGTAGCTGGTACATTTCCTCATAGTTTACCTCAGTGCTGTTGTTTCTCAACAGATTACTGCTCCCCATTGTTGAAGTTGTTTTCCCGGATAGATGTGATTCCCTTTGCTTTAGACTCATTTGAAGGCAGCCCTGCATATCTCCTTCTAACTGGAATCACCATTATCACATAGATCTTCTTGTATCGTAGACATGGATATTTTCAAGACTGATCACTCTACGATCTTTTAACAGCACTACGATCGTAGTCTCCTTTGATAGTCTTGTGTTTGTGAAGTTCTTCTTCTACGATGAGTTCCTCTGGACTGATGCTCGATGATCCTTTGTTGTGAGCTTCCTTGAGAATCCTTCTCATATAGCATTCTTTACTTTCTCTTGAGCACATAGGATCCTTTAGGTGACTGGCCTGCTTCCATACACAAATTAGTAGCCATGTGAATTACATTCTGGTTAGCTCAGAGGGTCTTCAAGGATAGGCTTGGACATATAGGAACTTTATCAGAATCATCTCTGAACAGTCCTTAGCCTTCTGTTGGTTGAGTCTTCTTGACTGAAGTCTTCAGCTTCAGTATTCCTTAGTATGGTCAGACTGACCAAGTACCTGCAGGTTTAAATATATTTCTATTTTTGATACCCATAATTAAATGGGTCCTGCTAGGTTAGTTTTCTAACCCCTGTTCCTCTTCTTTGGATAATCATCACATTTATCACCAGCATCATATTCATGCATAAGACTAGTTTTAGACAATACATTTTGATATGCATGAGGGTGAGTGTGTGTAAGATTTGACATTTAATAACACACTCTTTATCTTTGATGGTTTCATCATTTGCTAGGTTATGTTCACAATGTTTAAGTGTTCACAGAGTGAGAATCAACTCTACGATTTAAGAGTATCTAATTGATTCATGGAGGTGATCAGTTTCTACACATCATCAAGATACTCTTGTAGAACTGATCATACTCTGTGAGTTATCAAACACTTAGAACAAGGATTTGTACATACATACTAACCCATCAGCAAGGATTACTTCTCATAGAATTAATTTGACCTGATGCTCTTATGACCCATTTCAAATTTCCTTTGATATGTCATCTTCATCCTAAAACTTGGATGGAGAGAAAGCTTATAGACATTTGAGTTTCCATCCTCAAGGTACTTTCTCTCTTTCACCTTTTTAGGTAGATTATGACTTCTTGACAGAATACCGTTATGGTTCATAAGAAGGTGCTTTTATGAAGAACACATGTAATAGTGAGGAACCGTACCTTTTTACTGTCAGTCTTTTAACAGTCATTTATCTTAGATATACTGAGTTTAGGAATTGATGTGCATAGCTTTACATTTGCTCCTGACAGCTTTTTGCTCTTGTTGTCCTTCAATCAATCACTCATAGTCTTGAAGATGTAGGCCAAGAGAATTTCAACATTAAGATCTTTGACATCCTTTAGTTTACAAAGTTTGCACCCAGCTGCTGGTTGGCCAGACATAAGTTTGAGAAGATATTCTTTCTTCTCTTGATAAGCATTTCTTAGCATGTATGGCCTCTTCATCTTTCAGACTGGTGGAAGCTTGACTCTTTGTCATGAATGTCTCTTGAGCTCTCTCATCTGATCTTCAGACTACAAGATTGACTGCAGGCTAGGATTGGTCTTGTTGATGTGACAATCGAGAACATGGACCAATCTGAGCAACTTCAGGTGTACATACACATTTAACCTATACACAATATTTCCAACGTGTGAGCTCATCTGTATATAACAAGTTACTTACTACTAAACTAAGTTTAGAACATTGTTTGTGCCTGGGATCAGACTCAAAGTGATTAGCTTTTGAATATAGCATGAGAACCTGCTTTGATACCAATTGTTAGTTCCCAATAGGCACAATAGATCTAGAAGGGGGGTTGAATAGATCCTTTTTATTTCAAATACATTTCTCTATTATTTTGTATAGCTATTAAATTAGCATATGACAAACATAAGAATCTTTTCAAGCACATCGGAATAAGTAAAAGATCCCCTTCATTGATATATTCATAATCATACATACATTGTTCGTAGAGTAAGTTTAGTTGTAAGTAGTTAAAACATACATAGCAGTTATAGCACATAATGTAAATGACATAATGTAAAAGACACAAGGGGTTTAAGTGGTTCAGATACTCAAGCTCCTAATCCACTCTTCTGCTTTCAACTAGCAGGATTTTCACTAAGGAAAGGCAGCACCCTGAATCACTAAAAATCCTTCAAGGCCCGTGACCTTGGGACTTGATTCACTAAGAACTCTTCAAGGCCGCCAGTGACCTTGGGACTCCTCTAGTTCCCTAGGAACTCTTCAAGCCCAGCAGGCTTGGAACTTTGTTTAGTCCCTCCGGACAAGGACCCTTCTGGCCCTGGCTTCATTTAGTCCCTTCAAACAAGGACCCCTCAGGCCCTAGCTTCTGTTGATTTGTTTGTTTGTTTGTCGGAGTTAGTGCTGAGATGCTAAGATGTCTTCATGCTTTGAACATCTTCTATACTTAGCAGCTTGGCGTAATCATCCTTGAAGTCTAGTTGAGTGTTGCACGATGCTCAGCTTCTTCAGTTACTCAACCACTTCGGATGATCCCTTGATGAACTGTCTTGAAGATTTTTCTCTTGATACATGATGGCTGCACATGATAGGTTTCCAAGATGACTGTAAGTTCTTCTGCTTGGTATTTAGAAACCTTCTCATGCTTGTCACCATGATGACGTTTGTGATCTCCCTTCTTGATACTTGATGTCTTCTCATGATGGACTTGCTAAGATGATTGTAAGCTCTTCTCTATGGTACTTACAGTCTTCTCATAATGGACACCAAGATGACATGATGCTCTTCTTTCTCTCGGCAGTTCAGAACACTCTTCTTGTAGTAGAACTCTCACTTCTACATAGCAGAACTCTCACTTCTACTTCTTCCTTTGCATGTATCTGAGTGTTCTTGGTGGATCGTAGAGTGAGCTTTCAGACTCACTATCTTATGTGATTTAGTACAGTCCACCTTCTCTCCAAAAATGGCAACTCCAGCAACCCTCGATCTTTGAAGCTCTTCCTTATTTATACTCCTTCCCAATCCTTCCGTTGGAAAGTAGCCGTTGAAGGTTATTCAAATATCTTCACAGATCTCGAGTTGACAGAGGTAGACTGTTGATGTGACATGTCATACTTTATCTGATATTGCAGCCTACTGTTTCACTACCCATCAGAGTTGTCACTTTAATGTCTTGGGCAGGTCAAAGACTTTATTTCCTCCTTCTGATTTCTCGATCAGAGGTTGTCCTTTTGCATCGATGCTCTCAATAAGCACTTGTCCGAATATTACCCTTCAGATTGAACCGTTTCCAATGCTTCAGTCTTTAGCTATTCGAACTCTACGATTCTGATGCATGTCTTCGAGGACTTGATCATAGTGTCATGTTGAGTGATGCTCATTGACTGGTAGAGTTAACACTACGATCTTGAGGAGTGTTGATTAGATCTTCAATATAGAACACTTCTTCCTTCTATTGTGCAGTGCTCCAACACTTCTGTTTGCTTCGACTGTTCTCAGAGACTGATGGCTTGACTCCTTTGATCTGGCCCCTACTGAATAGCAAGACACTTCAGATTTATGGCGCGTCCAGCTCGCTTTCTCCTGGTAATCTCCCGTTCACTTATCATCAATGGACTGACCCTACACTTAATCACTTTAGCCTTGTTCTTCAGAGGCTGGCCAGTATCTCTGTGCACGTTCCATCAGTTCTTTCTTTGTTTGGCAAACACTACGATTATGGTAGCTTCCAAGATTGTTGTCTTCTATTCTCTTGACAGCTACTGCACTTGCTGACTTTCCTTAGTCAGTTGTTGAAGTCTTCTTCTGATCTCCTTGTGGAAGACTTCATCTCGAATGGCTTCACAACTCAATCTTGATGTTGATTGGGTTGGTGCTTAGATCTTTTTTTCAGCTTGCATACCATTCGTTGAGTGCTCTCTGGTTCCTTTCAGGTAGGATGCGTCTTTGCATTGCCAACCAGAGTCTTTGTTCCTTTGGATATTCTGGGAGTGCTCATTAGTTGAGAATCATACTTGCTCTGCGATTTTGCCTATGTATTGTGAGCACTTCTGTTGAGGTCGTAGTTCTGCACTCTACGATTCATCTTCGGCTGTGCAGACACTACGATCCTGAGATCAGATCTTAACACTACGGTTTCTGCCTTGTGCTTGTTGTCTTCATCTGATCTTTCTCAACTACGATCTCTGCATATAATCAATAGACTCTAAGAACTCAGATTGTGATCTACGATCCTTGACTTGGCTTCGGCATCAGTAGACTCTATGACTCTGAGTGTAGTCTACATTTCTGACTTGGCTTCGGCAGAGATTCGGTCGACTCGTAGGCAGGCTTTCTCTACGATTCTGAACATGACTTCCTCAACACACTACGATCCCGAGGAAGCTCTTCTCGATATACCACGATCCTTCATTGTTTCTCCTGGCAGTCTACGAACTCCAAGATCTACTATCTTGCAGACTACGATTCTGCCTCGATAGCTCTCGAGTTATCCTTGACTCTCTTGGCAGACTACGATCTCTGGTGCAGTACTCGACGATCAGACAAACCTATCTATTACATCACAAGATCAACCTAACATGCTTGATCTTTCTATGTTTATAGTCCTTGTACATCATTTCTTTTTAAGAACTTTACAAAGCTGTTTTGCTTATGTAGGATCAACCTAACATTCTTGATCAATTTATTCTAAGTCCTTGTACACATTGTTTTCTATTATCTATCAAAAGACTTTACAGCTTTTCTTAATGCAAGCATACTTGCATAATATTCATTCATATATATATATCATAATCAAATCATATGTAATCAGGAATATCATTCACATGCTTATTCCTGACAGAACTATTTAGCTGACACATCTTCGTAAACTCGTCGAAGGATATCCTCAGTTTCGGATGGAGCCAAACAACTTAATAATGGAGAAGAATAACCTCTTCGATAAAGATCACCATTAATAAGCACAGAATGGGCACCCATGTACTTCACTTTTTTAGCCAGAATTCGATCCGAAGTAAAAATGCCATCGAATCGGCGAAGGTGTTCACTTCGGTAATAACCAATTCTGACAAGGCATTAGTAATGGAGTCATCATTGTGATCAACTGCTCTTGAATCTGAACTTGATAGCCGGTTTTCCTGATTATCTGAAGAAGAATATCCTGCTTCTGCCGAAGTACCACATCGGCTGTGTCGGACTCCTCAGCTTCTCGCTAACTATCGTCGTCTTATTTTTTCATCCCTAAGGACATGGCTTACTTAGTAAACCGGGTGTTGCTTACCCCCAACTTCTCGCACCAAAACTGCTCCCACTACCAATGAACTAGCTGCCAGATACAAATACAATAGCACAGCAGGAGCGGGCTTCACCAACAAAGGCACCGAAGAAAGATAGGTCGTTTATTCCCTGGAAGACGTCTTCACAGCCCGAAGTCCACTGGAACGTCTTAGCATTTTTTAGCCCTTTTCACGTACCAAAGATTGGCAAACATCTTTATGCCGATTTGGACTTTAAACCTCATCAAAGTTTCTTCTGAACAGTCTGGTGTTTTCCATTCGAACCTATAGCTTTAGCCGAGCATTTTCGAAGACGAGTCTCCACAAGGGGTTGTACCCTCAGTGAATTCTCAGAAGTGCGGCTTCTGGATCTGCTTCAACCATGATCCCGTGAATCGATAGGGCGGAGTACCCTCTTCGGTCAATCAGGAAATGACTGTTGGGTCTTCATCTACTCTGCTTTGACCATAATCCCGAAAACCAATAGGGTGGAGTACCCTCCACGGTCAATCAGGAAAATGACTGTTGGGTCTTCATCTACTCTGCTTCGACCATAATCCCAAAAACCAATAGGGCAGAGTACCCTCTTCAATCAATCAGGAAAATGGTTGTTGGGTCTTCATCTACTCTGCTTCGACCATAATCCCGAAAACCAATATGGTGGAGTACCCTCCTCGATCAATCAGGAAAATGACTGTTGGGTCTTCATCTACTATGCTTCGACCATAATCCCGAAAACCAATAGGGTGGAGTACCCTCCTCGGTCAATCAGGAAAATGATTGTTGGGTCTTCATCTACTCTGTTTCGACCATAATCCCGAAAACCAATAGGGTGGAGTACCCTCTTCAGTCAATCAGGAAAATGGTTGTTGGGTCTTCATCTACTCTGCTTCGACCATAATCCCGAAAACCAATAGGGTGGAGTACCCTCCTCGGTCAATAAGGAAAATGAATGTTGGGTCTTCATCTACTCTGTTTCGACCATAATCCCGAGAACCAACAGGGCGGAGTACCCTCTTCGATCAATCAGGAAAATGGCTGTTGGGTCTTCATCTACTCTACTTCGACCATAATCCCGAACCATAGAGTATGGAGTACCCTCTTGATCAATCAGAAAATGGTTGTTGGGTCTTCATCTACTCTATTTCGACCATAATCCCGAAAACCAATAGGGTGGAGTACCCTCCTCATCAATCAGAAAATGACTGTTGAGTCGCTTCGATCCCGAGGACTGGCCCCACGAGACATGTCTTTAAAAAGTGTAGACTTCTTTCTAACTTTCGATCGGTCTGTCGATTCGACCACTTCGGATAGGATTCTAAGCAAAGATGCCTTTCTACCCTTTCCCGACCATGGTCGGGTCTTTCTCTAAAAACAAAAATCAATCTTTTTCTAGAATCACCTTGGGCTCTCGAACGAGAACCCTCGTAAACCGCTTGGAAGCAAAGTGCAGATGAGCACTCTTTGAAAGACCCAATCAATTCATGACGGATACTCATTGTGTAGACGAAGTCATAGCCATCAGTTATCCTTTAGAAGTAACTGTTCAACTCTTCACCATGGATTCCGACGTAAAGCAGCTACAATTTGTGATTAAAAACTTCAAGAACACTAGAACACAGCCCTCATTCTAGCGCTAATGTTAACACCAAGATCTTTCCTCGCGTCCCAATCACGTAAGACACGTCCGATATCCTGCACAGTAAACACGATCAACACCAAAAGCAGCGGCACCGACCATCGGGGATAGCTCGTGAGAGTCGTCTGCGATCACAAGGTTAACAATGGAGGATAAAATATCTAGTGCTTGAGAGAGATAATAATTTAGTTAGGTGTTGTTACCTTTTCTTTGTGTGAGTTCCTTGCTTTTGTATGCCACTGACCTCCCCTGGCCCACAGCCTGTAGCCGACTAAGCCCTGTCCAATCCTCGTTGAACACAATACAGAGATGACAGTCAAAGTTTATCCCCATAATCATCACCGCCATTAAAGCCCGGTGGAACCATTCCCATCCAATGAATCGCCTAATCGCCTCAAAACCCTAATACTCCATAGGCCCAAAATAAAGGTATTATTTACCCAATGGGTCGGCCCAATGAACCGGCCCAATACTTTCAAGACCTACCCAACATGTCTAAAGTATTATGGCCCAACAATTATGATCAGGGATCATTCGGTATAATCATGAGCCATAATGTTACAAATGATGTGGTAAAAGTCTTCATTGACCCGTAGTGCATTGATGGACAGTTGCTGGTATGATCATGACCATTGGTGAAAATACGAATATCTTTGGCCCGTAGTGCATGGATAACTCATGGTTGTGATACTAATGAATATTCGTGGCCCATAGTGCATGGATAATTCAGTGATGTGGATTATTTATTGAGCTGGGTCTCAGCGATAAAGTTGATGATAAACTTTTTAAATCATAGAAGATAGTAGATATCATGCTCTACTTGACTCTTCTAATGGATTGCTTGTTCCGCTGCAGTTAAACTTGTTGTTTATTATCAGTTTAACATTGTTGAAGGCTAACGATAATTTATTCTGCATTATCTTAGTCATAATATTTCTTACTTGGCTAGTTGAGCTCACCCTTTTGCTTTCATTATTCTATTTAGAAAATGAGAACGTAGTCGGGACTAGTCGGGGAACGGAATGATGGTCCGAGATGGTGTCTATAGTAGTCCTCACTATTCTATGAAATAGTTTGATAATAAATGTAATGAGGACTCCATTTGAGTTTGAATACTGTCTATTAGACAATATTTGTGTAAAAACTCTCAGCTACGTTTTTTTCGTATAGTATAAGGAAGTTTGTATTTAAATTCTGTATCATGTATTTGGCGACTCAAAATGGGTGATGTATACCTATTTTGGGGGCGTCACAGTTGGTATCAAAGCTTAGGGATATGATCCCTGGCTGAGATGTGAGACTATAACTAGGAGGGGAGAGACGAGTAATTCCTTCGCTAGTATGACCTACCTAAGTTTATTTGTTATTTAATTGGTCGATCAGAGTATAGGGATAATATGTGGCATGCCAATTAACCCTTATTTTGTAGCAATGTTTGAAAATGACATCCAAGAATGTTGAGATAAGCAATGGAGCACATGAGACCGTTGAGTCACCAACGATCAATACCCAGGATAATATGCATCAAAAAGGCAATAATCCTCAGAAAAACAATAACACCGACCAAATGATAAACGATGGGATGTTCAAAGGCTTTATGCAATTCATGCAACATCAGGTGAGAGCGGCTCCTGCTCAAAATGCAGGTAGAAACACTGGCAACTCACAGATGGTCACCGCTAAGCAGTTCAAAGAGCTGGAACCACCGAAGTATGTGGGAAAGTCAGAACCACTTAAGGCAGAGACGTGGATAAAGCAGATCACCAAGATATTTGATGTCTTGGGATGCTCTGAGGAGCAAGGAGCAAAAAGTTCCCTTTGCCACCTTTATATTGCGCGGAGAGGCAGATCATTGGTAGGAATCTGTAAAACGTATCTAGTCTGTTGCGCTGAAGATGTCTTGGGAGAAGTTCCAAGAACTATTCAACGACAAGTACTTTTCCGAAAGTATTCGTCACATGAAGGAGGTAGAGTTCATCAAGTTGGAGCAAAACAATATGACCGTGTCGTAGTACGAAGCCAAGTTTGTCGAGTTGTCCCGGTTTGCGTCCCACTTGGTTGATAATGAGGAGAGAATGACGCGAATGTTTTTGCAATGTTTGAAACCCGAATTACGTCAATACCTGATTTCTCACAAACTGTGTTTGTATTCAGATGTTGTAAATAGGGCTCAGCTATTGGCGCGCGATAATGAGTCAACCCAACCAAAAGAGAGCAGCCGACAAAATGATAATACCAATGGAAGCAGTCATCGGAGCGGTGACAACAAACGTGAAGGGAATCAACATGTCAGAAATGGTAACCACTTCGGTGGTAATAATGGCCAAGATAATAGAAGTGAAAATTTCAAGAATAGGAGATTCAATAATGATAGAAAGACGTCAGCACCAGCACCGGTTGTTACATAAATATTATTAGGGTTTGTGTTTTAGTCATTTGTTGTCAATATATATTATTAGTTCTCCTGATTTTAATAGGGTTTAAAATTACACAAATATAAATTAGACCCAATTAATTTAAAGACCCAAATTAATACAATTCTTTACTTATTATAATCCACATAAATTAAAAAATAAAGTCCAATTAATATATTTTAAAATAAAATAATTTTTATTATTCAATATTTATTTATTTATGTTATCGGGTATTACAGCTAACCTACTATAATTACATATTTATTGTTGTTCTTCTTCATTTTATACATACTATAGTTTTATTCTTCTCATCCACTTGCCTATCTGTGATAAGAAAATCATTTAATAATATACTAAATTAAAACACCAAATTAATATCTATTTATACATTTCTTTTCTCCACTACTCCCACTCACCCACTTTTCTCTCTCCATTATCTTTCTATTTTCCTAAGTTTCTCTCTTTACTTATTTTTGATCTTATTTTTTCTTTAATTATTACTCTTGCGTCCAGAGAAATAAAATTTTTAAAAATAATTTTTTAAAATTTATCTTTAATAATCTCACAAAATTGTATAAAATAAAATATATTATTTTTTTTTATTAATATATCTCACTAAATAATATATTTATCATTCATTACGTATTTTATTTCATTCTTTTAAAAAAAAAAAAATTACACCTTACTTATCTTTTCTTTTGGAACGATGGAGTAATATTTAAAAATAATTAAGATAAATTATAAAAAAATTGGATTCTTAAATGTTTATCTTTTAAGTTTTTGTCTGGATCAATCATCACCATTAAAATGTGCAAAAACTAATTACTTCTACAAGTAAATGAATCAGAAATACTCATTCATACAGCAGAATTACTGTTGATAAGTTGCAGAGATTAAAGATGGAATATACATCTTGACTAAGGTGAAAAATAAAAAAAAGGCTTCCGTCCTCTATCAACAAAAACTCAGGGACGCCATCGGATTCCGTCACGGGTAACAAATTGCGGCCAGTTCAATTCTCAGATTTCTTACTATGATTTACCACAAAAGCATGAGACAACAACTGAGAAGCCGACCACCTTTTACTCGATTCTCTTTGTAAACAACACTCAATAAAACTCCGAAACTCCAGTGACATATCGTCCGGCAAGTTCGGCGGTTCGCCGAAGCAAATCGCACACATAAGGGTAGCCCAATCGGGTCTTTGACCCGCCGGCAACAACGGAAAATGACCGATGTAAAGCTCTAACATGGTCAATCCTAAGCTCCAAATATCAGCTGCGTACCCGTTGTAGTTCTGTCCGTACGTTTCCGGGTCGAACCGCTCTGGGCTCATGTAGGCACAGGTCCCCACATACGAATTGCAGGGATCGAGGGTACGGCACATGATTTTACTGACACCAAAGTCTGATATTTTCACTTCCATTTTTGAGTTTACCAGGAGATTAGCGGGTTTAATATCTCTGTGAATGATTTTGTGGGAGTGGAGATAGCTAAGGCCGTTGAGAACTTGAAAAGCTATATCGGAGAGATTTTGCTCGGAGAAGGTCCCGTTGCTTTTGAGGAGCGAATCGAGTGTGCCGGAGTCCATGTATTCCATGAGGATCGAAATATCGCCGTCGGGTTTTTCTGATATCCCGTGGCAGTGGATCACGTGGGGGGAGTCCGTCCGGTGGAGGATTTCCATTTCCCGGAAGATCTGGCGGCGCGTGATGGCGTCGGTGTCGCCGTGGACCACTTTGAGAGCGTAAACGGTAGAGGTTTTCTTTTGGTGGACTTTATAGACGGTGCCTCCGTTTCCATGGCCGAGGACTTGGATTTTCTCTAGATCGGCGAAACTGGTGACGGCGGTGGTGGAACTGGTGGTTGTGGAAGTTGGCGGGAGGGGTAAGGGGAATCGAAAGCGGCGTTCGGAGGAATCCGGTAAAGGGAGGCGGAGATTGAGCTGGCGGCGTTCACGGACAAGCGCCATATTATAATTTGGTCGGGAGGGAAGAGTTGGGGATCTATAATTCTAGATTCTTTATCTATCTCTACAGGGGAAGAAGAAATATTAGATTAATATAAGTGGGAAGAAAGAAGCACGTGGGTTGAAGTTGGAAACAAGGTGGAAGGGTGTGCGTGAGGGAAAGGTGGGTGGAGTTTGGCTTGTTTGGATGAGATTCATGTACTTAGAAAATAAATATTGATTGGATTTTAAAAATAAACTAATATTTTTTTGATGAAAGATTACTCATACAATGATTTCATCATATTTTTAATAGATTTCACATAAGTATATAATATTTCGGATCGGAAGTGGTTAGTATAAAATTTATTTTGGAGTAAGTTTGTAACACCCCCTTTCAAAAAAGGAAAGAGAAGTCACGTCTGAAAAGACAAATCTAACCTCAAAATAAATAAAGCAGAAAGACTAACAACCTCAAATTACAAATAGTGGTGATTCATTAATAAAGTAATAAGTACAATTTTTCAAACTGAGTCAAAATAATCAACGCTTAAAATTGAATCAACCTAAATGGTCAAAGGCAAAACTCTCATCACACTAAATTGCGAATCACCCTCTGAAACTCGCTTAAGAAGAAAACATGCATGAAATAATCGCTTCAAGATCACGGATCTGAGGATATACAAAAGGTATACAATCTGATATCTGAAAAACAATGAGACAAAATATTGAACAAAGCCTCAAGTGCAATATCTGAACGAAAATATAATATCCAAAGATCAAGAATGGAATATATCGAATCAACATAATTGATTGAAACCAATAGGCGAATAAAGAAATAACGAATCAAGTAACTAACTCAATGAATTGAATCAAGCGAAACAAACAAAACTAATACAATAAAATAATAAAGGTCAAACAAATGGTGGGGTTATTTCATACCGAAGTGAGCCCTAAAATATATCTTGCCACACGGTAAGTCAAACTAATGCCACATGTGCAAGTCAAAATAATGTCATACTGGTAAGTCAAAACAATGCCCACAGTAAGGTCAAATGATGCCACACAGTAAATCACACATTGGATCGCGAATCCGAATGTATGCGAAATCGGATAGGTGTGTTTGGGTATAACATCACCAATCCATGAGTAATGAAAACTAGGGTTAACCCATACGCCCCACAACAAAACACCAAATGGCCCCCCTTCCTCCTGGAGCCCAAGCAGACGCCAGTGGACTAATCACACCGCCACGCGGAAAGTGTCATGCCTCTCGCGTTAAGACGACGTACTGTGGTACCCCACGGTGGTTATAGCTCAAGTATACCCTATGGTATATTCTAACAAAAATATTATGTCACAACACATGCGATATATAATACTAACAAAAGGGTTCTTTATATAAAGGTTGAACCAAATCAAATTATAGTCACAAGGTTTCAAAAGAAGGTAGCAGCAGAATATGCATCGCTCTACAATTATCAAAAATAAATACTAAACATGATATCCTAATTCAAAGAGTACAAATACGAGTCCAATGTGTCAACTCCAAAATGAAACAAATATATGAATTTCACAAGAAACAATTATGTGAAATAATAACAGAATTTGAAACGAGGAACAAAACGAATAAATCAAATTTAACAAAAGTATCGCTGAAAGAGTACGGAATCCGTACCTTAATATAGTACCAAAATAATTCACTGAAGCCAAATATCACCCGTTAGACTCCCTCAAATGCCAACGATATCAAATACGAAACGTTATTCACAACCTAAACATATTCACCTCAAATTAAAAAATAATCCAAACTAATAAATTCTAAAATAATTCATAATCTATTTAATATGCCTTTAATCATCGCCTTATATCAATTATTAATACTCCAAAATTTATATTCCAAAAATAACTCTTTAAATTCCCTCCGTCCGATCTAATAAAAAGTAATAATAATACAATCATAAGTTACCTACTAATTATAATTTATATTAATATTAATATAAAATTAATTTCTTCAATTATAAATTTTTACAAAATAACTCAATTAAATAATAAGTAATCTTTTAATCAACCCTTTTTTAAAATGAATTAATATACTCGTGTATATAATAGATATATATATATATATATATATATATATATATATATATATAAATCCATCCATGTTCTTATCACAACAACTTTAATCATGCAAAGTATGAAAATTTTTTTTTTAAAGGTCAAAGTCGATGCCCGTAAGTCTATAAGCATAAAATTCCCTTCTCAAAATTCAAGGTGATGGGCATCATTACATGCTCAATGCAAGCTTCAATTCAATAAGTCTTACAAAAGGAGGGTATTTCGATGCAAACAAATCTTAGGTATATGTCTAAATGAACACATTATATGGAGTGCAGAGATATAATACTCATACCTAATATTGCGAATCGAATTGCCTTAATCGCTATAAAAGAAAAGATGGACATTAAATTGAATCGTCGTTCCCTTTTGAGCCGCTTCTCTCTTCTTCCTCTCTTCCCTAAATTCAGTATCATGAAAATAAGATTAGGTTTAGTTATTTATTTATTAATTAATAGATGTTATAAATTCTCCTAATTTTAATAGGATATTAACATTACCCAAATACAAAATAGACCCAATTAGTATAAAAGCCTAAATTAATGTAATCATTTACTTATTATAGTTCACACAAATTAAATATAATTTGACCCAAACATAAGAAAAGCCCAAGTAAAATATGGATTTAAATATTATTTATTTATTTTATTTATTTATTATTATTATTATTATTATTATTATTATTATTATTATTATTATTATTATTATTATTTTACCGGGTATTACATCACCTACCCCTTAAAAAGGATTCCGTCCCCGGAATCAAAAGAATGAAACGTATCTACTTATCAAAAGATGCGGATACTTCATTTCTAATGAACCTCTATCTCTCAAGTAGTTTCACATTCAGAATGATTTTACCACAAGACTTTAACAAAAAGAATTATCTTCCTCAATTTCTATTTAATCAGTTATTTAATTATCTACTAAACGAATTTAATTTTTCCAAACAAACAAGGAAGAAAAGAGGGAAACAAAATCATCTACCTTTTTTAATTTAAACACAATTATATAAGATAAAATCAATTGATATTTAATTATATATAAAAAAAAATAGGTTATTACATTTTCACCCTTTAAAAATAATTCCGTCCTCGAATTCAAGTAACTACATTAGGTTTTATTTTAATTTTTATTTAAATTACATAATTATTCATAAACTTAAATTAAAATGTAGCTCCGCCATTTGTAACGATCAAGCCTGGTAAGACCATAGGTCCACACAATTATCCATGTACTCGTAAAAGATTCGTCAGCTATCGTGTCAAGCCTTGGTAAAGTTCTTCGCGTTAAATCACATGATCCACTGTTGGTGCGGCCCGTCGTTAATATCTTTGAGTTTCATTCTTGCAAACGTACGTACTCTTCGGAATCTAATTCGAAAACACAAAATTTTCTCTTTATCTAAATAAGATTCGAATACCAGAAATATTTAAAATTATCTTTAATTGGTAAAATGTTTATGTTCCACCCATGACAAAGATCTAACAAATTATTTTTGTTTTATTTTACATAAATTCATACAAAACTCTAATGACAATGCATAAACAAAACAACTATGCAAACTATATTACCAATGCTCACTAAGTCCTCAAGAGTTTCAAAATATCATAACCTCAAATCAAATTAGTTCTCAATATAATAATACCAAAAATATACTACTAAGATCTCTTTATCACCATATTAACCTCCAAGTCACATATTCTATAACTGGATAAGCAAACTACAAATATTTAAGATCTCTAAAAATCAATTCAATTTCATCGATTCATTATCTAATTAATTAATCAATACTTCTCTTAGTGCAAACCTTAACCCAACAAATTTCAATGTCTCCCCATACTATTACAAAGAAAGTTCATAGAATATAACTCCAATATCTTACTAGAAATATAGCCACAAAATTGATCATTAACTCCAAATGATTAAACTAATTACCTCGAATATCAACCACTTAAATTACAAGAAATCCTCTATACTTAATAATTTTCACTTTATCATAATATGTCATCAATACACAAATCTCAAATTATCCACAAGCTTAGCATAAATCAAAACCTAACTTAAATCAAATCCTCAATTTCACGATCATAATATTTGTCATAAAAAAAACAACTCTAACCATTAATTTCCCAAAATTAAATACTCGTCGATTCAAATACTCACATCATAATCACATCTCATATAAGATCACTTCTTATCTGTACAAAGTATAACTTTATTCACCTCAATCATTAAATGTACAATTCTTAACTAATAACATTACTCAATCACCTTAATAAATTATTCCACTTCCTCAAATCAACTACAAATCGAAAAGAAATCGACAGTTGGTCAAAATAGAGACCAACAAAATAAAAAACGAAATCGAATCAAACTCCTACGTCTACCCAATGGTTTACCCACAACTCACAGGTCAAACCTAAATAGGTTTTCTACAAGAAAGAACCTAAGCTCTGATACCATCTCTGTAACACCCCCTTCCAGAAAAGGAAAGGGAGGTCACGTGCAAAGCACAACGAACCTCAAAATAAATAAACAGAGCACTAACAACCTCAAATTACAAATAGTGGTGATTCATTAATAAAGTAATAAGTACAATTTTTCAAACTGAGTCAAAATAATCAACGCTTAAAATTCGAATCAACCTAAATGGTCAAAGGCAAAACTCTCATCACTAGCCTCGAATCACCCCCGCAAACCTCGCTTAAGAAGAAAAACACTGACGAAGTCAATTGCTTCAAAGACGGATACATGAGATATACAAAAGGTATACAATCGATATACGAAAACAATCGAGACAAAATATTGAACAAAGCCTCAAGTGCAAATACTAACAAAATATAATATCCAAATATCCGAATGGAATATATCTGAATCAACATAATTGACGAAACCAATGAGCGAATAAAGAAATAACGAATCAAGTAACTAACTCAATGAATCGAATCAACAGAAACAAACAAAACTAATACAATAAAATAATGAAAGTCAAACAAATGGTGGGTTATTTCATACCGAGTGAGCCCAAAAATATATCTTGCCACACAGCAAGTCAAACTAATGCCACACAGTGCAAGTCAAAATAATGTCATACAGGCAAGTCAAAACAATGCCACACATGCAGGTCAAATGATGCCACACAGCAAATCACACATTGGATCGCGAATCCAAATGTATGCAAATCGGATAGGTGTGTTTGGCACAACATCACCAATCAAGTAGAAACGAAAACTAGGGTTAACCCATACGCCCCACAACAAAACACCAAATGGCCCACTTCCTCCGGAGCCCAAAAGCAGAGACGTCGTGGACTAATCACACCGCCATGGCGAAAAGTGTCGTGCGCCTCGTGTTAAGACGACATGCTCGTGGTACCCCACACGGTGGTTATAGCTCAAGTATACCCTATGGTATATTCTAACAAAAATATTATGTCACAACACACGCGACATAATACTAACAAAAAGGGTTCTATATGTACATGTTGAACCAAATCAAATTATAGTCACAAGGTTTCAAAAAGAAGGTAAGAACATGTATCGCTTCTACAATTATCAAAATAAATACTAAACATGATATCCTAATTCAAAGAGTACAAATACGAGTCCAATGTGTCAACTCCAAAATGAAACAAATATATGAATTTCACAAGAAACAATTATGTGAAATAATAACAGAATTTGAAACGAGGAACAAAACGAATAAATCAAATTTAACAAAAGTATCGCTGAAAGAGTACGGAATCCGTACCTTAATATAGTACCAAAATAATTCACTGAAGCCAAATATCACCCGTTAGACTCCCTCAAATGCCAACGATATCAAATATGAAACGTTATTCACAACCTAAACATATTCACCTCAAATTAAAAAATAATCCAAACTAATAAATTCTAAAATAATTCATAATCTATTTAATATGCCTTTAATCATCGCCTTATATCAATTATTAATACTCCAAAATTTATATTCCAAAAATAACTCTTTAAATTCCCTCCGTCCGATCTAATAAAAAGTAATAATAATACAATCATAAGTTACCTACTAATTATAATTTATATTAATATTAATATAAAATTAATTTCTTCAATTATAAATTTTTACAAAATAACTCAATTAAATAATAAGTAATCTTTTAATCAACCCTTTTTTAAAACTAATTAATATACTCGTGTATATAATATATATATATATATATATATATATATATATATATATATATATACATAAAAATCCATCCATGTTCTTATCACAACAACTTTGATCATGAAAGGCTATGAAATATTTTTTTTTTTTAAAAGGTCAAAGTCGATGCCTGTAAGTCTATAAGCATAAAATTTCTTCTTAAAATTCAAGGTGATGGGCATCATTACATGCTCAATGCAAGCTTCAATTCAATAAGTCTTACAAAAGGAGGGTATTTCGATGTAAACAAATCTTTTCAGATATGTCTAAATGAACACATTATATGGATTGCAGATATAATACTCATACCTAATATTGCGAATCGAGTCGCCCATAATAAATTTATAAAAGAAAAGATGGATATTAAATTGAATAAATTGTTCCTTTTGAGCCGCCGCTTTCTTCCTCTCTTTCCTAAATTCAGTATCATGAAAATAAGATTAGGTTTAGTTATTTATTTATTAATTAATGGATGTTATAAATTCTCCTAATTTTAATAGGATATTAACATTACCCAAATACAAAATAGACCCAATTAGTATAAAAGCCTCAAATTAATGTAATCATTTACTTATTATAGTTCACACAAATTAAATATAATTTGACCCAAACATAAGAAAAGTCCAAGTAAAATATGAATTTAAATATTATTTATTTATTTATTTATTTTATTTATTTATTATTATTATTATTATTATTATTATTATTATTATTATTTTATAAGTATTACATCACCTACCCTTAAAAAGGATTCCGTCCCCTAATCAAAAGAATGAACGTACTCTACTTTATCAAAAAGACGCGGACATCTTCATTTCGAATAAACACTCTATCTCTCAAAGTAGCCCATTCCGATTGATTTTACCACAAGACTTTAACAAAAAGTTAATTATCTTCCTCAATTTCTATTTAATCGGTTATTTAATTATCTACTAAACGAATTTAATTTTTCCAAACAAATAAGGAAGAAAAGAGGAAACAAAATCATCTACCTTTTTTAATTTAAACACAATTATATAAGATAAAATCAATTGATATTTAATTATATATAAAAAATAGATTATTACAAATGCATTAATCGATTAATAATAGAAGAATCGACACCTTTATGACGACAGTATGTGTGTCAATATTCTATTGATCAATTGACCAACTTACCAAAAAAATAACTTCATGCTTACCGGATCCCTTCAGATCTGAATTACGTACCTTAAATATTGTTTACTTGAATTTATATTTTTTGAAACAATATTACTATGACATAAAAAAGGTCACATAATATTCACATTCACATATGTATATTATGGATCCTCGTAATATGTATGTGTGTGTATATGAGTATTATGTGATTATTTTTTATATAATAGTAATATTATTTTATTTTTTGAAATAGATATTATCTTTTTAATGATTATAAAAGTGGACGGGTTTATCCCATGTGTCAAATTGCCAGCTACGACTAAAGCTAGTGGACAATTATTTTTGGTGACTAATGAGCAACCCACGCAAGTGGTTTTGGACTGCTACCCTACTGGCTGCTAGCTCCATTTTGCCGTCATCCATCAATCAATAATTGTGGGCAAGATTTTGGTCCCATGTGCTCATTACAGTTGGGGACTTGTAGGGGACGTTTTTTGACTAAATTATTTTATAATATCAAACGGAATTATTAAATATTTAGTTTTCTATTAATTTAATTTTATTAATAAAAAACTTATTCAAATTGTTTGTTAATATTTTATGAAAACTTGTTGAAGTGAAGTGGCGGGGATCCAGGATTAATACGAAGTTATTTTTTTAGTAGTTTCATTGATTGATCGATAGAATATCGATCTGGCATATAACTTTCGCGTACGCCACAAGATTCAACTTTTATACACAAGATTCTATTAATCAATTGACCAACTTACTCTAAAATAAATTTCATACTAACCACTTCCGAAACTGATGCAACTGGCAACTCTTCATGAGTTGAAATGTCTACGGATGACGTGGCTTGGAACACTGAAAGAATCAGTTGAACATTGAGCTAGTGTTTGGTTCCGTAAATGTAATAGTTTTGTAAAGCAATAAGATATTAAATTGATGTGATGTCTTTTTTTTTTACTAATTATAATTCATTTAACATTTTAACATTAGAATACATTTTATTTATTACATAAAATCATGTTTTTAATAAATTAAATATAATTTTAAAGGTAACATAACAAATTTATAATTATTACGCAAATATCAAAATATAAACAAAATAAATATATTATTGTTAACGCCAAGTTTCGTCCGCGCGTCCAATCACAGAATTCACACGCTGAAACATACACAATAACAGATCACACAAGAAGCTTGACGGCTTGTGCCGCCGGGGGATAGCTCCGGTGTGAGAATAAGTACAGGTCGTTCACAAGGTTTAACAATGGATGCTTAAGTGTTTAGTGCTCAAAGATGTATTACCTGTTAATTGTAGTTAAACCTTGTATTTATAGCCATTCTCACTTGCCAGAATCCCTCTCCGAGTCGGATTAGGACTTGTAAATATGGTAGTTACCTATATTTGGGTCCAACACAATCTTCTTAAAAGGTGTAAGTATAATCTCATTCTAATACTACCTTTAGAGTTACCTTATTCAAATATGACTAGGATAAGAGTCCTTAACCACGTAAACCCCTTTTAACTCCAGACTGCGCATGGGCTGCCTAACTGCACAGGCCCAATCCAACCAACCACATAAATATCGGTCTGGGCTTTGGCCCAAGGGACTCGAAGGCCCGACCCTGAACTCCATGATCACAATCGGATTCCGGCGTAATGGGCTCGGATATCCGATCCCGAACACCTTCTACATCCTGTATGCCTTCGACCCCATGGGCTCAATGTGACGCCCCCAAAACAGGTATACATCACCTATTCTGAGTCGCCAAATACATGATATAGAATACAAATACAACTTAATTATACAACTGTCGTGTAAAGTACGACAAAACATAAGCTGTGAGTTTTAATACAAATATTATCGTTTAGACAATATACAAACTCAAATTTAATGTTATTACATTTATTTTCCCACTAATTCACTGAATAGTGAGGACTACTAATGCTATCATCTAGTCCGTCACTCCGTTTCGACTAATTTAGTCCTGCTCGTTCTCATTTCTGAAGAGAACAATGAAAGTAAAGGGTGAGCTCAACTAGCCCAGTAGAAAATATTATGACAAAGATAATGCGAGAATATATTATCGTTAGCCTCAACAGTGATGTTAAGCGATATAATATAACAACCATCAAGTTTAAGCTGCGGTAGACAATGATCCATTAAAAAATTGAGTAGAGAATAAAATCTACTATCTTTTATGATTTAAAATGTTTTTCATCACTTTTATCATTTGGGACTCGACAATAAATAATCCACATCTTAGAATCACCACACTTTCTGACGAGGATATTCTTTAGTATCACGACCACAATTATCCATACACTCACTGGGCGAGAATATTTGCGTATTCATTAATGGTCATGATCATGCCAACAATTTGTCCATCGATGCACTCACGGGCTAATGAGGACTTTACCACATCATTTGTAACATTACGGTCATGATTATACGAATAATCCACAATCATAATAATACAAGTCCATTTATACTACTGAGGCCACAGATGACTTTCAACATAATATAAACATGAGGATGATGACAATGATATAAGAATTCAATAAAACAAGTTCAAGAATTAATTTATCCAGAACCGATAACGTCCAAATTGTCAACATGATATTGCTTTGTAGAGTAAAATTCAAGAATGCTCAGAAGAATATTTCAATGAAAAGATCTGGATAAAGCGCCAGATATCAAGGATATTCCACTAATTTCATGGAGTATAGAAGTTAAAACTTTAACCAACCGAGTATAACAAGGAATGGAATAACAAAAGAAATCAACGAGCATGCGATAGATCGCTGACAGCGAGTTATTCCAACCGAATAATAAATAACGGAATCGGTCGGCACAGAAGCGATGTAGAGCGAGGATATTCAACAGAATAATAAAGAGCGGAATCGGCCTCGGGCGTAAACGACCGGCTACATGATATTCAACAGAATAATAAAAGCGGAACCGAGTCAGCAGTGAAACATTATGACAGGATGTTCCAATGAATGATAAATAATGGAACCGGTCGGCCAGAACGCATTAGCATACATGATGTTCCAAATGAATGATAAAGAATAGAATAATGGAAGAATTTCATCAAGTATAGGGTAGCAGCGTGATACTGAGTTATTCCAATAGAATAATAAAGAATGGAATAACTGAAGTTCTCTTCATGGATAAGAAAGAAATAATACTCTCTACCTTGGAAAAGATTGGATACTGGAATAGTGAGGTAGCAGACTTCTCTTCTTCTTTCTCTCTATAATTTCTCTCTATAATAATCGCTCTAAAGCTTTTGTGAATTGGTGAGAAATGAAGGAAGAATGAGCTTCTATTTATAGACAAATATAGTTTCGATAATTGCACGTTTTGGGGCTCAAAAAATTATACTACAATACCTCCAACTTTTCTTTCATTTTTAATTTAGTCCTGCAAGTATTATCAATCTTGCACCAACTCCCCTAATAGTAAATAATGTGATTCAATAGTACACATATGTGAACAAATAGTTATATAAACATGTGAATTAGTAGCAATTAATTGCTCATTTATCCGATAAATTACCCGATTTATCAATATAACCCATAGACATCAATTATCATCGGAATATGTAAGACCCCAGCTTTTATAAATAAAGATGAATTTTCTATAAATATTATTTTTGAATATTATGGAATAAATTTGATATAATATTATAGTTGTGGGTAATATTTATAAATTTTGCAAAGTAAGCAAGTTGTTATAAAATATTCGTTTGGTTTGAGAATATTCTTTTTGTTGGGGAATATTAAATGATTTACGGCTCAATCATTAGTGGACCCCACAACTAAGTATTATCGTAGTTAGAAAAGCGACAAAATTATCTTTCTATAAAAATAACTACGGAGGTGTTACCGTTAAAAGCTGTTGAACTACCGGTGGTAAAAGTACGATGAATGGCGTGGTTGCATAGTAGCACACCAGATTGATTATTGATGCTTACGTGAGAAGTCACTTAGCTATACTCAATTATTGCTACAATAATTCACGATCATATCTCTTATATTATTGATTCAATTATTGTCACGGTATCATCAGATAATATGTTATATTATTAATTTAGACTACAAGTTATAAATGATTAATAATTGTTGAAAGATTAAAAATGTGTTGATTAAAAATAAAATGATTTGTGGTAATATTTATTCAATCCTTGATGTATATAAAGAGTATGTTATGAGACGTTTGTGGTAAGTTTGATTATTTTATGGGGGGCCCATATGTCATCATCTAAGAGTCTCTTCAATCGATAGTAATTACCTTTGTGAATAGTAATTACCTCCGTCAATAGTATTTACCTTCGTCAATAGTATTTACCTTCGTCAATAGTATTTACCTTCGTCAATAGTATTTACCTTCGTCAATAGTAATTACCTTCTTCAATAGTAATTACCTTCGTCAATAGTAATTACCTTCGTCAATAGTAATTACCCCTTCGCAAATAGTAGTTGTCCCTTCAATATTACCAAGAGTTAACTGTCTCTTCGGTGTTCCAAGGGTTAATTACCCCTTCGCAAATAGTAGTTGTCTCTTCAATATTACCAAGAGTCATTTTGACCATTCGTTAAGACCAAGAGCCACCCTCAGTTTTTCTATAAATAGAAAGCTCATTCCTTCATTATTTCTTACTAATTCAACGAAACTCTCAGAGAGAGAAACTAGAGAGAAAGAAGAAAAGTATTCGCTACTTCACTTTTCCAATATTCATTTTCTAAGGTAGGGAATATTATTTGTTGTGCACGTAGTAAGGGTGTTATTCTTTCTTATTCATGAAGAGAACTGTTGTTATTCCATCGCTTATTATTCATTGGAATAACTCAGTATACGTGGTTTACCCTATACTTGGTGACATTCTTCTATTATTCTGTTGGAACATCCATGCATGTGTGTTTTACAAGGACTCGGTTCCATCTTTTTTTATTATTCATTGAATATCCCGTCTGTGTGTTTTTACAGGACTGGTTCGATCTTTATTATTATACATTGGAACATCCATGCATGTGTTTTACGGGACTGGTTCCATTCTTTATTATTATTCGTTGAATATCCCGTCTGTGTGTTTTGGCAGGACTGGTTCCGTATATTTATTATTGTTTGAATAACTCGCCTGCAAGGCCTCTATCGCATGCATGGTGATTTCTTTTGTTATTCCATTCTTTATTATACCCAGTTGGTTAAAACTTTGACTTCTATACTACATGAAATTAGTGGAATATTGTTGATATTTACGCTTCATCTAGTATCCTTTCATGGAAATATTCTTCTCGGTATTCTTAAATTTTTACTCTACAAAGCAGTATCATGTTGACAGTTTGGATGTTATTGGTTCCTAGATAAAATAATTCTTGAACTTGTTTTATTGAATTCTTATATCATTGTCATCATCCTCATGTTTATATTATGTTGAAAGTCATAAATACGTATTTCAGTAGTATAGATGGACTTGGTATGATTATGACGAGGAGAGATTATTCGATTGTAATCATTAATCGTAATGTTACAAATGATGTGGTAAAAATCCTCAAAGGGTAGTAGTGCATTGATGGACGATTGTTGGCATGATCATGACCATTAATGAATACACAACTATTCTTCGCCCGTAGTGCATGAATAATTGTGGTCGTGATACTAAAGAATATCCTCGTCAGTAGTGTAGGGGTGATTCGATGATGTGGAATATTTATTAAAGCCGAGTCTCAAATTTATATAATGATGATGAAAACCTTTTAAATCATAAAAGATAGTAGATTTTATTTTCTACTGACTCTTTTAATGGATCATTGGTTCACCGTAGTTAAACTTGATGTTCATTACATTTTATCGGCTTAACATCACATTGTAGGCTAATGATAATTTATTCGCATTATCTTAGTCATAATATTTCTTATCGAGCTAGTTGAGCTCACCCTTTCTTTCACCGTCGTTCTTCTTGAAATGAGAATATATTTGGGGACGAGTCGAGAAGCGGAGTAATGGTCCAGAGGATAGCATTAGTAGTCCTCACTATTCCGTGAAATAGTGTGATAATAATTGTAATGAGAACTCCTTTCGAGTTTGTATAATATCTAGTAGACAATATTTGTATTCAAACTCATGATTTTATGTCGTATTGTACACTTACGCTTATATTAGTAAGTTGTATTTAAATTTCGTACCATGTATCCGACTACCCAAGATGGGTGATGTATACCTAATTTTGGGGGCGTCCATGTAATAGATGTCGATTTCCACTAACACTAATAATCCCAACACAATGGAACTATCAAAATTCATTTTAATCAACACAACTTATTCATCATTAATATTATAACTCACAATATTTAACAACTGTGTCGTTCCTCAGAAAAAGAGGGCTTTCCGATAAGGATTTCTCCTTATTGGTAGCGTAATTAGGTGACCAAACCTCTCCTCGATGTAAATTCTAGACATCATCAATATTGCAAATAATAATATGAATAACTTTGTCGTCTCAATTATTGATTTAATATTATAAAATATTATGCAAATGATATCGTGACAATAATTGAATCAATAATACGAGAGATATGATGCAACAATTCACATGTAGCAATAATTGAGTATAACCGAGTGACTTCTCACGTAAAGCATCAATAATCAATACCATGTGCTACTATGAAACCACGCCAGACATCGTACTTTTAACACCGGTTGTTTCAACAGATTAATCAGTAAAAAACGCCGTTATTTTCATAAAGTATATTTTTATCGTTTTTCAATCCCGACAATAATTCCGATTTGTGGGTCCACCAATGATTGTGCCATTGTACTGAATATTCCCCTGTTAAACGAATATTCCCACCAATCGAATATTATATAACAACTTACGATTTTGCAAAATTTGTAAATATTGCCCACAACTATAACATTATATCAAATCCACACCATAATATTCAAAAATATATTTCGAGAAAATTTAATCTTTATTCAAAAGTTGGGGTCTTACAACCTCCCTTCTTATGAAATTTCGTCCTCGAAATTAGGGTGCTGCGACTGGTATGTCAAGAGGTGAGGATACTTTGATTTCATTTCAGATTCTAACTCCCAGGTCATTTCCTCAACATCGTGGTTTCTCCACAAAACTTTGACTCGAGGTATAACCTTGGAGCGTAGAAGAGATTCCTGTTAAAATCTTGGATAAGAAGGAACCTCTTCATACGTTAAATCTTCCTCTATTTTGTCCAGTTCTAACTTAATAATGTGGTTCGGGTCTTTCACATATTTATGTAACATGGATATGTGAAATACGTTATGAACACGAGACATACTTGGCGGTAACGCAAGTCTATAGGATACAGTTCCTACTCGATTGAGGATTAAAAATGGGCCAATGAATCGAGGGTTGAGCTTTCCTCTCTTTCTAAATCTCGTAACTCCCTTCCATGGAGCAACACGTAACAACACATGATCTCCAATATCGAATTCCACGTCCTTTCGATGAAGATCAAGATAACTCTTTGTCGATCTTATGAGGTTTTTATACGTTGTCGGATCGTTTGAATCTTTTTCGTAGTCATACACGTATCAACTCCGGTCTCAACAACGTTGTTTCACCCACCTCATCCCAAAGATATCGAGAACGACACTTTCTTCTATACAACGCCTCAAATGGAGCCATGCTAAGTATTTGCTTGATAATCTGTTGTTGTAGGAAAACTCCACCAATGGTAGGAACTTATCCCAACTTCCTCAAGTCAAGGACACAGAGTCTTAATAGATCTTCAAGAGTTTGAATGGTCCTCTCAACCGCTTCATTCATTCGAGGATGATATGCCGAAGCTAAATCAGAATTAAATGCAATCCTACCATGCAGTCCTACAATCTCGTTTATGTACATACGAGCAAGATGTTCAAGTGTATAAGTTTCTCGTATAGGTAGGATGTAAGACCCCAACTTATTATAAATAAAATTGAGTTTTCTCTATTTATTTTTTTGAAATAATAAGGATTAATTTGATATAATGCTCTGTTTATGGGTGAAATGTGCAAATTTTACAAATTAAGCAAGTGGTTATAAAATAATCATTGTTGTCGGGGAATATTCGTTTGGTCATGGAATATTCTTTTTGTCGGGAATATTCGCATTTACGGTCGCGTCAATTGTGGGCCCCATAATGGAATAATCAGTAGGATGAAGAAAACGACAAGCTTCGAAGTTTTTATAAATAACGGCGTAATTGTTACTCGTTGGATTACTCGGTGGTTAAAATACAAGAATACGCGCGTGGTTGCATAAAGAGCATACCAGTATTGCACAAAGATTGTTGAATTATTGATTCTTACGTAAAGAAGGCACTACTTAATAATTGTTACGATAATTCTTTGCTCAATATTTTATTTTATCGATTCAATAATTGTGCGTTGATATTTTATATTATTGTTGTTTCAATAATTGTCATCAAGACAAGATTTTCCATTATCAAATCAATAATTCATATTATTTGAATAATATTATTAGATAACATTATTGGCAATGTCTAGAAAGTTCTGTCAAGGAGAGGTTTGGTCACCTAATTGCGCGCCAATAAAGAGAAATCCTTATTGGAAAGCCCCCTCTTTCCTGGGAACGGTCTGGTTGTCATAATTGTGATTCTGTAATATTATTTGTGAATAATTAAATTATTTATTTTTATAATAACGAAATATTTATTTTATGTCGATATAAATGAAGGAATTTTTAGCATGAAATAATGTTCGACATATTTTCTGTGGAATTACAATTGGTTCTTCGATTAAATACTCATTCAAGTATATATATATATATGCATGTGATTAAAAGTGGTGGGTTGGTGGATATTTTTTGCCTGCAAAGTTGATCAAAGATCGGCACCAACTTTTTGAAATTGTAAAGTGAAACATTGAGTGTGGCAGAGGAAAAATGAGGAGAGTTAGGCTAGATTTCCTTATTTTCAAACAATTGGTGGGACTTCATCCAATTAAAACAAAGGGAAAGTTAGGCATGTAAATGCGGTAGGTGAGACGAGAGGAGAAATAAATTTGGCAGAGTTAGGCTAATTCAATTGGCTTTCTCCTCCTCAACTTTGACTATAAATATGTGGGTAACCCTCCTTCCTCAACACACCTTCATAAATCAGAAATTTCTATTCTAGAGTATTGTGAGTATTTTCTTGAGTATAAGAATACTTTGAGCGTAATTTTTTGCAAGATTTTCTCAGAATAATATCCGATATTCCACTAAATCCAGCTTTTACCAAGGTAAAGGATATTATTTTATTTCAATACTCGTGAGAAATATTATTTTCTTTCATACTCCATAGTATGGAAGGATATTATTTAATTTCATATTCTAAATTTGAACTTACTATGGTAAGTATTGCTTCTATAATTCCTGAAATGATTAGAAATTTTGTTTCATCTTAATATCATTTCATAAGATTATTGGTCTGAACTTTTTATCAAATTTGGAACATTTCATGACTGGGTATTTTTCACGAGCATCGCTCATGGTTATTGTTTCATGGGTAACTGCTCACATGTGTATCGTTTTACGGGTCATTGTTCACGATTCATCGTTCACAGTGCATCGTTTCACAAAAGGAAAAAAAAAATTAATTTTTCTTCTTCCAAGCTATCTGTTGTGACCCTTATTCTTGAAATTAAATCCATGTTTTGATCTTCATTCTTGAATTTTACTCCACTATAGTTTATTATGGAGTATTATTGATCTTGGATAAACTGTTATACTAATCCTTAATATTTGTCCTTCTGGCCTCACCTTTGGATTCGTTCTTTAAAATATTTTCATCATCCTCACCCTAAATGATGATATTATCAATATCTTTGGCCTCAGAGTGCAAAGATGAATATTTGATTAAAGATGTATATTGATTGATGTTACAGGGATAAAATATTGATGATGGACTTTTAAATCTTAGAAGATAGTAGAACTTATTCTCTACTTGACTCTTCTAATGGATTGCTGTTTCCGCTGCAGTTGTTGATTTAAAACTTGTTGTCTAATATATTTTATTAGATTTTTCCCTGTTGAAGACTAATGATAAATTGTTGTATATTATCTTAGTCATAATATTCTTTACTGGGCTAGTTGAGCTCACCCTTTTCCTTTTTGTTCCATTTTTCCTCCCAGGAGGTGAGAACATAGCAGGAACTAGCCGGGGTATGGAGTGATGGTTCAGGATAGAAGTATTAATAGTACTCACTATTTTGTAAAATAGTGTATCAATAATTGTAATGAGGATTGCTTTTGAGTTTGTATACTCTCTATTAGACTATATTTGTATTCAAACTCACAGTATATGTGTTGTCGTATTTTGCATGACAATTGTATTACTGAAGTTGTATTTATTTCTGTACCATGTATGTGGCGACTCAGAATGGGTGATGTATACCTATTTTGTGGGCGTCACATAGGAAATGAACAGACTTGGTCAATCTATCAACAATGACCCAAATTGCATCTATGCCTTGAGAAACCTTGGGAAGACCAGTAACGAAATCCATGGTAATGTGTTCCCACTTCCATTCTGGAATTTCAAGTGGTTGCAATGGACCTTTTGGTACTTGATGCTCTACCGACTCATTGACAAGTTAAACACCTTGAGATAAACTCGCTATCTCTCTCTTCATATATGCTTCCACCAAAATGCATGTCAAGATCATGATACATTTTGGTACTCCTGAGATGGATTGCAAACGGTAGGTGTGTTGCGCCCCATCATGATTTTATACTTTAAATCGTGGTTGTTAGGAACACAAAGTCTGAGTTGAATTCAAGTATTCCTTCTTCATCGATTCTTGCTCCTAAGATAAGACCTTCTCAGACTTTCTTCCTTATACGCATCGGCTCCAGTCTCAGTAGCTTGAGCGACTTTAACTTTATCGATTAAAGTCATTTCTACTCATATGTTTGCCATCATCATGTGGGTCCCTCGAGTCTTTAACTCTATCTCCATCCTTTTCAAGTCATACAAATGGGCTCATGCGTTGATAATAACGCACTGCACCGTGATATGATCTTCTACTCAACGCGCTACCACTACGTTAGTTTTTACCGGATGGTATTCGATGGTATGATCATAATCTTTCACATTCAAGCCAACGTCGTTTTCGCATGTTGAGTTCCTTTTGGGTGTAGAAATATTTGAGGCTTTAATGATCCCAGATAGATCTCCACTTTCTCCCCATACAGTGTGCCTCCAAATTTTAAGCACAAAAACGATAATGCTAACTCTAGATCATGAGTAGGATAATTCCTCTCATATTCTTTGAGTTGCCGTGAGGCATAAAGGCTATGACTTTCCCATGTTTCATGAGAACACATCCTAACCCTTTGCTTCAAGCATCATCAGAGATGACAAATCCCTCCGAGCCAGATGGTATTGTCGTAACAGTCTTTGAAATGAGTCTCCTCTCGAGTTCTTGAAAACTCTTCTCACATTCCACGCTCCAACCGAATTTTGTATCTTTTCGAGTCACTAAGTTAATGGAGTAGCGATTCGAGAAAACCTTCTACTTAATCTCCGATAATAACCAAATTTAAAGCCGAGAAAGCTACGATTTTAGTTATCGATTTAGGTTGCTCCTAGCTTCAATTGCTTCAATCTTTGTTGGGTCAACAGATATTCCATGACTTGATATCACATGCCCAAGGAATGCAACTTCCTCAAGCCAGAACTCGCATTTCTTCAACTTGGCATATAACTTGTTTTCACAAAGCTTTTGGAGTATCACCTCAAGTGTTGCTTTCATGATCTTCACGGCTTTTGAATATATGAGGATGTCATCAATAAAGATGACCACAAATGATCCAAATATTCCTTGAATACTGGCTCATCATATCCATGAAGGCGAGGAGCATTAGTCAATCCAAAAGACATAACTAAGTATTCATAATGCCCGCATCGAAGTTCTCAAGGCGCCTTTGGAATATCCTCGCTTTTAACCTTCAAATTGATGATATCCGAATGAAGATCGACCTTTGAAAAGAATTGTAATCCTTGCAAATCGCTCAAACAGTCATCAATGCGAGGTAATGATACTATTCTTGATGGTGACATGGTTCAATTCCCGAAGAGTCAATACAAAGTCGCATACTCCCATCTTTCTTCTTTACGAATGTAACAGAGCACCCCAAGGAGACGCATTTAGGACTTAATGAAACCGATGTCTAACAATTCCTATAATTGGGTCTTTAACTCCGAAGTTCAATAGAGCCATTCGACATGGGCTTTGGAAATGGGTTTTGTCTTACGGGTTCAAGGTCGATACAAAATTCAATTTCACGCCTCGAGGTAGGCCGAAGTTCTTCGTGGAATACGCCAAGAAATTAATTAACAATAGAAATATCATTCAAAAACCGACGTATTTTTGTTTAAATCTGTGACATGAGCTAAGAAAGCTTGACATCCGTTTTTCAATAAACGAATAGCTTTATGGATTGAGATGACCGTGATTGATTTTAATGGTTTGGTCGCTTGAATTTGCATAATAGGTTTATTAGGAATATGAAAGTTAACAACCTTACGAAAACAATCAATTTTAGCATGATGAGTAGTTAACCAATCAATCCCTAGAATCACGTCAAATGCAAGTATTTTTAAGGAGATAAGATCGACGGAGTAATGTGCGATTCTACCGATTTGAATCAAACAAGACTTATAAACAATTGGATGTAATGAAGGTTTCTCCTAATGGAGTTTCAACAGATAAGTCAAAGTCTAATTTCTCCAGAGTCAAATTTAAACGTTGAGCGCAAGGAGGAGAAATAAAAGAATGGGTAGAACCGGTATCAAATAAGGTATAGACTTCACTAGAGTTTATGATAAGCTTACCCGTGATAACCTCGTTCGGGTTCTTTGCTTTCTGGGAGGTCACAACAAACGCTCTCCCTTGCACTACTGGCTTTGACTTTTCTGGGACGGCTTTTGGTGCTTCCATCCTAGCTGAACTTATCTTCGGTGAACGATAAAATTGGGCTAGGTGACCTTCTCTTCCACAATTATAACATGCTTTGGATGGCATCGCGCAGTTTGGACTGATGTGTCCCTCCCCTCCACATTTGAAGCATATTATAGGTGGTCGTTCTCCTTCCTTGACAACGGTGTTCAAGCCGTCGTCTTTCCATCATTGTTGAATCTCATCTTCTTGAAATGTCCATTCTTATTGTCTTGGCTATGATTACCACCAAGTGGTTACCATTTCGCATGTTGATTCCTCCACGTTTGTTATCACCGCGATGGTATTACCATCGGTATTTTCATTCTCATTACCGCTTCTCTTGGTTGCGTTGACTCGTTATCCCGCTCCAATAATCGAGCCCTATTTACAACATCCGAATACAAACACAATTTATGAGAAATAAGATATTGTCAGATCTCCGGTTTCGCACCTCTTAAAACATTCGAAGTCATTCGCTCCTCATTATCAACCAAATGAGATGCAAACCGGGATAACTCTATAAATTTAGCCTCGTATCACGATTACGGCCATATTGTTTTGTTCTAACTTGATAAACTCCACCTCCTTCATGTGATTTAATACTTTTAGGAAAGTACTTGTCATTGAATGACTCTTCGAACTTCTCCCAAGACATCTCGAAAAGGCCAGTTGGTAATGCTTTTACTGATTCCCACCAAGTCCGCCTCTTCACGCAACATAAAGGTGGCGAAGGGAACCTTTTGTTCCTCGGAGCATCCCAAGATATCAAATATCTTGGTTATCTGTTTTATCCACGCTTCCGCCTTAAGTGGTTTTGGCTCTCCAATAAACTCCGGTGGTCCCAGCTCCTTGAATTATTTGGCGGTGACGGTCCGAGAGTTGCCAGTGTTTCCACCTGCATTTTGGACAAGAGCCGCTCTCGCCTGATGTTGCATGAATTACATGAAGCCTCGAAACATTCCATCGTTCATCATTTGGTCAGTGTTATTGTTTGCATGAGGATTGTCGCCTTCCTGATGCACATTGTCCTGGTTATTGATCTGTGGAGACTCAACGGTCTCCTGTGCTCCATTGATTTTCTCAACATTCTCGGATGCCATTTCCAAATACTACCACAAAAGAAGGGTAAATTGACATGAAATATATTATCCCTACACTCTGACTGACCAATTAAATACCAAATAAACTTAGGTAGGTCATAGTAGCGAAGGAATTCTCCGTCTCTCCCCTCCTAGTTCTAGTCTCACATTTTAGCCAGGGATCATATCCCTAAGCTTTGATACCAACTGTGACGCCCCCAAAACAGGTATACATCACCTATTCTGAGTCGCCAAATACACGATATGTAATACAAATACAATTTAATTTATACAACCGTCGTGTAAAGTACGATAAAACATAAGTCGTGAGTTTTTAATAAAATATTGTCATCTAGACAATATACAAACTCAAATTCAATATTATTACATTTATTTTCCCACTAATTCATCGAATAGTGAGGACTACTAATGCTATCATCCGTCCGCTACTCGCTCCCCAACTAGTCCCCTCGCTACGTTCTCATTTTCTCAAGAGAACAATGAAAGTAAAAAGGTGAGATCAACTAGCCCAAGAGGGAAATATTATGACTAAGATAATGCGCGAATATATTATCGTTAGCCTTCAACGTTGTTAGCAGATATAATATAACAACCATCAAGTTTAACTACAATGAACAAGCAATCCATTAAAAGAGTCAAGTAGAGAATGAAATCTACTATCTTTTATGATTTAAAAGGTTTTCATCACTTTTATCGTTGGGACTCGATTTTAATAAATAATCCACATCACCGAATCACCCCCGTGACTACTGCCAAGGATATTCTTTAGTATCACGACCACAATTATCCATGCATTACACGGCAAAGAATATTTGTGTATTCATTAATGGTCATGATCATGCCAACAATCGTCCATCAATGCACTACACGGGCCAATGAGGACTTTTACCACATCATTTGTAACATTACGGCCATGATTATACCGAATAATTCTCGGTCATAATCATACCAAGTCCATCTATGCACTACGGTGCCATGAGATGACTTTTAACATAATATAAACATAAGATGATGACAATGATATAATAATTCAATAAAACAAGTTCAAGAATTAATTTATCCAGAACCAATAACGCCCAAATTGTCAACATGATCTCGCTGTAGAGTAAAATTCAAGAATGCTCAGAAGAATATTTCAATAAAAAGATACTGGATGAAGCGCAAATATCAAGGATATTCCACTAATTTCATGGAGTATAGAAGTCAAAACTTTAACCAACTGAGTATAACAAGGAATGGAATAACAAAAGAAATCAACAGGCATGCGATAGACCGCACAAGCAGGTTATTCCAACAGAATAATAAATAACGGAATCAGTCCCACAGTAAACGCATGATAGGCGAGGATATTCCAATGTAATAATAAAGACGGAATCGGCCCAGGCGTAAAACGACCGATACGATGATATTCCAATGTAATAATAAAAAGCGGAACCAGTCCCGGTGTAGAACGCATGCATGTGGATGTTCCAATGTAATGATAAATAATGGAACCAGTCCCACAGAAACGCATGCATACATGATGTTCCAAATGAATGATAAAGAATAGAATAATGTAAGAATTTCACCAAGTATAGGGTAGCAGCGTGATACAAAAGTTATTCCAATAGAATAATAAAGAATGGAATAACAGAAGTTCTCTTCATGGATAATAAAGAAATAATACTCCCTACCATGGAAAAACTGGATATTGGAATAGTGAGGTAACAGACTTCTCTTCTTCTTTCTCTCTATAATTTCTCTATATAATAATCGCTCTAAAGCTTTTGTGAATTGGTGAGAAATGAAGGAAGAATGAGCTTCTATTTATAGAAAAATATAGTTTCGATAATTGCACGTTTTGGGGCTCGAAAAATTACAGTACAATACCTCCAACTTTTTTTTCATTTTTAATTTAGTCCTGCAAGTATTATCAATCTTGCATCAACTCCCCTAATAGTAAATAATGTGATTCAATAGTACACACATGTGAACAAATAGTTATATAAGCATGTGAATTAGTAGCAATTAATTGCTCATTTATCCGATAAATTACCCGATTTATCAATATAACCCCTAGACATCAATTATCATCGGAATAGATGTCGATTTCCATTAACACTAATAATTCCAACACAATAGAACTATCAAAATTCATTTTTAATCAACACAACTTATTCATCATTAATATTATAACTCACAATATTTAACAACTGTGTCTTTCCGTGAAAGAAGAGGGGCTTTCCGATAAGGATTTCTCCTTATCAAGCAGCGCAATTAGTGACCAAACCTCTCCTTAATAGAACTTTTAGACATTGTCAATATTGCAAATAATAATATGAATAACTTTGTCGTCTCAATTATTGATTTAATAATATAAAATATTATGCAAATGATACTGTGACAATAATTGAATCAATAATATGAGAGATATTATGCATCAATTACTGTAGCAATAATTGAGTATAACTGAGTGACTTCTCACGTAATCATCAATAATCAATACCGTGTGCTACTATGCAACCACGCGTGTTAATGTACTTTTAACACTGGTTGTTTCAACAGTTAATGGTAAAACTTCCGCCGTTATTTTCATAAAGTATTTTTGTCGTTTTCACAATCCGACAATAATTTCGTTGTGGGGGTCCACCAATGATTGTGCCATTGTACGAATATTCCCTGTTAAAACGAATATTCCCCGACCAATCGAATATTATATAACGACTTGCGTACTTTTCAAAATTTATAAATATTACCCACAACTATAACATTATATCAAATCCACACCATAATATTCAAAAATATATTTCGAGATAATTTAATCTTTATTCAAAAAGTTGGGGTCTTACACTCAATCTTGTCAGTTTTAGCCCATGCCTTCAGCTAACATGATGATCGGCAAAACACTCCCGAACATTGCCCCCCAGTCTCTGGTTATAAGGTATTTATGACCTGAGACTTGAAAGGTCACGAACTTGAAGAATCACTCCTGGGAATGATGAGTTGTCTCGAGAACCCAAGCAGTTTTTTCTCGTTTTTTAAATTGGCGCACGTCTCCCTAGGACCGGGCCCCACGTGCCATAAATAGCCGCTCTAGAGATCCGTGTCAGTCACGCTATATAAGCCCCTATCCATCTGTCACTGTCACTTTTTCGAGCCTTTCACCATTTCAAACATCCTTTTCAAACTTTCCGACGAGGGCAATTTCCGGCGAGGACTTCACTTCACCAGATTTCATCGATTCCCGCTTTTTCCTTTGTTCATACCTCACCTTTGTTCATTATACTAGCCAAATGGCAGATTCTAGCATTCCTCCACCAGTGATGACTACTCGGACCGGCACCGATACCCTCGCCTCCGGCAACCTGGTTCCGGTCGAGTTACCGGCAGCCTCCACTGATCTTCCTATCGAGAACGCCGAATCCAAGATTCGACGCCTTTACGCATCCCCGACCGACTATGCCATCATCAATACTAAGTCATCCACACTCCATCCCAACTATCTGACATTCGAGCCGTGTTTAATATCCCCAAAGAGTACAAGCTTCGGGTTTCAGAGCCAAACGAGAGGATGTTCTGGCGCCCCGATGGCGAATGGATGGCCGTTCATCTTTATGCTTTGAGGTACGGGGTTCGGTTCCCCCTTCATGAATTCATCTCTTCCTTTTTCTGTTTAGTTGGGATCGGGTTCGCATGTACCAATTGCGAAATCCTATATCCAACTTGTTTCATTTCATCTACATGCCAAGAAGTTCGGTATCACTCCGAAATTTGGACTTCTTTTTCGTCCTATTTTCTGTCGATCGATCGAAGGAACCTGGCCTCTGACATCTGAACCATGTAGCTGGCCGAGCTACCTTCATGAAGACCCCTTCGAGTAACAAAGGATGGCATTCACAATGGTTCTTCATGAAGGGAACCGACGTTAAACTCCTGCCGAACTGGGCCGATCCCGAGGATCCCATTATGAAGATTACCAAATTCCCGAAGGATCAAGCTGACGCCTTTAAAAAGTTTTACAAGCTTTTACAGAAGACCAACTAGGGTCTGGAGGTTGTGACCAACGAATCCTGGCTTTACGAACACGGCTGGAAGTTATAATACCCGAACCCTTTTATCCTCCTGATCTTCTACTGCATTTTTATTAACTACCTTATCTTCATTTGTAGTGACCATCTTCAAACCCGAGGGGGTTGATGCGTCCTTGACGCCGTTGCCAATTGCTGTCGAGCCTATTCGTCCCCCGACCGCAGATGATTCTCCCGAGGAAGAGGTCATTCCCCTCGCCGAACTCTCCGTCGGTTCTGCATCGGGTTCCCTTCCTCCGACCTCTAAAGAGGAACTCTCCATAAAGAATGCACTGAAGATGAATCTTGCTGAGAAGATGGCCTTGCTGAAGAAATCAAAGAAACCATCTGCTAAAGCCCCCTGCAAGGCCGCTTCCTTAGCCCAACCGAAGACGACTCTCCCGACCCATACCCCAGTTGCGGTGATCGAGGACTCAGAGGATACCAAAGACCTCCCTCCCGAGCCTCGATCTAAGAAACTATGTCTGGTTGAAGGTCCTGAATTGGTGGTTGCGGTGGCTGATTCGATTCCTACTTCAACTCCCACCTCCAAAACTAGTTCGTCGCAAGGGACGCCGACTACCTGTTAGCCGAAGAGTCCCTCAGAAGTGTTCCCCTTCAACCTATTCGAGCACTTTAAACTATCTGGTGACGACGAACGGTTCAAGGGATATTCGTCCGAAGAGTACCTGGTATCCTACATTAGGGCTCAGTGTCAGGTGATCGTGAAAGCCTTAGATTCTTTTCTTTACCCTTATGTCATGTTTTTCATTGCTAATGTGTTATTTTGTTATAGGCCAATGCCATCCTTGCTTGAGCTACCCCGCCTCTGGCCCGTGTAACTAAGAAAGAGGCCCAACTGAGGTTGGATGTGGCACTCCTCGAGGCTGAGTTGCGGGGTCGAGACTCGAAACTAAAGAGGGAGAGGGACCTTCATGCTGACACGCGGAATAAGGTGACCAAAGCTGATCGTCGGATCGCCGAATTGGAAGAACAACACTCTTTACTCCAGCAAGAGTTCGTCGGTCTTGATGGTCATGCCAAAAAGCTTGTTCTGGATAGGGAACTTTTGACCGAAGAGAACAAGGATCTGAAGGCAGCCCTTCATAAAGTCGAGGATAAGTTCGCCGGAATACATAGTCAATTGAGGACGTTGATTCTGGAGAACAACACCTTGAGGGAAGAGAGCTCTGTCGCCAAGCAGCTAGCCATCAAGGAATACGAGGAATCGCCTGCCCTGACCGATAAGATCATGACCCAGTTTGCTGAAGGGTTTGAGGCTTATCGGGAAAAGGCTCGGGCGAAACTTATTGCTACTGGGCAAGATGCATCGATCCTCGACTCTTTTGATGAAGAATCCGAAGCCGAAGATGATGGTTCAGCTGAATAAATCATTTTAATAGTTGTAAAATATTCATTTCTTAGTTTATAACCTGCCCAATCGGTTATGCACGTGATATATGTATATGAAGCCTGTCTTATCGGAGTTGTAAAACATTCAGACATGAATGAAATGCCAGAAATTTTCTTAGTTGTTATCTCGATTAGTTATACTTATGACTTTTACCTAAGAGCAGGTTAGGTCATTTTCATCGTCTCGATCGTTTTATGCTCAAGCTTATCGATCGATTTGTAACTTTGTCAATTAGTTATACGTGTGACTTTTACTGATTAGTTAGGTCCTCCCTGACTTTCTGATCAGTTTTCGAAGCTTATTTGATCGGGTTTGTAAGAGCTTTATGAATTTAAATGAAGTATAAAATTTTTTGGAAGAGAAATTCTCATTTATTTCATTGATAAATTTCATAGGTTACATAAATAAGGGGAAGAATAGCAGAGCTTTTACTGATAATATCTCCTAAGTCTTCCAGCATGCCATGTATTCTTTACCTCAGAGCCATCCATTGCTCGAAGCTGGTAAGTCCCGGGCTTCGGCACCTCCACTACTTCATAAGGCCCCTCCCAGTTAGGTATGATCTTGCTGGTGTTCTGGGGGGTCGATGCCTCTGATTCTCGAAGCACCAAATCTCCAGCCTCGAACCTTCTTTGCTTGACTTTTTGATTGTAGTGTCGGGCAGTACGCTTTTGATAAATAGCTAGTCATACCAGTGCTGACTCCCGAACCTCTTCCAAAAGATCTAAGTTGAGGCGTAGGCCGTCCTCGTTGTACAAATCCTTATACTGACTGACCAGAAGTGTAGGGGATCCGATCTCAACCAGTATGAGTGCATCGGTCCCGAAGGCTAATCTGAACGGTGAGTCTTCCGTTGTTGTTCTTGGTGTAGTTCGATAGGCCCATAAAACACTAAGCAGCTCTTCAGGCCAGCGACCCTTCAACTCATCCAGCCGCCTTTTGATACCGTTAAGAAAGGTTCGATTGGTGACTTCTACCTGCCCGTTCGACTGGGGGTGTGCTACTGAAGTTTTTCTATGTTGAATTCCCAATTCTTGCAAAAAACTCTCGAACTTCGATCCAACAAACTGTTTGCCGTTGTCCAAGACAAAGGCCATTGGGATGCCGAATCGATAGACAACCCCTTCTTTGATCTTTTGTAGAGGTTTGGCTTCGACCTATTTAGTCATGTAGTCGATGACTACAATCACGAAACTCACTTGCCCCTTGGCCTTTGGTAAATGCCCCAAGATGTCGATTCCCCATATAGCAAACAGAATTGGGGATAAGACCGAATACAGCTCCTCGGGAGGTTGATGTGGAATGGCACTGTTCAGCTGGCACTTGGGACATTTCTTGACAAAGTCCCTCGCTTCTTGATAAATGGTTGGCCAGTAATATCTCTGCCTCAAAATCTTGTGTGCCAGTGACTTCACTCCCATGTGATCCCCACAAATCCCTTCGTGCACCTCCCGAAGTGTGTAGTTTGCTTCCGATGGTGTCAAACACTTGAGCAGTGGAGAACTAAAAGCTCTTCGATATAGGTCTCCATCAATAAGAACAAAATTTGAACTCCGGTGCTTGATTTTCCTTGCTAGGATGCGATCCGAAGGTAACACCCCCTCGACCAGGTAAGAGATGTATGGCGTAAGCCTGCAGTCGAGCCGATCCATACATAGTACCTCCACCTTCGGAACACTTGGTTGTTCCAGCACTTCCAAATATACTGACCCGCTGAAGGGGCTTGCTTCGGTGGTTGCCAATCGAGCCAAAGCATCTGCCACTATATTGTCGGACCGATCAACCCCCTGACAGCGGATCGAAGTAAAGTATGCCAGTTTATCTTTTACCTCGGCTAAGTATCTTGTCATTCTTGCCCCACGAGCCTCGTACTCCCCCGAGATCTGTTTGACGACCAACTGAGAGTCACTATATATGACTAACTTCTGTACCTCCAGACTTCGGACCAACTCAATCCAGCTAGAATGGCCTCATATTCTGCTTCTTTGTTGGTGGCTTTGAATTGGAATCGGATGGACTGTTGGACCTTAAACCCTTTGGGACTTGTCAGTATCACTCCGGCGCCGCTGACGTTCGAAGTTGATGAGCCATCTACATAAAGTGTCCATGAAGTCGTCGCAAGCTGTGTTTAAGTGACTGACCCCACATCTGGTTCCATGAACGAACATTCTACGACGACGTCCGCCAGTGCCTATCCTTTGATCGCTGTTCGGGGTAGATATTCCAATACGAATTGTGTTAACTCCATCGCCCACGCAGCAAGCTGCCCCGAGACCTCTGGTCGGTGTAGGAATTTCTTCAATGGCTGATCCGTGTATATCACCACTACCCGACCCTGGAAATAATGCCGAAGTTTTCTGCTTGCAATGATCAAAGCGTAGGCAAATTTTTCTAAGTTCAGGTATCGAATTTATGCATCTCAAAGTACATGGCTGACGTAATATACCAGAAACTGATTTCCCCCCTTATCCCGAACTAGTGCCGCTCCGACGGCCATTGAGCTCGCTGCCATATATAAGTACAAAGGTTCCGAATGGATCGACTTCATTAACAACGGTGCCGAGGATAAATATTTTTTGATCCCTTGGAACGCGTCTTCGCACTCCGAAGTCCACTGAAAGCTCTTCTCATTTTTAGGCCCTTTCAAGGTGTCGAAGAATGGTAGGCATCTCTCTGCTGACTTCGAGATAAACCGTCGAAGGGCTGCTGTAAGACCCCAACTTATTATTAATGAAATTTAATTTTCTCTATTTATTATTTTGAAATAGTAAGGGTTGATTTGATTAATGTGGATAGTTAGGGGTTAAATACGCAAATATTTCAAAATAAGCAAGTGGTTATAAAATAATATTCATTGTTTGGGAATATTCGTTTTGGTCGTGGAATATTCGATCGCTTGGGAATATTCGTACGACACAAGCAAACCATGTGTGGGCCCCATAACTGAAAGCGATTGGATGAAGAAACGACAAATATAAGTCAAGTTAAAAATAACGACGTAGTTGTTATCAAGTTAAGATGTTTGAATACCCGGTGGTTAAAATACAAGAATACGCTGTGGTTGAACAAAGAAGACACCAGATTGCACAAAGATTGTTGAATTATCGATCCTTACGTAAGAAGGCACTACTCAATAATTTTCACAAGAGTTATCGCTCAATATTTTATTTTATCGATTCAATAATTGTCGCGTTGATATTTTATATTATTGTTGTTCAATAATTGTCACCGCACATTATCTCCATTATCGATCAATAATTCATATTATTTAAATAATATTATTAGATAGCATTATTGGCAATGTCTAGAAAGTTCATCAAGGAGAGGTTTGGTCACCTAATCATGCGCCAAGAAGTGAGAAATCCTTATCTGAAAGCCCCCTCTTCTGAGAACTACCGGTTGTCATAATTGTGATTCTCGTAATATTATTTGTGAATAATTAATTATTGATTTATATGATAAGAAAATATTTATAAATGATGGATTTATTTGTTTTATGTGGTTATAATTGAATGATTTAATGTTGAGGTGTTTTATCGTAATTTTGCCGGAATGGAGGTATTAAAAATCAAATCAAGATTTTTACGATATATCATGTGAGTTATAATTTTTAATCCGACCGTTGGATCGTTGTAATTTTTGGATATGTTATACATACATAAGTTGAGTATATGTCCACAAATTTTGAACCGTTAAAATGAACGAATGATTTGTTATGAATTTTAAGAGGTGACCGATTCGGAAATTAGGTTTATAATTGATTTTGGTGGAAAATTTAGAATTGAGTGGGCCCCACTTGTGGTTGGTGAAGAAATGTGCTGAATTTTATTTCAAATGTGGTGGTGGGAATAGTAAGCAGTAAAGCCATCAAAGTCAAAAGTTAAGTCCGCTTGCTGCGGCTAACATTTTCCTATAAATAGAGGGCTAAGTTAGAATTGAAAATCACACCGTAAACAAGTTTTCTCTTCTTCTCTATATTATCGAATTATTCTTGTGAGTATTTTGAGTATACTTTGAGTATTGTTAGATTCTGCAAGTTCCCTTCAAAGACTATATCCGTGTTTCAACTAAGAAATACCGATTTTCGAGGTAAGGGATGTTATTTTCTTCTCGGATGATATTATTTCTTCAATATCATTATTTGAAATATCGTTTGAACTTTTATCAAATTTGGAACTTTTTCATGTTCTGAGTTACTTATTCATGAGTTACTATTCACGAAGTTACTATTCATGAGTTACTATTCACGAAGTTACTATTCATTCAGTAGTACTATTCATGAAGCGTGAAGATGTTTTTTTTGTGGAATTTCTATCTTTTGGTGTTTGAGTTACTATTCACGATATATACTAAGACTATTCACGATACTCAAGACTATTCACTTAATACTAAGACTATTCACCAAAAAAATGAAAATTTTTCTTTCGTCTAAAATATCTATTCGGATACTAGCTTTGATTGTATCCATGTTTTGATCATTCTTGAATTTTACACCACTATGATTATTTTTGAGGTATTTTTGGACATGGATAAAACCAAGTACTAATCCTTAATCCTTAATCCTTGTCATTTTGTTTCATCGGATTCGCTTTAAAAATATTTTTCATCATCCCTACCTTAAATGATGATATTATTGAATATTGAATGACATCTTGGCCCAGTAGCAAAGATGAAAGATGAATGATTTGATTTGAAGAATATCTTTGGCCTTTAGTGCAAAAGATGAACAGTGTTGAGATGAACATGAATCGATTGATGAATATCTTTGGCCAGCCAGTAGTGCAAAGATGAATATTTGATTTGAGATGAATATTGATTGATGTTACAGGATAAAATATTGATGATGGATCGTTAAATTCATAGATTATAGTAGATTTCATCTCTCACGTAACTCTTCTATGAATTATTATTTCCACATGCTAATATTGATCCAAACTTGTTTGCTCATTGTATTCTATCGATTTTTTCCGTTCAAGACTAACGATAATTTGTTCTATATTATCTTAGTCATAACATTCTTTATCGGGCTAGTTGAGCTCACCCTTTTCCTTTTGTTCCATTTTTCTTCTCTCAGAGGCTAGAATGTAGCGAGTAGTACTAGCCTGGGAAAATGGAATGAAGGTTCTAGAGAGAGTTGTTTAGTAGTCCTCACCATTTTTATAAAATAATGTATCAATAATTATGATGGGGATTTATTTTAGTGTGGATATTGTCTAGATGACAATATTCGTAGATTAAACTCGTAGTTTCTATGTTGTAATAATAAAGTCAGTAGTTGTTTCATATCATGTATTGCTACACTCGTAATGGGTTGGATGGAATGGACCTATTTTGGGGTCGCCAGGTTTGGTATCGAGCTTAGGATATGATCTCAAGCAAAGATCGGGAATAAAACTAGGAGGGAGAGACGAGTAAATCCTTCGCTAGTGTGTCCTACCTAAGCTTATTTTGTTAGTTGGTCAAGATATAGGATATTATGTGATATATTGATTTCCTTAATTAACCCTTATTTTATGACAAAGATTTTGAGAATGTCGAATCGAGAATATTAATATTGGAGTAAATGAGACCGTGGAGATGCCTCAGACTCACCAACGAGGAGAACGCAACAGTCGGCAATGTTCCTCCCGTGAACAAACACCATCGAAAGCAGATGATGAACGTAGGGATGTTTAGAAGTTTTTCATAGCTCATGCAAAATCGCACGAGGAGACTCGTGTTCAAAATACAGGAGGAAATGATAGTAATTCACGGGTGGTGGTCAAACAGCAAAGCGCTCAAAGAGTGGGACCACTGTAATTGGGGAAAGCCGATCCCATCATGGCGGAAACATGGGTCAAGCAAATTACCAAGATATTCGATGTCTTGGGATGCACGGAGGAATGAAGGTTCCATTTGCCACCTTTATGTTCCGTGGCGAGGCGTATCATCGGTGGGAGTCTCGTGAAGCGCACTCCATCCACCAAGACTCAAAGATGTCATGGGAGACGTTTCAAAACATTTCAATGACAAGTACTTCCCCGAAAGTATTCGCTATATGAAGGAAGTGGAGTTTATTAGATGGGAGCGTAATAACACGATCAGATCCCAAAGACGAGGCGTAAGTTCATGAGTTATCCAGTTTGCAGACCTCATTTGGTGGAGAATGAGGAACGATGACGCGAATGTTTCGAGAGGTTTGAAACCCCAGATACGCCAAGATCTCATTTTCATAAATTTTCTCTATTCAGATGTTGTCAATGTGGCTCAATTGTTAGAGCGAGATAACGAGTACGCTCAACCGAGGGACCATAACCAGGATCATACCAAGATAGCAATCATCGTAATAACGATAACCAACGGAGAAAGAAGAATACTTGACAAAGGCAGAACCACTCCGGTGGTAATCATGGCCATGAAAATAGAAGAAGCGAGCCTGGGAGGAGATTTTAAAAGAGGAGATTCAACAACGACTATGTGAAGACGCCGCCAGAAGAAGAATCGGTTCCAAGGGAGGAGAAAGACCATCATCATATGTTACAAATGCGGAAAGAGGGATATATCACCAAACCGCCCACAACAGCTTTAAGGTATGCTATAATTGTGGAAAAGAAGGACATATCGCCGAGATCAGACGATATCGAAACCAAATCCAAATGGAATGGTGACTCAAAAGGATGTCCCGTAAAAGTCAAAGTCAACGATTTCGGAAGAGCGTTTGTCGTGACTTCAATAAAATGCGAAGAACCCGAACGGTTAGCACTCGGGTTAGTTAATTATAAATTTTCATAAGTTTATACCTTACTAGATAACCTGGTTCTACCCATTCTTTATCTCTTTGCTTGCGCCAACGCTTGAACTCGACTACGGAGAAATTAGACTTTGATCTATTTATGGAGACTCTGTTAGAGAAACTTTCATTACATCCGTTGTTTAGAAATCTTGCTTGATTCAAGTTGGCACTATCACATTACCGTTAACCTTATTTCTATAGAGATATTTGTTTTTGATGTGATTTTAAGGTTAACTACTCATCACGCCGAAATTGATTACTTTCGTAAGGTTGTTAGTTTTCATATTCTTAAGCAACCTCGTTATTCAATTCAAGCAATCAAACCATTCAGTAGTCAAACATTTTCATATCAAGCCATGAAGTCATTCGCTTATTACGGATGTCAAGTTTTCTTAGTCCATGTTATGGATTTGAATAAAGACACGCCGATTTGAATAATATTCTCGTTGTTATTGATTTTTCCCGATGTATTTCAAGAATTTTTGGCTTACTCCCAAAGATCGATATTAAATTTTGTATCGACTTTGAACCCCCCAGACAAAACTCATTCCTAAAATCTCATATCGAATGGCTCCTATTGAACTTCGTGAGTTAAAATTCAACTATAGAATTTGGTACCGAGCCTTTATCCGGTGACTTCTTTGTGGAATTTACCTGCTTGCACTCTATATAGGGACGCCATATTCGCATGCGATAGTAAACCGATAGGTGTCATTGTGACGTGTTATCCAAGATTGGGATATGAGTCACAATTGAGAGCAACCTAAGTCAAGAATCTAAATACGTAGCTTTCAGCTTAGTTGGTTATTATCTGAGATTCGTCAAGGATATTCTCGAATCGCTATTCCATTAACGTAGCTGACTCATAGAGATACAAAATTCAAATGGAGCAAGGAATGTGGTAAGAGCTTCGAAGAACTCAAGAGGAGACTCATTTCAGCACATGTTCTGACCATGCCATCCTGGAAAAGCAAACGTGGTAGCTGACGTGTTGAGTAGAAGATCGTATACAAGTACGAGTACGATATTGTCAAAGACTCATTTCGTATAATATACAAATAATAGAGATGGAGATGAAAACTCTAGGTACCCACGTGATGATATACGAGTACGTGATGATATACGAGTATAATCGACTTTAATCGATAAAGTTAAAGTCGCTCAAGCCTACACAACCGAGTCGATGAATTTGAAGAAGGAGGTGCAAGAAGTTGTTATTTCAAAAGCGAGAATCGGTGAGGTGAGGAAAGCTCAAACCTTCGATTTATTAATCCAGCTTGAAATTCTCGATCGAATAGGAACGTGGCCTATAGACTCGCTTTTACCGCCAAGTACGACGCGTGTTCATAACGCTTTTCACGATCGATGTTACGTAAATATGTGGACTAACTTAACCACGCTATTGAAGTTAGAACCCGGACGAGATAGTCAAGACTTAACGTATGAGGAGGTACCGCCAAGATTTTGGATAGGAAGGAGCATGTCCCACGCCAAGAAAGGTCATACCACAAGTTAAAGTTTTGTGGAGGAATCATGCTATAGAGAAATGACCGGGAATTGGAAACGGAAATGAAAGCGAGGTATCCTCATCTTTTCAAACACCAGTATCGCACGTCGCCAATTTCGAGGACTAAATTTCATAAGGAGGGAGGTCAGAAGACCCCAACTTATTATTAATGAAATTTAATTTTCTATTTATTATTTTGAAATAGTAAGGGTTGATTTGATTAATGTGGATAGTTAGGGGTTAAATACGCAAATATTTCAAAATAAGCAAGTGGTTATAAAATATTCATTGTTGTTTGGGAATATTCGTTTGGTCGTGGAATATTCAGATCTTTGTTGGGAATATTCGTATTTACAAGCAGCAGCCATGTGTGGGCCCCATAACGGAAAGCGATTGGATGAAGAAAACGACAAATATAAGTTGGTTAAAAATAACTACAGTAGTTGTTACCGTTAAGATCGTTGAATACCCCCGTGGTTAAAATATAAAGAATACGCGTGGTCGCACAAAAGAAGACACCAGATTGCATACAAGATTGTTGAATTATCGATCCTTACGTAAGAAGGCACTACTCAATAATTTTCACAAGAGTTATCGCTCAATATTTTATTTTATCGATTCAATAATTGCGTTGATATTTTATATTATTGTTGTTCAATAATTGTCACCGCACATTATCTCCATTATCGATCAATAATTCATATTATTTAAATAATATTATTAGATAGCATTATTGGCAATGTCTAGAAAGTTCGTCAAGGAGAGGTTTGGTCACCTAATCAAGGCGCCAAGAAGGAGAAATCCTTATCTGAAAAGCCCCTCTTTCCGGAACTACCGTCATTCATAATTGTGATTTCGTAATATTATTTGTGAATAATTAATTATTGATTTATATGATAAGAAAATATTTATAAATGATGGATTTATTTATTTTATGTGGTTATAATTGAATGATTTAATGTTGAGGTGTTTTATCAAGTAATTTTGTTCTGAATGGAGGTATTAAAAATCAAATCAAGATTTTTACGATATATATCATGTGAGTTATAATTTTTAATCCGACCGTTTGATCGTTGTAATTTTTGGATATGTTATACATACATAAGTTGAGTATATGTCCACAAATTTTGAACCGTTAAAAATGAACGAATGATTTGTTATGAATTTTAAGAGGTGACTGATTCGGAAATTAGGTTTATAATTGATTTTGGTGGAAAATTCTAGAATTGAGTGGGCCCCACTTGTGGTTGGTGAAGAAATGTGCTGAATTTTATTTCAAAAGTGGTGGGTGGGAATAGTAGTAGGAGTAAAGCCATCAAAGTTGCAAAGTTAAGTCCGCTTTTGCCGCTAACATTTTCCTATAAATAGAGGCTAAGTTAGAATTGAAAATCACACCGTAAACAAGTTTTCTCTCTCTCTCTATATTATCGAGCGTATTCTTGTGAGTATTTTGAGTATACTTTGAGTATTGTTAGACAATTTGCAAGTTCCTTCAAAGACTATATCCGGTGTTTCAACTAGAAGCACCGTCTTTCGAGGTAAGGGATGTTATTTTTTTCTCGATGATATTATTTCTTCAATATCATTACTTTGAAATATTGGTTGGAACTTTTATCAAATTTGGAACTTTTTCATGTCTGAAAGTTACTATTCATGAGTTACTATTCACGAGTTACTATTCATGAGTTACTATTCACGAGTTACTATTCACGAAAGTACTATTCATGAAGCGTGAAGATGTTTTTTGTGGAATTTCTATCTTTTGGTGTTTGAGTTACTATTCACGATATACAAGACTATTCACGATATCAAGACTATTCATTTAATATTTAAGACTATTCACAAAAAAAATGAAAATTTTTCTTTTCGTCTAAAATATCTATTCGGATACTAGCTTTGATTGTATCCATGTTTTGATCATTCTCAAATTTACACCACTATGATTATTTTTGAGGTATTTTTGGACATGGATAAAACCAAAAGTACTTAATCCTTAATCCTTAATCCTTGTCATTTTGTTTCAATTGGATTCGCTTTCTTAAAAATATTTTCATCATCCTCGGTCTTAAATGATGATATTATTGAATATCTTTGGCTCAGAGTGCAAAGATGAATGATTTCTGAAGAATATCTTTGGCCTTTAGTGCAAAGATGAACAGTGTTGAGATGAACACGATCGATCGATGAATATCTTTGGCCTGTAGTGATAAAGATGAATATTTGATTTGAGATGAATATTGATTGATGATTGATGAGGATAAAATATTGATGATGGACCTGTTAAATTCATAGATTATAGTAGATTTCATTCTCTACGTAACTCTTCTATGAATTATTATTTCATTGCGAATATTGATCCGAAACTTGTTGTCTATTGTATTCTATCGATTTTTCCTCGTTCAAGACTAACGATAATTTGTTCTATATTATCTTAGTCATAACATTCTTTATCGGGCTAGTTGAGCTCACCCTTTTCCTTTTTGTTCCATTTTTTTCTCCTGGAGGCGAGAATGTAATCAGTACTTAGCCTGGGGTATGGAATGAAGGTTCTAGAGAGTTGTTTAGTAGTCCTCACCATTTTTATAAAATAATGTATCAATAATTATGATGGGGATTTATTTGCGTGTGGATATTGTCTAGATGACAATATCCGTATTTAAACTCGTAGTTTCTATGTTGTAATAATAAAGTTGTAGTTGTTTCTGTACCATGTATTGGCGACTCAGAATGGGTTGGATGGAATGGACCTATTTTGGGGTCGTCACAGCTGCGATCCGACCCGTCGGCTTCTGGACATCCTTATATGACTTTGGGGATTTCATATCCAGGACCGCCTGGATCTTCTCTGGGTTTGCTTCAATTCCCCTTTTGCTAACTAAATATCCTAAGAATTTTCCCGATCCTAGTCCGAACGTGCACTTGGTCAGGTTCAACCTTAGCTTGCATCCCCTGACTGTCTCGAAGAAGTTCTCCAGGTCTTCAAGATGATCACAGACTGACATGCTTTTGACGATCATGTCGTCCACGTAGACCTCCATACTTCTCCCTAACTGTTCCGTGAACACGAGGTTCATCATTTGCTGGTAAGTCGCCCCGGCATTCAGCAACCCGAAGGTCATCTTCCGATATGCATATATTGCCCGATGTGTGATGAAACTTGTTTTTGGGATATCTTCCTTACTCATTGAATTCTGATGGTACCCTGAAAAGGCGTCCATGAAGCTCAGCATGCCGTACCCCGAAGTGGCGTCTATCAACTGATCTATGTTGGGTAATGGATAGAAGTCTTTTGGGCATGCCCTGTTCAGGTCCATGTAGTCAATGCATAATTTCCACTTCGCATTCTGCTTCTGGACCAAGACTACATTGGCCAACCACTCCGGGTAATCGATTTCAAAGATGAATTCTGCCTCCAGGAGCTTGGCAATCTCCTCATCGATGATCTTCTATCTTTCTGGGGTGAAAACTCTTCGTTTCTGTATGACTGGTTTTTTGTTTGAGTCCACATGTAATCTGTGTAGGGCCACCGATTCGAATTTACCACAATGCTATATCACTTTGGGCTCCCATGCGAAGATGTCGGCAGTGAACGGAGCGAGATCTATCGATCTGCCCAAAATGGTTCTGATAATCCCAACCCTATCTTGATAATTTTCTATTTATTTCCCGGTACCAGTTCTACATCCTCTGTTTCCTCGGCAGGCAGAGCCAACGGTTCCGTACTACTCTCCGTGAATGGCTCTATTTCAATAGCCATTGTCTATTTCTGCTTACTGACCCCGATCCCTGAAGAAATCAAACTGTTCTGATAACACCTTCGGGCAATGTCTAAGTCACCTTTTACCTCCCCAATCCTGTTTAGTGTTGGAAATTTGATTTTGAAATGGGGTATGGAAGCCACTGCTTGCAGGGCTGCCAAGGTCGGTCGTCCAAGGATCGCATTTATGCCGAATCCACCTGGACCACGAAAAACCTGACCATTATCTCAACCTGATTGGGAGTTATGCCGAACTTGACTGGCAGTTCAATGGTGCCAGACACATACACCGAATCTCCACTGAACCCGTACAAAGGTCATTCGTCGCCTAAATCCATCTTCTTTCCTTGTAGGTCCATCCTCTGGTAGGCGTGAGTGTACAAGATATCGACCGAGGATCCGTTGTCTATCATCATCCGTTTTATATCCACGGTTCTGACCTGAGTGGTTATCACCAATGCCCCGTCATGCGGCTCTATGAGGTCTGTAGGATAGTCCTCGTCCAAAAAAGAGATGGATGTTCCAGGATATGCCCGATCCTTTCTTGTAGTAGACCACATGGCAAATAACACCGCCAAGACGCCCACCCTCTTTTTTCTTTCCGATTACACTTTAACCGATCCTTCGAGATCACATCAATTACGCCTCGGGATGGCGAGTTCTATAGAGGCTGGGTATCCTGATTTTGTACTCTGTTTTCCTCTCTTGGCACCACCACATTATCCCGACCGGCTACATACTGAACCAGCTGACCGTTTTGAACATTCTTCTCTATCATGTCCATCAAATTGTTATATGCCTCTGTGGTGTGTCCGGAGCTATGGTGATAGTTGCAAAATTTGTCTCGACCCCGCTTTCCAGGCTTCGTTCGTTTTGAGCACGGTTCATAAAATGACTTGTCTCTTATCTCTTCTAATATCTTCGTTCGATCCATGGTGAGAGGGGTGTACACTTTACTAACGTTGCGGCTCGGGAGAGGTGGTCGGTTATTTCCAGATCCGCCACCGTTATAATTTTTCTTTTCGGGTTTATCCGACCTCCACTGGTTATTATCCGAGCGCTGATAACTCTGTTTGTCCCAATCATTAGACTTCTCGTAGGATTGGGAGTGTGGTTTAAAATTGCGCATAGCCTCCTCTATCGCGATAAACCCTTCGTCCCAATGGAAGGCTTCGGTCTGATCTGCAGGAGGATTGATCACCAAATTTTTCATCAGCTTCTTCGACCTCCCGATATCCAGACCCGTTGTGAAGAATCCCAGGGCTTGTGGGGAGTTCAACTCTGCTATCGACCCCACAGCCTCCCGAAATCTTTTTACGTATTGACCTAGAGTTTCATCCGACTTCTGTCTAACCTGCATGAGGGAAGCCGTGATCTTTCCTCGTCTCCTATTACTTCCAAACCGAGCATGGAACTTTTCCCGAAGGTCATTCCACGAATCGATCGATCCGGCTGTCAAAGTTCCCATCCACTCCCGGTCACTCTTTTTCAATGTCGTGGCGAACATATGACATTTGGCAGCATCCGAGTGTCCATAGTAAGACATCAGACAGTCATATCCATCCGAATGATCGTAAGGATCCCCTAACCCGTCATACGTATCCATTGGGGGCATCTTCTTCTTTCAATCGGCCGTGACTTGATTGATTTTCGGTGAGAAGGGCGATCCTGGACAGCTTGAAGAGGTCCCCTTTCTAAATTCGCGACCGTTCTAGCGAGGGGATTGGCCTCCTCTTTACGGGGGGACAAATGATTTCTGTCCCGCTCGTATTCGGGTGATGCGATCCTCCTCTTTTGCCCCGACCTTCCAGGGTGTCCAGATCTTCTATCATCTGATCGACTCCTCTTTTGACTTATGCCTTCCCGAGAGCGACTCCGGGGTCTGCTCCTTTCTTTTCTAGCCATATCCCGTCGGGGTGATCGGGATCGGCTATGTTGTTTGCGCCTCTTCGAGGAGGCTTCCTGTTCTTTGACCATTTTAGCCATCTGTGCTTCAAGTTCCTCCTGTTGTAGCCGGCTACCTTCTCCTCTTTCTTGCCTCACGAGGGCCCGAGAATGGTTTTAATCGGCCTGACTCGCATGATTGGGTGTGTGTTGGCTATCGTTGAAGAGTTTACGCCAGAGGGAAGGGGCCGACACCTCTTGTACCTCCGGTATTTTGGACCCTAGTCAGTCCTTAACCGACCCCCTCACCTGGGTGGTCTGGTGTGATTGGTGAGTTTTTGCCTTTTCCTGGACAGAGGCACCATGCTCTTGACTCGTCATAGCCTGCTATCGGAAAAGAGTATGTGATTGCAAAAAGCACTAAACCCCTTCTTCTAGCGCCAATGTTAACGCCAAGTTTCATCTGCGCGTCCAATCATAGAATCCACGTGCTGAAACCTCCACAATAACATATCACACAAAAAGCTTGACGGCTTGTTCCACTGGGGGATAACTTCGGTGTGAGAATAAGTACAGGCCGTTCATAAGGTTTAATAATGGAGGCTTAAGTGTTTAGTGCTCAAAGATGTATTACCTGTTAATTGTAGTTAAGCCTTGTATTTATAGCCATTCTCACTTCCCAAAATCCCTCTCTGAGTTGGATTAGGACTCCTAAATATGGTAGTTACCTATATTTGGGTTCAACACAATCTCCTTAAAAGGTGTAAGTAGAATCCCATTCCACTACTACCTTTGGAGTTACCTTATTCAAATATGACTAGGACAAGAGTCCTTAACCACGTAAACCGCTTTTAACTCCAGACTGCGCATGGGCTGTCCAACTGCACAGGCCCAATCCAACCAACCATATAAATATCGGTCTGGACTTCGGCCCAAGGGACTCGAAGGCCCGACCCCGAACTCCATGATCACAATCGGATTCCAGCCTAATGGGCACGGATATCCAATTCCGAACACCTTCTACATCCTGTATGCCTTCGACCCCATGGGCCCAATCTTGTCAGTTCTAGCCCATGCCTTCAACAAACATGATGGTCGGTAAAACACTCTCGAACAATTATAATAATGTATTACCATTGTATTATAACTTTATTATACGTAGATTATTTTATTACAACAAAATTCTATTCTACAAACCAAACTCTACCAGAGTTGTTTGTTGGGGAACTCTCCAATAATAAACTCAAATAAGGGGATAGGAATAACTTGAGAAGTTCTAACGGGAAAGTTGTTGATCTTCACTAGGAGCATAAAACGGAGTTCAAAAATATAAAATATTTTTCACGAGAATTTGCATTTATATTCCAATAAGTCTAGGGGGACATTTTTTAGTGACAATTCTAGTGACATTTTTTATTTATTTATTTTTTGGTTTTTTTTTGTAGTACCTCCCAAAAAATGTATAGTATTTATTTCAACTAATTTTTTTTTGTAAAAAACAGTGTTTTATGTGTAATTTGGATACATACAAGAAATGTCGCTACAATGTCGCCACTTCAATGTCGCCGTAAAAGGACTCTTTATATTCTCATCAAATTGAATATTATTCGTATTTGTAAAAAATGGATAATATTCATAAAATGCGAATAAAAATATATGCACATACATATCTATAATATTCGTATCTGTTAGGCTTAAAAGCAGATTTAGTATAATTAGGAGGACCCTCCCTATACTGATTCATCGATATGGAGTAATCCACGACTCTACCTTGAAAAAAATAACACCCCATCCCCTTCCCGTTTACCCAATCACTCTTCTTTTTCCAAATTAAATATCTCTAATTTTTTAATATTATTTTGTATAATTATTTTTTATTCAAAATCAAACAACATATCAACATTTTTATTACTATCAACATATTATATTACAAATGTTATGAAATTATAATGAAATAACCTAATAAATACGTAATTATATATATATATATATATAAATTCTTTTTAAAAATATATATATACATATAATATAGAATCTGGGTGGGGGTAAGAGAGTATATCCCATACGACCTAGTTTTAAAAAAAGGTACTATTAGAATTGAAATTGGCCTGGCTTCATTGAGTTCAGGGAAATTACAAATTTCTAGTATCTCTCAAATATCATATATATATATATATATATATATATATATGCCGAATATGAAATGTATATCAAACGTTAAGACCCCAACATTTTTATGAATAAAGATTAATTTTTTCTCTCTCAAATATAGGTTTTTGAATATTATGGTGTGGGTTTGGATTTATGTTATAAATATATTTTTGGTAATGTTATAGTTGTGGGTTATTTACAAATTTTGCAAAGTAAGCAAGTGGTTATATAATATTCGATTGGTGGGGAATATTCATTTTAACAGGAATATTCGCACGATTTAATACACAATCATTGGTGGACCCCACAACGAAAGTATTGTCGTAGTTAGAAAATGATGTAATTATCTTTTTATAAAAATAACGGCAAAAAGTTTTACCGTTAAACCGTTGAACTACCCGGTGGTAAAAAAGTACAAGAATACGCGTGGTTGCATAGTAGTATTACCAGTATTGATTATTGATGCTTACGTGAGAAGTCACTCGCTTATACTCAATTATTGCTACAAAGAATTGTTGCATAATATCTCTCATATTATTGATTCAATTATTGTCACAAGATCATCTCGCATAATATTTATTATTATTAAATCAATAATTGAGACGACAAAGTTATTCATATTATTATTTGCAATATTGATAATGTCTAGAAAGTTCTCACAAGGAGAGGTTTGGTCACCTAATCATGGCGCCAATGGGGAGAAATCCTTATCTGAAAGCCCCTCTTTCTCGGGAATGATCCGTTGTTAAATATTGTGAGTTATAATATTAATGATGAATAAGTTCGTGTTGATTAAAGATGAAATTGATATTTTCATTGTGTTGGGATTATTAGTGTTAATGGAAATGGACATCTATTTCGATAATAATTGATGTCTGGAGGTTATATTGACCAATCGGGTAATTAATCGGATAAATGAGCAATTAATTGCCATTAATTCACATGCTTATAACTATTTGTTCACACGTGTGTACTATTGATTCACATGCATATAATATTAGGGGAGGTGGTGCAAGATTGATAATACTTGTATGACTAAATTAAAAATGGAGGTATAGATGAAGGTACTATACTGTAATTATTTTTTCATATGATTGTACTATTGATTCACATGATTGTACTATTGATTCACAAGATGTACTATTAGGGGAGGTGGTGCAAGTTTGATAATACTTGCAGGACTAAATTAAAAATGAAAGAAAAGATGAAGGTATTATACTGTAATATTTCGAGCCCCAAAACGTGCAATTATCGAAACTATATTTTCCTATAAATAGAAGCTCATTCTGATTTCATTCTCACCAATTCACTAAGACTCACAAGAGCAATTATATAGAGAGAGAAGCTATAGAGAGAGAAAGAAGAAGAGAAGTCCGCTACCTCACTATTCCAAAGATCCAAGTCTTTTTTCCGAGGTAAGGGATATTATTTTTTCAAGATTCATAGGAATAATATTTTCTTCCATACTGTAGTATGTGAGTAATATTATTTCATCTCTCAGATTCTCGATTATACCCTCATTTTGTTAAAGTATTGCTTCTATACTCCGTGAAATTAGTAGAATATCCTTGAAATTTAAGGCTTCATCTAGTATCGCTTCACAAGGATATTTTCTACACATTCTTGTTAAATTTTAAGCTTTTCATGCCTGAGTACTGTCAATGAGTAGTATTCATTTTTATGATACTATTCACAAAGTACTATTTATGGGTACTATTCACAAAGTACTATTCACGGGTACTATTCATAAAAAAGTACTATTCAAAGTACTATTCACAAAGTACTATTCATTAAAGTACTATTCACAAAGTACTATTCATTTGGGTACTATTCTCAAGTACTATTCACGGGTACTATTCACTCGTGTACTATTCACCCGGAGAATTATTCATGATAAAAATTGATTTTTTTTGTTGTCCAAATCATTTTTGATATAATATTATTCTTGAATTTTACTCCACAAAGCAAAGAGATCATGTCGACAATTTGGACATTATTGAATTCGGATAAATTAAGTTATAAATCTTTAAAAATTTATCCTTTGCTTTCTTTTAATTGAATTTTTATATCATCATCATCATCCTCATGCTTATATTATGATAAAAGTCATACGTGGCTTACGTGCATATAGATGTACTATTGATTGGTATGATTATGACTGTGGATTATTCAAGTATAATCATGACCGTAATGTTACAAATGATGTGGTAAAATCCTCATTTGGCCTGTAGTGCATTGATGGATGGAAATTGTTGGTATGATTATGACCACGGGATTATTCTAAGATAATCATGACCATTATCGATGATGATTACATGAATATCCTCGCCCGTAGTGCGTGGATGATTCGATGATGTGGTTTATTTATTGTCGAGTCTCAAATGATAAAATTGATGAAAACTTTTTAAATCATAGAAGATAGTAGATATCATGCTCTACTTGACTCTTCTAATGGATTGCTTTGTTCACCGCAGCTTAAACTTGATGTTTATTATATTTTATCGCTTTAAACATGTTCAAGGCTAACGATAATTTATTTCGCATTATCTTAGTCATAATATTTTTATCGGGCTAGTTGAGCTCACCCTTTGTTTTCATTGTTCTCTTCAGAAATGAGAATATAGCTAGGACTAGTCTGGGGAACAGAGTGATGGTCCGATGATGTTTGCATTAGTAGTCCTCACTATTCAAATGAAATAGTGTGATAATAATTGTAATGAGGACTTTATTTGAGTTTGGATACTCTACGAGACATTATCCGTGTAAAACTCTCAACTACGTTTTGTTTTGTCGCATCAGTATAAAAAGAAGTTTGTATTTAAATTTTGTACCATGTATTTGGTGACTCAAAATGGGTGATGTATACCTATTTTGGGGCGTCACAGCTGGTATCAAAGCTTAGGATATGATCCCCGGCCGAGATGTGAGACAAGAACTAGGAGGGGAGAGACGGAAATTCTTCGCTAGTATGACCTACCTAAGTTTATTTGGTATTTATTTGGTCTGGCCGAGTATAGGGATAATATGTGACATGTCAATTAACCCTTGTTTTGTGGCAAGATTTGAAAATGGCATCCCAAAATGTTGAGATAAGTAATAATGAAGCACATGAGACCGCTGAGTCACCAACGATCAATACCTGTGATAATGTGCATCAGATGGCAATAATCCTCAAGAAAAAACAACAACACCGATCAAATGATGAACGATGGGATGTTCAGAGGCTTTATGCAATTCATGCAACATCAAAGTAGAGAGCGACTCTGCTCAAAATGCAGTGGAAACAATGGCAACTCTCTGATGGCCACCGCTAAATAGTTCAAGGAGCCGGGACCACCCAGAGTTTATCGAGAGCCAAAACCACTTAAGGCGGAGACGTGGATAAAGCAGATCACCAAGATATTTGATGTCTTGGGATGCTCCGAGGAGCAAAAGGTTCCCTTTGCCACCTTTATGTCATGAGGAGAGAGGATTACATCGGTGGGAATCAGAAAGCGTACTCAACCCGCCGCATCAAGATGTCTTGGGAGAAGTTCCAAGAACTGCTCAACGACAAGTACTTTTCCGAAAGTATTCGTCACATGAAGGAGGTAGAGTTCATCAAGTCGAGCAAAACAATATGACCGTGTCACAAAGACGAAGCTAAGTTTGCCGAAGTTGTCCGATTAAGGCATATCCCACTTGGTTGATAATGAGGAGAGAATGACGCGGATGTTTCTAAGAGGTTTGAAACCCGAGATACGTCAATACTCTAATTTCTCACAAACCGTGTTTGTATTCAGATGTTGTAAATAGGGCTCGATTTATCGAGCGCGATAACGAGTCAACCCAACCAAGAGAGAGCAAAAACGACAAAATGATAATACCGGTGGTAGTAAGTCATCAAGTGGTGACAACAAACGGAGGGAATCAACATGCCAGAAATGGTAACCACTTCGGTGGTAATCATGGCCAAGATAATAGAAGTGGAAATTTCAAGAAGAGGAGATTCAACAATGATGGAAAGACGTCATCACCAGCACCTATTGTTAAGGAAGGGGAACGACAGCCAATCGTATGTTACAAATGCGGAAGGGAGGGACATATCAGTCCGAACTGTACGCAGCAATCCAAAGCGTGTTATAATTATGGAAGAGAAGGTCACCTTGCCCGATTTTGTCATGCACCGAAGTCAAGTCCAGCTGGGATGGAGGCATCAAATGCCGTCCTAGACAAGACAAAACTGGTAGTTCAAGGGAGAGCGTTTGTCGTAACCTCCCAAAAAAGCGAGGAATCCGAACGAGGTGATCACGAGTAAGCTAATCATAAACTCTAGCGAAGTCTATACCTTATTTGATACCGGTTCTACCCATTCTTTTATTTCTCCTACTTGCGCTCAACATTTAAATTTAACTCTAGAGAAATTAGACTTTGACTTATCTATTGAAACTCCGTTGGGAGAAACCTTCATTACATCCACTGTTTATAAGTCTTGTTTGATTCAAATCGGTAACCGCACGTTACCTGTCGATCTTATCTCCTTAAAAATACTTGCATTTGACGTGATTCTAGGGATTGATTGGTTAACTACTCATCATGCTAAAATTGATTGTTTTCGTAAGGTTGTTAGCTTTCATATTCCTAATCAACCTATTATGCGAATTCAAGCAACCAAACCATTAAAATCAATCATCATCATCTCAAGCCATAAAGCTATTCGCTTATTGAAAAATGGATGTCAAGCTTTCTTAGCCCATGTCATGATTTAAACAAAAATACGCCGATTTGAATGATATTTCTATTGTTAATAAATTTCCGACGTATTCCCTCAAGAACTCCCCGGCCTACCCCAGAGAGCGTGAAATCGAAGTTTGTATCGACCTTGAACCCCCAGACAAAACCCATTTCCAAAGCCCCATATCGAATGGCTCCTATTGAACTTCGTGAGTTAAAACCCAACTGCAAGAATTGTTAGACATCGATTTCATTCAACCTAAGACGCCTCTCCTCGGGTGCTCCTATTCTATTCGTGAAGAAGAAAGATGGAAGTATGCGACTTTGTATTGATTATCGGAGTTGAATCATGTCACCATCAAAAATAGGTACCCATTGCCTCGCATTGATGACCCGTTTGACCAGCTTAAAAGGCGCCAAATTCTTTTCAAAGATCGATCTTCGTTTCGGATATCATCAATTGAAGATTAAAACCGATGACATTCCAAAGATCGCTTTTAACTCCCCAGACGGGCATTACTTAATTCCTAGTCATGTCTTTTGATCGACTAATGCTCCCTCGCCGCCTTCATGGATATGATGAACCGAGTATTCAAGGAATATTTGGATCACTTTGTGGTCGCCTTTATTGATGACATCCTCATTTACTCCAAAAGCCGTGAAGATCATGAGCAACACTTGAGGTCGATACTCCAAAAGCTTCGTGAAAATAAGTTATATGCCAAGTTGAAGAAATGCGAGTTTTGGATCGAGAGAAGTAGCATTCCTTGGGCACGTGATATCAAATCATGGAATATCTGTTGACCAACAAAGAATTGAAGCAATTCAAAGTCGGGAGCAACCTAAGTCAAATGATCAAGTACGTAGCTTTTTTCGGCTTAGCCGGTTATTATCTGAGATTCGTAGAAGGGTTTTCTCAAATCACTACTCCATTAACTCAAATTTGACTCGAAAAAAGATACAAAATTTGGTTGGAGCGAGGAAATGAGAAGAGTTTTCAAGAACTCAAGAGGAGACTCATTTCAAAGACCTGTTTTCGACAATACCATCCGCCTCGGAGAGGATTTGTCATCTACAAATGATGCTTTCGTGCAAAGGGTTAGGATGTGTTCTCATGCAACATGGGAAAGTCATAGCCTATGCCTCACGATAACTCAAAGAATATGAGAGGAATTATCCTACTCATGATCTAGAGAGAGTCATAGCTATTTTTTTGCGCTTAAGATTTGGAGGCATTACCGTATGGAGAGAAGGTGGAGATCTATATGATCATAAAAGCCTCAAATATTTCTTCACTCAAAAGGAACTCAACATGCAAGAACGACGATGGTTTGAGCTATTGAAAGATTACGATCATACCATTCAATACCATCCCGAAAAAGCGAACGTAGTAGAGCCGATTTATCGAGTAGTAAGATCATACGCGGTACGAAAAGCGATATTGTCAACGCAAAGGCCCATTTTGTATGACTTACAAAGGATGGAGATAGAGTTAAAGACTCAGGACCCATGTGATGATGGCGATAATATATGAGTAGAACCGACTTTAATCGATAAAGTTAAAGTCGCTCAAAGCTGTAACACCGAGCCGATGCGTATGAGGAAGAAAGTGCAAGAAGGTGCTATTCCGTAAGCAAGAATCGATGAAGAAGGAATACTTGAGTCAACTCTGCACTTTGTGTTCCTAACGATTCTCGACTTGAAGTATAAAATCATGATGGAGGCGCACAACACACGCATTTGCAATCCATCTCGGGAGTACCAAAATGTATCGTGATCTTCGACATACATTTTGGTGGAGCAATATGAAGAGAGAGATATGGGTTTTATCTCAAGGTGTCTAACTTGTCAACGAAGTCAAGCATGCGAGCATCAAGTGCCAAAAGGTCCATCAGAACCACTTAAAATTCCAGAATGGAAGTGGGAGCACATTACCATGGATTTGTTATCGGTCTTCCCAAGGTTTCTCAAGGCATAGATGCGATTTGGGTCATTGTTGATAGATTGACCAAGTCCGCTCATTTTTTACCGATACGAGAAACTTATACACTTGAACGCCTTGCTCAGTATGTACATAAACGAGATTGTAAGATTGCATGGTATGCCAAGATCCATAGTTTTCGATCGAGACCCAAGATTCACTTCACGATTTTGGGTTAGTTTGCAAAAAGCTATGGGCACGGATTTTTATTTGATTTAGTTTAAGCATATCATCCTCAAATGGACGGGCAATGGAGAGGACTATTCAAACTCTTGAAGATTTATTAAGACTCTGTGTCCTCGACTTCAAAGGAAGTTGGGACAAGTTCTTACCATGGTGGAGTTTTCCTACAACAACAGCTTATCAAGCAAGTATCGCATGGCTCCATTTGAGGCGTCAGATGGAAGAAAGTGTCGTTCTCCAAAGATGCTTTGGGATGAGGTGGGTGAAGCAACGTTGTTGGGACCGAGTTGGTACGTATGACTACGGAAAAGATTCAAACGATCCGACAACGTATAAAAACCTCACAAGATCGACAAAAGAGTTATGCTGATCTTCATCGAAAGGATGTGGAATTCAATATTGGAGATCATGTGTTGTTACGTGTTGCTCCATGGAAAGGAGTTACAAGATTTGGAAAGAGAGGAAAGCTCAATCCTCGATTCATTGGCCCATTTTTAATCCTCGATCGAGTAGGAACTGTGGCCTATAGACTCGCCTTACCGCCAAGTATGTCTCGTGTTCATAACATTTTTCACATATCTATGTTACGTAAATATGTGAAAGACCCGAACCACATTATTGAATTAGAACCGGACGAGATAGCGGAAGATTTAACGTATGAAGAGGTACTTGTTAAAATCTTGGATAAGAAGGATCATATTCTACGCTCCAAGGTTATACCTCAAGTCAAAGTTTTGTGGAGAAACCACGATGTTGAGGAAATGACCTGGGAGTTAGAATCAAATGAAGTCAAGGTATCCTCACCTCTTCGACATATGTGTACGCACCCTAATTTCGAGGATGAAATTTCATAAGAAGGGAGGTCAGTAAGACCCCAACTTTTATGAATAAAGATTAATTTTTCTCAAATATATTTTTGAATATTATGGTGTGGATTTGATATAATGTTATAGTTGTGGGTATTATTTACAAATTTTGCAAAAGTAAGCAAGTGGTTATATAATATTCGATTGGTCTGGGAATATTCATTTAAACAGGAATATTCGTGACGACAAGACAACAATCATGGTGGACCCCACAACAAAAGTATTGTCGTAGTTAGAAAACGACATAATTATCTTTTTATAAAAATAATGGGCAAAAGTTTTACCGTTAAACCGTTGAACTACCCGGTGGTAAAAAGTACAAGAATACGCTGTGGTTGCATAAGTAGCACACCAGATTGATTATTGATGCTTACGTGAGAAGTCACTCAGCTTATACTCAATTATTACTACTGTAATTATCACGATAATATCTCTCATATTATTGATTCAATTATTGTCACAAAGATCATCTCGATAATATTTATTATTATTAAATCAATAATTGAGATGACAAAGTTATTCATATTATTATTTGCAATATCGACAATGTCTAGAAAGTTCTCACGAGGAGAGTTTGGTCACCTAATCATGCGCCAATAGGAGAAATCCTTATCGAAAAGCCCCCTCTTTCCCGGGAATGATCCGTTGTTAAATATTGTGATTTATAATATTAATGATGAATAAGCTCGTGTCGATTAAAGATGAAATTGATATTTTCATTGTGTTGGGATTATTAGTGTTAATGGGAATGGACAAGGTTATATTGACCAATCGGGTAATTAATCGGATAAATGAGTAATTAATTGCTATTAATTCACATGCTTATAACTATTTGTTCACATGTGTGTACTATTGATTCAAATGCATATACTATTAGGGGAGGTGGTGCAAGATTGATAATACTTGTATGACTAAATTAAAAATGGAGGTATAGATGAAGGTACTATATTATAATTATTTTTTCACATGATTGTACTATTGATTCACATGATTGTACTATTGATTCACAAGATGTACTATTAGGGGAGGTGGTGCAAGTTTGATAATACTTGCAGGACTAAATTAAAAATAAAAAAAAAGATGAAAGTATTATATTGTAATATTTCGAGCCCCAAAACGTGCAATTATCGAAACTATATTTTCCTATAAATAGAAGCTCATTCTTATTTCATTCTCACCAATTCACTAAGACTCACACAAGAGCAATTATAGAGAGAGAAGCTATAGAGAGAAAGAGAGAAGAGAAGTCCGCTACCTCACTATTCCAAAGTATCCAAATCTTCTTCGAGGTAAAGGATATTATTTTTTTCAAGATTCATAAGGAATAATATTTTCTTCCATACTCTGTAGTAAATGAGTAATATTATTTCATCTCGTATTCTCGATTATACCCTCATTTTGTTAAAGTATTGCTTCTATATACTCCGTGAAATTAGTAGAATATCCTTGAAATTTGCGCTTCATCTAGTATCGCTTCACAAGGATATTTTCTACACATTCTTGTTAAATTTTAAGATTTTTCATGCCGAGAGTATTCATCCATGAGTAGTATTCATTTTTATAGTACTATTCACAAAGTACTATTCATTTGGGTACTATTCATAAAGTACTATTCAAAGTACTATTCAAAAGTACTATTCACAAAGTACTATTCACAAAGTACTATTTCACAAAGTACTATTCAGTGGTACTATTCACACGGGTACTATTCATGGGTACTATTCACCCGGGAATTATTTATGAAAAATTGATTTTTTCTTTGTCCAAATCATTTTTGATACAATATTATTCTTGAATTTTACTCCACAAAGCAAAGATCATGTTGACAATTTGGACATTATTGAATTCGGATAAATTAAAGTTATAAATCTTTAAAAATTTATCCTTTTGCTTTCTTTTAATTGAATTCTTATATCATTGTCATCATCCTCATGCTTATATTGTGATAAAAGTCATCGTGGCTTTACGTGCATAGATGTATTATTGATTGGTATGATTATGACCATGGATTATTCTGGTATAATCATGACCGTAATGTTACAAATGATGTGGTAAAAATCATCATCGGCTGTATAGTGCATCGATGGACAGCTTGTTGGTATGATTATGAACAAGTGATTATTCTAATATAATCATGATTATTGATGATTACATGAATATCCTCAATATCCTCGCAGTAGCGTGGATGATTCGATGATGTGGTTTATTTATTGTCGAGTCTCAAATGATAAAATTGATGATAAACTTTTTAAATCATAGAAGATAGTAGATATCATGCTCTACTTGACTCTTCTAATGGATTGCTTGTTCATTCAGATTAAACTTGATGTTTATTATATTTTATCGGTTTAACACTGTTCAAGGCTAACGATAATTTATTTGCATTATCTTAGTCATAATATTTTTACCGGGCTAGTTGAGCTCACCCTTTGTTTTCATTGTTCTCTTCAGGAAATGAGAATATAGCTGGGACTAGTCGGGGAACGGAGTGATGGTCCAGATGTTTGCATTAGTAGTCCTCACTATTCAGTGAAATAGTGTGATAATAATTGTAATGAGGACTTTATTTGAGTTTGGATACTCTACGAGACATTATCCTTGTAAAAACTCTCATTACGCTTTTGTCGTCTTGTATAAAAGAAGTTTGTATTTAAATTTGTACCATGTATTTCATGACTCAAGATGGGTGATGTATACCTATTTGACGCCAGTATCCTTCTTAAGTCTGAAAGGTCCCGTCCACAGTTTAATACTACGGACGCTAGGTATACAAAATGAGGTCATATTAAGACAACGCTGAAGATATTAACCAAATTCAAGTTTAATATCTGCATAAGCGATGTTTAGGTATACAAAATGATGCGAATATGCTTCTTAATTTCGAAAGGGTTCAAATTCGCATTTTAACACTTTATTTGTATAAAATGTCAAAATAACTCGAAGAAATGAAATTATAAAGATTCGTGCCTTTTCAACACTTTATTTGTATAAAAAGCTTTATAATGGATTCTCGCTTTATTATCGTGGTTTTGTAAAATTCCACATATCAGATCGCAAACTAGAATTTGTAATACCCGGTAAAAATTAATAAATAAATAAATATTAGTTAATAAAAATTATTTTGTTTTAAATTAAATTAATTGTACTTTGTCTTTTATTTGGGTCAATCTAATCATCTAATTTATGCGGGCTATTAAATATTAATAAGTGATGCAAATTTATTTGGTAAAAATTGGGCCTTAAAATTTAATTGAGTTTAATGTATTTTAAGTACTTTTTTATTCTATTAACATTAGGAGAGTTAATAAGATATATTAATTAATAAATAAATACCCAAAACCTAATAATATCTCATTATGTCTAAAACTAACTGTGGGAAAAACATAAAGGAACAAGATTAGCGGCTGAGAGAAGCAATACATTCAGTCATCAATTGATTAAGTGTTTCTTCAATTTATTCATGGCTATTGTAATCAAATAAGGATTTAAGAGTCAATCAAGTTTAACAACAATAAAAGAGTACATTTGAAGAATTGTGATAAACGAATTTTGATAAATGATTTTTTTTAATATTAATATCTATCACATCAGATGGAGATGGTCATTTACTGAATAAAATATGTAATAAATTGATTTTGTTGGTGTACTTGCGTGAGCAGTGCTTTGGTTGAATAACCCATGTAATATGTACAACAATTATGGTGACCAAGTAAGTTTTTGGAGTGCAGGATCACATGTTCCTATGTTATCTTAGAACAGAAAGCTAATTCTTTATATTTGGTCAAATCAGTATATATGGAATCATGTATAAAATAAGTTATATATATATATATATACACACACACACACATTAAGGATATTAATTCGTAAAAAAATGATGATTAAAATATTATTTATAATTTAATTCGGGATTATTTTGTAAAATTGATGTAATTGGAGAAATTAATTTCATATTAATATAAATTATAATTATTAAGTAACTTATAATTGCATTATTATTTTTATTTTTATTAGATCAGTCGGAGGGAATTTAAGGAGTATATTTAGAATATAAATTTCGGGTATTACATTACTTAATCCAGGTACGGATTCCATACTTTTTTAGCGAGACTCTTTTGTTTTTGATTTGTTCGTTTCGTTATTCGTTTCGAAATTTAGTATTGTCTCTCATAATTATTCCTTTTCAGTTTATTGTGATAGCTTTGTTTTGGCGTAGTATTAGAACTCATATTTGTACTCTTTAGACTAGTGTAGCATGTCTAAATTTTATTTTGATATTTGTAGTGATGTACATGTTAATATAAATTTTGGAGATTTCATATTTTTGATTCGGTTCAATTTAACATGTACATATTAGAACCCTTTGTGTTAATATTATGTCGCATGTGTTGTGACGTGATGTTTTTGTTAGAATACCGTAGGGTATATTTGAGCTATAACCACCTGTGGGGGCACCACAGGAATGTCTTATTGGCATCGAGGCATGACACCTACCGTGGCGATGTGATCAGTCCACGGTGTCTCCGTTTTGTGCTCCGGTGGGAGTTGGCCATTTGGTGTTTTGTTGTGGGAGGCGTATGGGTCGACCCTAGTTTCTTTTATATTATGTTCTGCGGATTGGTGATGTTTGTGCCAAACACACCTTCTGATTTTACATGCATTGGATTCGAGGTCCAATGTGTGTGACTTGACTGTGTGGCATTATTTAATTTGCCTGTGTGACATTATTTGACTTGCCTGTGTGGCAAGGTATATTTCTGTTTTGTTTTGAGCTCGGTATGAAATAACCCCAGCCATTTGCTTCAGCCTATTATTTTGTTGGATTAGTTTTGTTCGTTATAGTTCAATTCATTAAATTGAGTTAGTTATCTCAGTTCTTTATTTTGTACTCTATATCCGTACTGAGCATTTGGCACATGTTGTGTTTTTCTTTCGACAGGTAATCAGGGGTATCAAGGGCAAGTGTGACGAGAGCTTCCTTTTATCCAAATGGTTTAAATAGTTTGTTTAAGTTGTGATCCAATAGTTTATTTTGGAGTTGTAATAATTATTTTAGATTGTGGTTTGAGTCAGTTTGACATTTATTATGGTCGACTTGTGGTATTTATCAGATATTAAGACTATTCTTTTGTGGCTTTGAGCCTTGCTATTAAATTCATCAGTTTTGTTGTGTTTTGAGTAACCTCTCTTTCTATTTCTGAAAGGGGTTGTTACAGGGACAATCCGACATTTACCGTATAGAGACATGCAATTATTGAGAGTTACATACATACATAAACAAATCATAAGCAAACAATAGTACTTTATTTGTACAATAATGTCAAAATAACTCGAAAGAAATGAAACTATGAAGATTCAGGCCTTTGTAACCCTAAAGCTTTAAAATGGTTCTGCTTATTGTGGTTTGTAAAGACTCCACATATTGCACATTTTCGAAGTGGTTTCTGACCTGCTAATTGTTTGACAACACTTTTCACTCATGTTCTTTTTTTTCGATGCGAACATATTGGATCAAACACAAGATCATTGGAAGCAATTGCATCCTTATAATCATCATCATCGGGCAATTCCATAGCGAATCCATTATTGATAACAGGTTGCACATTTTCGTCCGGTCTTACTTTCACACCTTCTGCAGGAAAGGTGCGAACAATTTTGTGCTCATGATCTGGCACTTTTAGAACATAATCTGTGGCTTCTTTAGAAGATGGAGCATCCAACATAAATCTGATGAATCATTTATGTATATGATTGAATTGAATGATTTATGTCTTAACATAATCTGTTGCAGAGGGGAGAACATACGGGGCTACACCACTCGTTTTATTAGCATCTTGAGTCCATCGCTTGTGTATCAATTCTTCAGGTATTTGAACCAAGTTCTTTAAAATCAGTAGCCTGAGAATGTGACGGCATATTGTAATAGAATGTTCAAATTGTTTACAATTACATTTTTCCATCTTGGTATTGATATATTACACAACTATGAAATACCTACGGCTAGATTCAGGATCCATCACTTTGAATACCAAATGGGTTTTTGAATCAGGAGTTGACAACTCATGCACCTTTTTTGAAGTTAACTTGTGCAATTTTGTCAGTTCAATTTGAAACCACAGGAACATCTCCTTGGTATATATCTTAGCTGCATACATCTCTAATGGATCTCCAAAAAGGAATTTTCTTGCATGACTGACTGTCAGATAATCATCTTGTTTCTCTCTTATGTATTGTTTCTCGATGGCTTTTTGGGACTTTAAAAACAAAATCTCTAATCCCCATGGAAGTGTTTACAAATTCGTCAAAAAAAATGTTTATACTTTCACTCCTAGAAGTAGTAGTCATTCTTGCTGCGAAGAAATTTTTTGAATACACCCCAATTCATTTCTCTTTTAATTCATAAAGAGTTTCAACCATTCTTAATCATGCAGACCGTAGTTTTCAAGCAAAAATTCCATCTGTCCTCAAATTCTTGAATAGTTAAAGACTTAAAACACACAGTAGTTAAAATCTGACTTAAAAGTAGGATGCGAGGAATAGATATGCTCAAGTTTTTTGGGGAATTTTATGCTAATGTGCCAAGTACACAATGCATGGTGTGTATTAGGAAAAACCTTAGCAATCACATTCGACATAGCACGATCTTGATCAGTCACAATGGTTATTGGATGTTTATCTTTCATTGCTTCAAGCCATTGCTCAAATAAACATACAAATGTATCCTCAGACTCATCGCTCAATAGTGCACACCCAAGCAATATAGAATGATAATGATGATTTACACCGGCGAAAGGAGCAAATGGCATGTAATACTTGTTTGCTCGGTATGCGGTATCAAACGTAAAAACGTCACCAAAAATTTGACAAGCAACTATTGACCGATAATCTACCCACATAATATATCCAATACGATTATCCACGCCTAGTTTTACACTAAAATAAAATCTACTCGAGCTCTCTAGCTGTAACTTTCTCAAGTAATCTATTGTAGCATGTGCATCATTCGCAACGATATTATCACGTCTAATGTCTCTAACTATATTTCGCATATCTGTTTCAGAGAAGCCAACATTGCTCATACCTCCTCCCAATGAGCTAAAAACATTCATCATCCTACTTTGACCAATCCCAACATTATTAAGGGTTTCAATCAAATCCTTGGCAACTCTTGAAATATTTTTGTGTGTTTAAATTTGTGATACTTTGCTTGGGGACACAAATTTATGATTTTGATTCAGTTCAAGAGTGGACACAAACCATTTATCTTTACTCATATCATGCACAACATTAAATTTTGCTCTACATTCTGTTCTATCAATCGAGTCCCTCCTCCGCTTGCCCTTAACAACATTATTATCTTCATCATCAGTGACAAACTCTTTTTTCTTAACAACCATACTCTCAGCTTTACGTCACTGATACAATCTAGAACAAAAGTCTTCAGATCTAAGATGTTTTCTGTAAGACCCCGAAATTTTTTTAAATAAAAAGGAATTTCCTTTATTTATTATTTTGAAATAGTAAGGGTTGATTTGATTAATGTGGATAGTTAAGGGTTAAATACGCAAATATTTCAAAATAAGCAAGTGGTTATAAAATATTCATTGTTGTCGGGGAATATTCGTTTGGTCGTGGAATATTAAATACTTTATCGGGGAATATTAAATACGACGTAGCGACCATGTGTGGGCCCCATAACTTGGAAAGCGATTGGATGAAGAAAGCGACAAATATAAGTTGTTTTTAAATACTACAGCGTAGTTATTCAAGAATTATCTTTGTTGGAATACCGGTGGTTAAAACACACTAATACGCGTTGTTGAGCGGTAGCTGCGGTATTGCACCAATTATTGATTCTTACGTAAGAAGGCACTACTCAATAATGGTTACGGTAATTCTTATTCGATATTTTATTGAGTTAATAATTCTTTGCGTTGATATTTTATATTCTTTGTTGTTTGATAATTGTCATTACACGATATTTTTCATTATCGAAGCAATAATTCATATTATCGAATAATATTATTAGATAACATTATTGGCAATGTCTAGAAAGTTACATCTAAGGAGAGGTTTGGTCATCTAGCTGCTTTGTGATGAAGAAATTCTTATTGGAAAGCCCCTCTTTCAGGAACCCGCCTGGTTGTCAATATTGTGATTACGTAATATTATTTGTGAATAATTAATTATTGATTTATATGATGAGGAAAATATTGATTTTATGTGGATATAGATGGAGAAAATTTTTAAAATGACAATTGTTGAAAATTAATATTTTATCTTTTACGATAAAATAATTCATTTAAATATATTATTTTAATATATATATTAACGGTGATATTTTTACAATGAATGTGGGATATATGAGTATATGAGGAGGAAGAGTATTTTGTGGCATTAAATGTTTAACAAATGTTTTTGTGTGTTGGTGGACACAATTATTGACGAAATTTGATTATAGCTTGTAAAATCACCCGTTTGTGGATTTCGGTCAATTTCTATTTGGAATTTGGAAAAACTTTCTTCTGCAAAGTTGTAGAGAATTGAATTTCCTATAAAACTCATGAGATTCGAATTTTCTGATGAAAGGGCTATTTATTATGAATTATTGAAGTTAGAAAGCTCAAAATAATTGATTTTTGGGAGTTTAAGTTATTTTTGTTAAGAAAAACGTTTTTTGTATTTTTTGGACATCATTAACATGTGTGGCTGGTGTTTTGACCAAAAGGTGGGCTAAGGAAAATTTGTATAATTATATTAATATTATATTAAATTTTACGCTTTTGGTGTTCTAAGCATTTTCCTATAAATAGGGTCTTAGGTTAGAATTGAAAATCACACGAAGCTGAAGTTTTCTCTATTTCTCTCTCGATATTTTGAGCGTATTCTTGTGAGTATTTTGAGTATACTTTGAGTATTGCTAGGCGGTGCAAGTTCCCTTGACCTTATACCCGGTATTCCAAATTTAGAAATCTTAATCTTTCGAGGTAAGGGATATTATTTTTTTTGTAATGATATTATTTCTTCAATATCATTATCTTTGAAATGTTGATCTGAAGTTTTTATCAAATTTGGAACTTTTTCATGTATGGGGTTACTATTCATGGGTTCTTATTCATGAGTCTTATTCACGAGTTCTTATTAAGCGAGTTCTTATTCAATGAGTTCTTATTCACGAGTACTATTCATGAAAGCGTGAAGATGTTTTGTGGAATTTCTATCTTTTGGTGTGGGAGTTACTATTCACGTATCGACATTATTCACGTATATCTGACTATTCACGTATCTAAGACTATTCATAGAAAAATAAAATTTTTTCTTTTTGTCCAAAATATCTATTACGGATACTAGCTCGATTGTATCCATGTTTTGATCATTCTTGAATTTTACACCACTATGATTATTTTTGAGGTATTTTGGGCGTGGATAAAACCAAGTACGAATCCTTAATCCTTAATCCTTGTCATTTTGTTTCTTTGGATTCGTTTCTTTAAAAAATATTTTCATCATCCTCGGTCTTAAATGATGATATTATGGAATATCTTTGGCTGTAGTGCAAAGATGAATGATTTCTTAAGAATATCTTTGGCACAGTAGTGCAAAGATGAATGATTTCTGAAGAATATCTTTGGCACATGTAGTGCAAAGATGAGCAGTGTTTAAATGAACATGACCCGGTGATGAATATCTTTGGCACCTGTGTGCAAAGATGAATATTTGATTCGGATGTATATTGATTGATGTTACGGGGGATAAAAGATAGAGCGATGAACTTTTAAATTCATACATAGAAGATAGTAGTTTGCATTCTCTACTTAACTCTTCTAATGAATTATTATTTCATTGCGAATATTGATTTTAAAGTTTGTTGTCTATTGTATTCTATTAGATTTTTCCTGTTGAAGACTAACGATAATTTGTTGTATATTATCTTAGTCATAATATTCTTTCTTGAGCTAGTTGAGCTCACCCTTTTTCCTTTTGTTCCATTTTTCTCTCGAGGCGAGAATATAAGCGAGTGCGAGTCGGGTATGGAATGAAGGTTTTAGAAAGGATTGTTTAGTAGTCCTCACCATTTTTGTAAAATAATGTATCGATAAATGTGATGAGGATTTATTTGAGTATAGATATTGTCAGAAGATAATATTTGTATTCAAACTCACGATTTCTTGTTGTAATAATAAAGTTGTAGTTGTTTACATACCATGTATTGACAACTCGAATAGGTGATGTATACCTATTTTGGGGGCGTCATGAGTTGGTATCGAGCTTTGGGATATGATCTCTGGCGGAGATTGGGGAATAGAACTAGGAGGGGAGAGGCGAGTAAATCCTTCGCTAGTGTGTCCTACCTAAGCTTATTTGTTAGTTGGTCAAGTATATAGGGATATTATATGATATATTGATGTCCTTAATTAACCCTTGTTTTATGGTGATTTGAGAATGTCGATTGAGAATATTATGATGGAGTAAATGAGACCGTGGAGATGCTCAGTATTTACCAGCGAGGAGAACGTGCAATGGTGGCAATGTACCTCCTGTGAACAACACCGTTGAAGCGAGATGATGAGCGAGGGATGTTTAGAAGTTTTTTTGCAGTTCATGCAAAATCGCAGACGAGGGAAACTCGTGTTCAAAATCTGGAGGAAATGATAGCAATTCACGGGTTGTCACAAACCAAGCGATTCAAAGAGTTGGGACCACGAATTTAAGGAAAGCGGATCCGATCATGGCGGAAGCATGGGTCAAACAAATTACCAAGATATTCGATGTCTTGGGATGCACGGAGAACAGAAGGTTCCATTCGCCACCTTTATGTTCCGTGGCGAGGCGGATCATCTTGGTGGGAGTCGTGAAGCGCACCCATCCGTACCCTTTTCGGCATGTCTTGGGAGGCGTTTGAAGCTATTTAATGACAAATACTTTCACGAAAGTGTTCGTCGTATGAAGGAAGTGGAGTTCATCGATTGGAACAAAACAACATGGCGGTGTCTCGATGCGAGGCAAAGTTTGCGAGTTATCGAGTTTGCACCTCATTTGGTGGAGAATGAGGAGCGTATGTACGCGGATGTTTCTTAGAGGTTTGAAACCCAGTATCGTCAATTATCTCATTTCTCATAAATTTTCTCTTTATTGGATGTTATAAATGAGGCTCAATTATTAGAAGCGAGATAACGAAATACGGTCATTTGAGGACCACAACAGGATCGTATCGAGATAGCGATCAGCAGAATAATGATAACCTACGGAGAAAGAAAAGCAGGCGGATGAAATGGTAACCACTCTGGTGGTAATCATGGCCGTGAAAATAGAAGAAGCGAGTCGGGGAGATTTTAAAAGAGGAGATTTTAACGACCATATGAAGATGGCAGTCTTGCGTGACAAGCTCGGTTCTAAGGGAGGAGAAACGACCACCGGTCATATATGCTACAAATGCGGAAAAGAGGGACATATCGATCAAAGCGCCTAACTGATTCAAGGTATGCTATAATTGTGGAAAGGAAGGACATATCGCTCGAGATTGATACGAAAGGCGAAACCGAGTTCGTGAGGACGGTGACTCAAAAGACGTCCCGAGAAAAGTCAAAGTCAACAATTTAGGAAGAGCATTTTGTTGTGATTGGTCATAATCGAGGAACCCAAACGAGGTGATCACGGGTAAGCTATTTATAAATTCTTGCGAAGTTTATACCTTACTTGATCTGGGTGCTACCCATTCATTTATCTCTCTGCACGTGTGCTCAACGTTTAAACTTGACTCAGGAGAAATTAGACTTTGACCTATCTGTGGAAACTCAGTTAGGAGAAACTTTCATCACATCCTTTGTTTATAAATCTTGTTTGATTCAAGTTGGCACCATTACCTTACTGTTGACCTTATCTCTTTAAAGATACTTGCTTTTGATGTGATTTTAGGGATTGATTGGTTAACTACTCATCATGCCAAAATTGATTGTTTTCGTAAGGTTGTTAGTTTTCATATTCCTAACCAACTTTGTTATGCAATTCAAGCAACTAAACCATTAAAATCGATCATTGTCATATCTAATCATAAAGCTATTCGTTTATTAAAAAGCGGATGTCAAGCTTTCTTAGCCCATGTTATGGATTTGAATAAAGACACGTCAAATTTGAATGATATTCTGTTGTTATTGACTTTCTGACGTATTTCGAAGAACTTCCGGTGCCTACCCCGAGCGTGAAGTTGAATTCTTTATTGATCTTGAACACAGTACAAAGCCCATTTCTAAAACCCCATATCGAATGGCTCTATTGAACCCAGGAGTTAAAGGTCCAACTACGAGGAATTGTTGGACATCGATTTCATTCGTCTAGTACATCTCCTTGGGGTGCTCTGTTTTATTCGTAAAAAGAAGAAAGGCGGGAGTATATGCGACTTTGTATTGACTATCGGGAATTGAACCATGTCACCATCAAGAATAGGTATCCTCTACCTCGTATTGATGACTTGTTTGACCGATTCTGAAGGCACAATTCTTTTCAAAAATCGATCTTAGATTCGGATATCATCATTTGAAGATTAAAAGCGAGGATATTCAAGCGCGCCTTGAGAACTTCGGTATGGGCATTATGAATTCTTAGTCGTGTCTTTCGGACTAACTAATGCTCTGCTGCTTTCATGGATATGATGAACCAGAGTATTCAAGGAATATTTGGATCAATTCGTTTGTTGTCTTTATTGATGACATTCTCATATATTCCAAAAGCCGTGAAGATCATGAGCACCATTTGAAATTTGGTACTCAAAGGCTTCGTGAAAACCAACTATATGCCAAATTGAAGAAATGTGAGTTCGGCTTGAGGAAGTAGCATTCCTTGGGCGCGCGTGGTGTCGAAACATGGAGTATCTGTTGATCCGTGAAGATTGAAGCAATCAAAGTTAGGAGCAACCAAAGTCGGTGGTGAAATCACGTAGTTTTTGGGCTTATTTGGTTATTATCGGAGATTCGTGGAAGGGTTTTCTCGAATCGTTACTTCATTAACCCAAACTAACTCGGAAGGATACAAAATTCGTTTGGAGTGAAGAATGCGAGAAGAGTTTCCAAGAGCTTAAGAGGAGACTTATTTTGGCACCTATTCTAACAATACCATCGGTTCGGATGGATTTGTTATCTCTGACGATGCTTCGAGCAAAGGGTTAGGATGTGTTCTCATGCAAGCGTGGGAAAGTCATAGCCTATGCCTCATGACAACAAAGAGTATGAGAGGAATTATCCTACTCATGATCTAGAGTTAGCGGTGATCGTTCGCTAAAGAGATATGGAGGCACTATCTATATGGGGAGAAAGTGGAGATATATTCGGACCATAAAAGCCTTAAATATTTCTTCACTCAAAAAGAACTCAACATCTTGGCAATGACGTTGGCTCGAACTATTGAAGACTACGACCACACTATTGATACCATCACGGTAAAGCGAGCGTGGTAGGCGGCGCATTGAGTAGAAGATCATATGCGAGGAACGAGTGCGATGATGTCAAGTATCGCGTAGAGCCAACTTTAATAGAAAAAGTTAAGGTTACTCGAGCCACCCGGGCCGAGGTGATGCGTATGAAGAAGAAAGTACAAGAAGGAGCTATTCTAAGCGAGAATTGATGAAGAAGGAATACTTGAGTCCACTCTAGACTTTGTGTTCCTAACGACTCGATTTGAAGTACAAGATTATGATGGAGGCACACAATCGCCATTTGCAATCCATCTGGAAGTACTAAAATGTATCGTGATCTTGACATACATTTTGGTGGAACAATATGAAGAGAGAGATTGCAAAGTTTATCTCGATGTGTTTAACTTGCTTAGCGTGTAAAAGCGGAGCATCTTGTACCTAAAGGGTCCGTTGCAACCACTTGAGATTAGGAATGGAAGTGGGAACACATTACTATGGATTTCGTTTACGGGTCTTCCTACGGTTTCTCAAGGCATCAATGCTATTTGGGTTATTGTTGATAGATTAACCAAGTACGCTCATTTCTTGCCGTCACGGAGACTTATTCCTTGAGCGTCTTGCTAGTATATACGTGAATGAGATTGTGAGGTTGCATGGCATACTGTATCCATAGTTTGGGATCGTGACCCAAGATTCACTTCAAGATTTTGGGTTAGCTTGCAAAAAGCTATGGGCGCGGATTTGCGATTTAGTTTGGCATACCATCCCCAAAGCGGACGGACAATCGAGAGGACTATTGAAACTCTTGAAGATCTATTAAGACTACTGTGTCCTAGACTTCAAGGGTAGTTGGGATAAGTATTTACCATTGGTGGAATTCTCCTACAACAAGCGGTTATCGAGCAAGTATAGGTGTGGCTCCATTTGAAGCATTATATGGGCGAAAATATGTCGTTCTCAATATGTTGGGATGAGGTGGGTGAAGCAACATTGTTGGGACCCGAGAGTTAATACGTATGACTCTGAAAAGATCCAAATGATTCGACAACGTATACAAGCGGCACAAGATCGACAAAAGAGTTATGCGGATCTTCATCGAAAGGGACGTGGAATTTAATGTAGGGGATCATGTATTGTTGCGAGTTGCTCCATGGAAGGGAGTTACAAGATTTGGGAAGAGAGGAAAGCTCAATCCACGATTTATTGGTCCATTTCAAATTCTTGGACCGAGTAGGAAATGTAGCCTATAGACTTGCGTTACCTCCGAATATGTCTCGTGTTCATAATGTGTTTCATATATCATGTACTTAAGTAAATATGTGAAAGACCCGAACCACGTTATTGAGTTAGAAGCAGGACGAGATAGTAGAAGACTTAACGTATGAGGAGGTACTGTCAAGATCTTGGATAGGAAGGAGCATGTCCTACGCCATGAAAGGTCATACCACAAGTTAAAGTTTTGTGGAGGAATCATGCTATAGAGGAAATGACACAGGAGTTGGAAGCGGAAATGAAAGCGAGGTATCCTCACCTTTTCAAAACACGAATGCGTACATCAATTTCGAGGACGAAATTTCATAAGGAGGAGGTTGTAAGACCCCAAAATTTTTTAAATAAAAGGAATTTCCTTTATTTATTATTTTGAAATAGTAAGGTTGATTTGATTAATGTGGATAGTTAAGGGTTAAATACATAAATATTTCAAAATAAGCAAGTGGTTATAAAATATTCATTGTTGTCGGGGAATATTCGTTTGGTCGTGGAATATTATTAAATGCTTTGGGGGGAATATTAAATGCAATGTATGCGACCATGTGTGGGCCCATGCTTGAAAGCGATTGGATGAAGAAAGCGACAAATATAAGTTGTTTTTAAATAATTGGCGTAGTTATTACAGAATTATCTTTGTTGGAATACCCGGTGGTTAAAACACACTAATGTCTGGCGTTGTTGAGCAAGAAGCACGGTATTGCACCAATTATTGATTCTTACGTAAGAAGGCACTACTCAATAATGTTTTACGTAATTCTTATTCGATATTTTATTGAGTTAATAATTGCTGCGTTGATATTTTATATTCTTTGTTGTTTGATAATTGTCATTACACGTATTTTTCATTATCGAAGCAATAATTCATATTATCTGAATAATATTATTAGATAACATTATTGGCAATGTCTAGAAAGTTATCATACAGGAGAGGTTTGGTCATCTAATTGCTTGCAAGAAGAAGAAATTCTTATTGGAAAGCCCCTCTTTCTGAAGGCTGCACTGGTTGTCAATATTGTGATTACGTAATATTATTTGTGAATAATTAATTATTGATTTATATGATGAGGAAAATATTGATTTTATGTGGATATAGATGGAGAAAATTTTAAAATGACAATTGTTGAAAATTAATATTTTATCTTTTACGATAAAATAATTCATTTAAATATATTATTTTAATAATATATTAACGGTGATATTTTTACAATGAATGTGGGATATATGAGTATATGAGGAGGAAGAGTATTTTTGTGGCATTAAATGTTTAACACATGTTTTGTGTGTTGGTGGACACAATTATTGATAGAAATTTGATTATAGCTTGTAAAATCACCCGTTTGTGGATTTCGGTCAATTTCTATTTGGAATTTGGAAAAACTTTCTTCTGCAAAGTTGTAGAGAATTGAATTTCCTATAAAAACTCATGAGATTCGAATTTTCTGATGAAAGGGCTATTTATTATGAATTATTGAAGTTCAAGTCTCAAAATAATTGATTTTTGGGAGTTTAAATTATTTTTGTTAAGAAAAACGTTTTTTGTATTTTTTGGACATCATTAACATGTGTGGCTGGTGTTTTGACCAAAAGGTGGGCTAAGGAAAATTTGTATAATTATATTAATATTATATTAAATTTTACGCTTTGGTGTTCTAAGCATTTTCTATAAATAGGGTCTTAGGTTAGAATTGAAAATCACACTTTAAGCTGAAGTTTCTCTCTATTTCTCTCTCGATATTTTGAGCGTATTCTTGTGAGTATTTTGAGTATACTTTGAGTATTGCTAGGCGATTGCAAGTTCCTTGACTATATACGGTATTCAAAATTGAAATCTTAATCTTTCGAGGTAAGGGATATTATTTTTTCGTAATGATATTATTTCTTCAATATCATTATCTTTGAAATGTTGATCTGAAGTTTTATCAAATTTGGAACTTTTTCATGTCCGGGGTTACTATTCATGGGTTCTTATTCATGAGTTACTATTCACGAATTACTATTCATGAGTTCTTATTCACGAGTTCTTATTCACGAGTACTATTAATGAAAGCGTGAAGATGTTTTTGTGGAATTTCTATCTTTTGGTGTCGAGAGTTACTATTCACGATATCGACCTTTATTCACGATATCTGACCTATTATTCGTATCGGCACTATTCATAGAAAAATAAAATTTCTTCTTTTTGTCCAAAATATCTATTCGGATACTAGCTACGATTGTATCCATGTTTTGATCATTCTTGAATTTTACACCACTATGATTATTTTTGAGGTATTTTGGACGTGGATAAAACCAAGTACGAATCCTTAATCCTTAATCCTTGTCATTTTGTTTCTTTGGATTCGTTTCTTTAAAAATATTTTCATCATCCTCGGTCTTAAATGATGATATTATGGAATATCTTTGGCACATGTAGTGCAAAGATGAATGATTTCTTAAGAATATCTTTGGCTTTGTAGTGCAAAGATGAATGATTTCTGAAGAATATCTTTGGCTGTAGTGCAAAGATGAGCAGTGTTTAAATGAACATGACCAAGTGATGAATATCTTTGGCACCTGTAGTGCAAAGATGAATATTTGATTCGGATGTATATTGATTGATGTTCTGAGGGATAAAAGATAGGCGATGAACTTTTAAATTCATACATAGAAGATAGTAGTTTGCATTCTCTACTTAACTCTTCTAATGAATTATTATTTCATTATGAATATTGATTTAAAGTTTGTTGTCTATTGTATTCTATTAGATTTTTCCTGTTGAAGACTAACGATAATTTGTTGTATATTATCTTAGTCATAATATTCTTTTCTTGAGCTAGTTGAGCTCACCCTTTTTCCTTTTGTTCCATTTTTCTCGGGAGGCGAGAATATAAGCGAGAAATGCAGTGGGGTATGGAATGAAGGTTTTAGAAAGGATTGTTTAGTAGTCCTCACCATTTTGTAAAATAATGTATCAATAAATGTGATGAGGATTTATTTGAGTATAGATATTGTCTAGAAGATAATATTTGTATTCAAACTCACAGTTTCTTGTTGTAATAATAAAGTTGTAGTTGTTTACATGCCTATGTATTGACAACTCAGAATAGGTGATGTATACCTATTTTGGGGGCGTCACATTTTCTGCTAATTTTTATTCTTACTTCAAAACCAAGAAGTTTCGCATATTTTCTGTAAAAAATTTCAACATCTTCCAACATATCAAATATTTGACCAACATACGGAATGGTATCATCAAATAAAATTGTTACATCATTCAAATCATACAATTTTTCTGAAGTGCTTGAAAGTGAATGGAATGATTCTTCAGCAAACAAATCCATGACAAAACAAATGAATCAGTAATTAGCACTCAAATTAGAGATTACCGATGATACATTTTTGTGCAGGTATGGTTGCTTGACAGTATGATATGCCCTCTCAAGATGATTGATCCCTTGAACGATTAAAGAGAGTATCCAGCGTCGTATGCAATTAGGGTTTAAATAGTCAGAAAATGCAATTTAGTTCTGTGGACATACGTAGTACTTACAAATGTCACCATTTTATCCCGAACCAAAGTAAGTTAAAGTTTAAAATCATCTAGTGTTGTTGCATACTCTTTCAACTCTTTCAGTCGTCGTTTGTAACAACCAAAAACCCTTCTTATTCCATGTGCTAAACTAGGACCCACAATTATCATTATCGCGCCTACGTGAAAAAATGCCTAAATTAGTACATGTTACAATCCAGGACCTGTAATATCCAAGAATTTTATAAATAATATTAATAGTTGTATTAATAAAGAGTTGAATATTTTATTGAATATAGATTTATATTGTTGTGACAAGGGATATAGTAATTCAATTAAATTAAGTCAAGTATGTGACAACTATGTTTTATGGTGGAATTGATGAAAAGCTTAATTTAATGCTTATGAGAATTGCCTAGTGTGGTAAGGTGATAAAATAAGTATACTATTAATTAAAATAATTAAGAAAGTAATTAAGTTAGGGTATGAACTAAATTTTGCAGTAGCCAAACCTAATGCGAGATTTTTTCGAGGTGGTATAAATTGCGCATATACTTCGTAGTATAAACCAATGCAAATTACTTATTTGGTAGCAAATCTTTGAAGAATAATTTTTGCATTATGCTTGAGTTATCAAGATGGAATATTAACATTAATAAGGAAATGAATAAGTGATATAGTGGACTAATTACCATGTTATTTCTATTTTTATTAATGTGAACATTATTATTTAATTAAATATTGTTACGTACCACCATGTGTGATATAGGAACATGTAAGTGGTAGTACCATATAATTGCTTCATGCATTGATATAGCATAATGTGTGACATTTAAATGTGAATAAATGTTATACAAAACTATATAGTAAAAGTAAGTGAACCATATAATTTTATTGAGACAATGGATTTTGTGATCGGTCTTCCAACGACTCAGAAAGGTTTTGATGCAGTATGGGTTATCGTGGATCGACTGACGAAATCAGCTCACTTCTTACCGATCAAGATAAGATTTAACTTGGATCAGTTGGCAAAATTGTATGTGAAGGAAATTGTTTCAAGGCACGGTGTTCTAGTTTCTATAGTCTCTAATCGAGATTCGCGTTTCACATCGAACTTCTGAAGCGACTACAGGAATGTTTGGGAACACAGTTAAGAATGAATACGACATATCCTCCTCAGACAGACAAGCAGAGTGAAGGAACCATCTAGACATTGGAGGATATATTAAGAGCTTGTATAATGGACTTCAAAGGAAATTAGGATGATAATCTGCCGTTAGTGGAATTCGCTTACAATAATAGTTACCACGCAAGTATTGGCATGCTGCCTTAAGAACACTACAAGAAAAAGACCTAACGATGACCAATACTATTATCGTGACGCATATGCGATCAACCGATATTAGTATGTGACCAAACATCTGCGATGAAGTGAGTTAATCCAATCGCTATTGTATATCAGCGACCGCCTGCGGTCGCTGATCGGTCACTATCATAATTTTGCCTCCCAAAATTTGGCAGGAAATGTTGGCACCAAGGTTTTGTGCGATCAATTAAAATTAGCGACCGCATGCGGTCGCTGATAAGTCCATGTCATTAAAAATTAGCGACCGCATGCGGTCACAGATGGCGGTCACTGATCAAACTTAATGTTATCAGTACCAGGTATTAGCTTGACACAGCACACGGAAAGAAAAGAAAATAGGGAGCTTAGAATAGAGAGAAGAAGGAGAAAGGGGGAGAAGAGAAGAAGGAGCTCGCTCACTGCCATCGCCGCTGCCACTGCCCACTACCATCGCCGCCGCCACAGGTAACCCCCTAACTTCTTTTTTTTTTTTTTCTGAATTTGATATAGATTAGGTGTTACTTTATATAGATTTGGTGTGGTATATAGATTGGGTGTTACTTTATATATATTGGGTGTGGTATAGATTAGGTGTTAATATATATAGTAATAGTACATTGCAAAATATTATGAATGTGGTATATAGATTGGGTGTTAATATATATAGTAATATATATCTTATATAGATTTGGTGTGTTAATATTTTACGAATTTGATCATATACAAATATTGTGAATGTGGTATATAGATTGGGTGTTATATATATATATATATATATATATATATATATATATATATATATATATATATAGATTGGGTGTGTTAATATTTTACGAATTTGATCATATCCAAGTATTGTGAATGTGGTATATAGATTGGGTGCTAATATATATAGTAATAGTACATTGCAAATGAGTTGGATATCCAAATATATATAGTAATAGTACATTATTAATATCCAAATATTAAGGGATTTGTTGGAGCGATGAAATTTGGGCTTGGGTATGAGGTACACCAAGCTTAGTCAAGCCTCACGGGGCCAAGCCAAGCTTGGTTGTCAGCATGGACAAAATCATGAAATCCAAGAGAAATTACTTTTTAAGATAGTTGGTTTAAATTACAATATTAACATGCATACCCAACCAACTTAAACCAAATTGTGAGCCCACCAATTAAGCTAAGCTAAGCTAAGCTAATGTATTTCATTTTATAGGATTGATCAATGTTTTCATAACCGAACTCGTCATCCAACTCAAAAAGGCTAGTTTAACCGGTGGTCGAATCATTATTGATTTTTATAATATTACTATGTCCTAGTAATATGCCAGGCCTGCACTGACTTGTGTATATCGATAATGGATTGCAAGGCCTACCGGTTTCAACCCGTGTGTCTTTTGCCCCGCTAAACCACGACTGAACTTGTATAAATATAAAATATCTTGTTAGTTCCTAGTTGGCACAATAGTTATCTAGAAGGGGGGAGTTGAATAGATATTTAAAAATCTTTTCATTTTAAACTTGTTCTTTGATAATGATTAAAACTTAGCGGAATAAAGGTTTGTTTTAATCTTCTTTACCAAGCAATGGAGTAATGAAGGTGAGGCGATTATGGCGGTTATACTTGAGATATAGCGAGTTATGATATGAATGTAAATGACACGATGCGTTTTTAAGTGGTTCAGAGCACTTAAAGCTCCTAGTCCACTCTTCTACTCAACGAGTAGGATATCCACTAAGGATGTCAATTACAACTTCTGAATCACACAGATTCCTTCTAGACCAGCAGTCTAGGAACTTCTTAGTTCACTCTTGAACTCTTCAAGTCCAGCAGACTTGGCTTTCTTACAGTTCGCTACAAACTCTTCAAGTCCAGCAGACTTGGTACTCTTCTTCAGTTGGTTGACTTGTGTTCTTGATGGTTGCTACTTAGATGTTGTGTAAGCACTTGTTCTAAAGAACTGAGTAGCTGAGCAAGCTTTGAAATATCTCAGATCGTAGAGTTGAGCTTGAGAGAGATGTTCACGTTGTTTGTTCAATGCTTGCTTAGTTCTTTCTCATCTGTTTGATCTGCATATATGTGATCTTGAAAACTATCCATTGGATTCATCCATTGAGGCATTAAATGCATTTGACTTTTCTGATCTTTGATGGAGACATTTTTGCACATCTTCTGAAAACTGCATTCTGGCCCACTGACACAGCAGACTGCTTTCTCACCTAACACCTGAAAAGGTGTTTTGTCCCTCTTACCCATGGAACTATCCTTAGCTTCTTCAATACGCTTCTTTGTTGCATACTAAGGATATTTCATATACTACTGGGGCCCGATGAGTCTTTGCGGCGTCCAGAATCCATTTCTCATATGTTGAAATCTACCTTTACATAAATCATGAGGCTCGACGTTTTCTGGCACAAGACAGATGCTCTACGATTCAGATCATGATTCTCTACGATTCAGATCGTAGTAACTTGTTGCCTTGGTGCTTGATCTGATGCTATCATTTAGAGAGCATTACGATTTCTCTTAAACCCTTGCACACTACGATCTTTACTTGCTCGTGTTGTTGACTCTACGTTCCCGAGAGCACACTACGATCGTTGACTTGTAAACTCCATGTTTCCTTCAGCACACTACGATCGTGGAGTTGGCTCAGCAAACATTGGGACCACTCTACGATTTCTGAAGAGTCCCTTCAAGGAAGGCACACTACGATCTTTGAAGCTCTACGTTTCTGCCTTGACTTCTGCAATGTTGATCAGATGATACACTATGATTTCTTCGAACCCTATCTATTACATCTCAAGATCAACCTAACAGCTTTGATCTTTCTATCTATACATTCTATTACAGAACGATACACATTAAGATCTTAGATCAACCTAACAAATTTAATCTATCACTAAGTCCTTGTACATATCTTAATTGGAATGAACTTTACAAATAATCATGAGCATATACATTAAAACATCAAATCATAATATGCATTCTCCCAACATATATATATATATATATATATACATATATATTATAGCTCCTGAAATTTGGGTGCAACACATGGAAGACCAAAAAAGAAACTAGCTAGTTTCTAACCCGTTATTCATTGTTTTTATCTATGTGGCTGATGGAGATCATTGTAGTGAAATTGCACGATTTATTTCACAAACTTATGTATACAAGAATAAAGCTACAATATGTTATAAAAACTATAAATTGCTCAACCAAGTTGTGAATATCCCAAAACATAAAAGATTATAAAAAGGGACTGTTTTGGGTATAATCTTAAAACATGTTAGCCGCCTTAGCACACTAGTTGATATGAATGAATCTCCAAGATACTCAAAAGTTGTATAAATGAGTTAGCAAATGTAAGACCCCAACTTTTATGAATAAAGATAAATTTTCTATAAATATCATTTTTTAATATTATGGAATGAATTTGATATAATGTTATAGTTGTGGGTAATATTTATAAATTTTACAAAGTACGCAAGTGGTTATATTATATTCGATTGGTCGGGGAATATTCGTTTTAACAGGGAATATTCGTACGACGACACGATCATTGGTGGACCCCACAGCGGAATTATTATTGGGTTGAAAAAACGACAAAAATATCTTTTTATGAAAATAACGGCGGAAGTTTTACCGTTAACTGTTGAAATACCCGGTGTTAAAAGTACAGTAATACGCGCGGTTGCATAGTAGCACACGATTTTGATTATTGATGCTTACGTGAGAAGTCACTCAGTTTTACTCAATTATTACTACAGTAATTGCTGCATAGTATCTCACGTTATTTGATTCAATTATTGTCAATATTTTATATATTATTAAACCAATAATTGAGATGACAAGTTATTCTAATTATTATATGCATAATTAACAATGTACAGAAAGTTTTGTCGAGGAAAGGGGTTTGGTCACCTAATCGCTTGGCATGATAGGAGAAATCCTTATTGGAAAGCCCCCTCTTTCCTGGGAATGATCTGGTTGTTAATATTACGAGTTATAATAATATGAATAAATGTTGTTAAAAATATTGAGGGGATTTTTATGAAGTATTTATTGCAAATTTTGCTTATTTTATGGACCCCCATTTACTCATTTTTCAAAACTGTCGGTAGAAGTTATCTCAGTTTTGTATATATATATATATATATTTATGTCAGGGGAAAAAGGGGGGGGGGGGGTAGGAATTACGTAGAATGGAGGGAGTTTTATTATTATTATTATCATAATAGTTTTGTTTTTTTTATAAAAAATAGAATATATTATATTTTATTATGTATAGTGTTTGTGTAATGACCCCAAAATTCATACCATTTAAATCTCGACTTCGGTCGTTAATCATACATTCAGCCTTAAATTTTAAATTATTATTCGATATTAAAAACACTAAATTTGCGGAATATTTAAAACGTTTATACATTTCCTTCTGTATTGCCCTAAATCGCAACCTTTACATTACATCTCTTCGATTCAAATTTATATCATGAATCGTTACAACAAAATGACTATACAAAGTCTTACATCATAAATAGATATCCATATACACCGGATAGCTCAATTTATAATTCAACATGTTACATTCAAAATCTTACATACATTTCTTATAAAACATAAGTAATCTCCATGAATATATATCTCTATAACTCACTTTGCACATATCCTTACCTTAATTATTTGACCTGGAAAAATGGTTATTTACAAGGTTGAGCTCGACAGCCCAGCAAAATCTAACAGTTTTCATGCATCACATAACAGATAATATGCTAAACATACATATCATAATAACTAAAACAACACGGCATACATGCTTTTAGTTCACATAGCAAATATAAAGATTGAGTTCCTTACTCAATCCTCCTTATTTAACCAAAACAATGTAGCCATAAATTGACTTTAACATTTCATGATTTCAACATGTATAACATATCCTGCAATTTAAAATAGTTCATCAAGTCCACGTAACAAATAGGAACCGAAAGACTTGCCTTGATCGTTGTTTACCAATAATAGATTAACAGCTTACAGTTATCAGCACTTCACGTGCCCTACACAATTATATAATCATACACATAAACTATTAGTCACATAACAACACATAGTAATTGTAATGTAAACTCTATTCCACATCTCATAATCTTTCCTATTAATTAGCACACAATGTTCAATTAGATTCTGTTAACTTTCAACTTATATCTCACTATATTTCATAATCGAAGTTCATTCAAGTGCTTAAGTCTTGCTAGGACTACTTATTGGTTTTATGTTAAGCCCATTTCATATCCTATAATATTCATTTCAATTGAATTGAAACACTTTTTAAGTTCGTTAACGCTTAGCACGGCGTTTCGACGTTCAATCGTCACACGCCCGATTTGCCTCTCTTGTGTATGCTTACTATGCTTCTATAATTTATCTAATACATTTTTTTATTAATGTTAAGTATCATTATATTTACTAATATTCAAGTTTTATAACTTAGAATAACATCTTTTATCGTCAGGAGCACTACACATGCATATGTGCATGCCTGACGCCCTCCGATTACCCCCGAAAACACAACAATCCTAAAGATGACCATTTTGACTACTGTTACAGACCTCAAATTGAAAAAAAAATTGTTGGTCTACTCGTCCTCGTTCCGGATCATCTTGAATAACCTCAATCGAAGTTTGTATGAGAAAGTTATGGTCGTTTTACTACAAGAGGTCAAAACTGTCCGACTCAGACAACAATTCCGGTGCTGGGGCGCGAGGACTAAGCTAGCCAGTGGTGCCGAGCTTGAACTTTGGTATTTAGGCGTAAATTTCGGCGTTAGGCGCGAATTTTTATTGTTGGGCGAAACTTTCTGAGAACCCAACCACGGGAGAATATAACAACTAATTTTTGTCTATTTAACACTGCTAACATCTAAATTAACATCCTAACTTATATAAATTACATATATACACACTACCCAACATGCATATACTAGTTTAAACCACTAAACAATAATTTTAGAAAACTTAAATCATTGTTCGCACTGTTTTAAAAAAACCAAAACTCCATTATTGACAGTTATTTAGCACAGTGAACACTGTCATACCAATTTGATTCCAAATTTAATTACTTTAAACTTTGATTCTCTGTAGTTCATACCCAATTAACCATTCGCAGTTCAATTTCACAATTTCACAATTAACATATATTAATTTTGATATTTCTACAAACCACGTTCATACGTGAATGTTTAGTGTAAAAACTAATTCCTTTTCTTTAACACGTAATTAGCATACAATCTTGTCTATATGTATTAAATATACAATCACATATCTATATATGTTAGTATAACAATTACAAAAACATGGTTTACAAGAATTTTGTAAAAAACCTTATACACAGTGAAAAAGAAGAACACAGAGATATATTATAACGTAAAACATTTATGAGTATCTAATATTAAGGTCATAGACATACCTTGTGTTGTTAAGAAATCTTGTTAAACACTTAGACAACTTGAAGAACTCAGCGTTTCTCTAGAATCCCAGCCTTTTCTCTCTTGACTTCCTTTGACAATTCTCTCTAAAACCCTTTGTAACTTTTTCTCTTTTCTTTTCTCAGTATTAGAGTGAAGCTACTAAGCGTAAACTAACTCATAGGCTAGCCAACGTAAATAATAATAATACACCTACTAATGACCTTATTAAAAATAGCAGTTACCAAACATATAACGTATAACTTGTATTTATATTTTATTGATTTATTTTATGTATTAATCTATATTATTATAATTTTAAATTCAAAAGAAATCCAAAAGCCATAGGGCTTTGTTTTGCAAACTAATTCAAAACTACTTTAATTTATTTTAATAACTACTTATAATATATTTATTTGTCACACTTCTAATTAATTAAGTTTTCATACTTAATTTAATTAATTCTAATAACAATTCATTGCATAATATAATAATTTATTTAATCATTATAAACTCTCTAACTTAATTATTAAATTAAATTAGATTACTATTTTAAAATAATTACTTTTCTTAACTCATTAATTATTTATTAAATAAATAATTAACCAAATCAAATCAAATCAAACAAACATTTATTCATGATAAACACATCCATTAAATATTTATATAATTCAATAAATATTTAAATATTATAATTAAAAAAATCTGGATTGTTACATCATTCCCTCCTTACAAGGATTATGTCCTCAGAATCACAACTCAAACCACTCATTCGTTACAATCTTCCCTACTTACAAAGATTCTCTTCGATTCAAATTTATATCATGAATCGTTACAACAAAATGACTATTCAAAGTCTTACATCATAAATAGATATCCATATACACCGGATAACTCAATTTACAATTCAACATGTTACATTCAAAATCTTACATACATTTCTCATAAAACATAAGTAATCTTCGTGAATATAGATCTCTATAACTCACTTAGCACATATCCTTACCTTAATTCCTTGACCTGGAAAAGTGGTTATTTTCAAGGTTGAGCTCGACAGCCTAGCAAAATCTAACAATTTTCATGCATCACATAACAGATAATAATATGCTAAACATACATATCATAATAACTAAAACAATATGGCATACATGCTTTTAGTTCACATAGCAAATATAAAGATTGAGTTCCTTACTCAATCCTCCTTATTTAACCAAAACAATGCAGTCATAAATTGACTTTAACATTTCATGATTTCAACATGTATAACATATCCTGCAATTTAAAACAGTTCATCAAGTCCACGTAACAAATAGGAACCGAAAGACTTGCCTTGATCGTTGTTCACCAATAATAGATTAACAGCTTACAGTTATCAGCACTTCACGTGCCCTACACAATTATATAATCATACACATAAACTATTAGTCACATAAAAACACATAGTAATTGTAATGTAAACTCTACTCCACATCTCATAATCTTTCCTATTAATTAGCACACAATGTTCAATTAGATTGTGTTAACTTTCAACTTATATCTCACTATATTTCATAATCGAATTTCATTCAAGTGCTTAAGTCTTGCTAGGATTACTTATTGGTTTTAACACTTTTTAAGTTTGTTAACACTTAGAACGGCGTTTCGACGTTCAATCGTCACACGCCCGATTTGCCTCTCTTGTGTATGCTTAATATGCTTCTATAACTTATCTAATACATTATTTATTAATGTTAAGTGTCATTATATTTACTAATATTCAAGTTTTATAACTTAGAATAACATCTTTTATCGTCAGGAGCACTACACATGCATATGTGCATACCCGACGCCCTCCAATTACCCCCAAAAACACAACAATCCTAAAGATGACCATTTTGACTATTGTTACAAACATCAAATTGAAAAATAAAAATTGTAGGTCTACTTGTCCTCGTTCCGGATCATCTTGAATCACCTCAATCGAAGTTTGTATGAGAAAGTTATTGTAAGACCCCAACTTATTATTAATGAAATTTAATTTTCTCTATTTATTATTTTGAAATAGTAAGGGTTGATTTGATTAATGTGGATAGTTAGGGGTTAAAATCATAAATATTTCAAAATAAGCAAGTGGTTATAAAATATTCATTGTTGTCGGGGAATATTCGTTTGGTTAAATGGAATATTAAATCTTTGTAGGGAAAATTAAATGCGACCAGTATGACCATGTATGTGTGGGCCCCATAACGGAAAAGCGATTGGATGAAGAAAGCGACAAATATAAGTTGGTTAAAAATATAACGGCGTAGTTGTTCTAAAATTAAATTTGTTGGAATACCGTTGGTTAAAATACGATGTCTGGCGTGGTTGCCGCGATAAGCTACGGTATTGCAGTATTGTTGAATTATTGATCCTTACGTGAAGAAGGCACTACTCAATAATTTTCACGGTGATTCTTGTTCAATATTTTATTTTATTGATTCAATAATTCTTTGCGTTGATATTTTATATTATTGTTGTTCAATAATTGTCACCGCACATTATCTCCATTATCGGATCAATAATTCATATTATTTAAATAATATTATTAGATAGCATTATTGGCAATGTCTAGAAAGTTACGTCGAGGAGAGGTTTGGTCACCTAATTGCTTGCGCCCGATGAGGAGAAATCCTTATCGGAAAGCCCCCTCTTTCTGAGGAGCTACTGGTTGTCATAATTGTGATTACGTAATATTATTTGTGAATAATTAATTATTGATTCATATGATAAAGAAATATTTATTTTATGTGGATATAAATGATGGATTTATTTATGTGGTTATAAATGAAGAAATTAATGTTGAGGTGTTTTATCAAGTATTTTATCGGATTGGAGGTATTAAAAAATCAAATCGGGGTTTTGAGATATATTCATGGGGTTATAATTTTTAATCCGACCCTTGGATTGTGGTAATTTTTGGGTATGTTATACATATATAAGTTGAGTATATGTCCACAAATTTTGAACCGATTAAAAATGAGCGAATGATTTGTTATGAATTTTAAGAGGTGGTGATTAGGAAATTAGGTTTATAATTGATTTTGGTGGAAAATTCTAGAATTGAGTGGGCCCCACTTGTGGTTGGTGAAGAAATGTGCTGAATTTTATTTCAAATGTGGTGGGTGGGAATAGTAGCGAGGTAAAGCCATCGAGTTTTGAGTTAAGTGCGCTTGGCGTGCTAACATTTTCCTATAAATAGAGGACTAAGTTAGAATTGAAAATCACACCAGAAACATAAGCTTTCTCTCTTTCTCTCTCTTATTATCGGCGTATTTTTGTGAGTATTTTGAGTATACTTTGAGTATTGTTAGGCGATTGCAAGTTCCTTCAAAGACTATATCCAGGTGTTTCAACTAGAAATCTTGTCTTTCGAGGTAAGGGATGTTATTTTCTTCTCAAATGATATTATTTCTTCAATATCATTATCTTTGAAATATTAGTTGGAACTTTTTATTAAATTTGGAACTTTTTCATATCGGAGTTACTATTCATGAGTTACTATTCACGAGTTCTTATTCATGAGTTACTATTCACGATTTACTATTCACGAGTACTATTCATGAAGCATGAAGATGTTTTTTGTGGAATTTCTATCTTTTGGTGTCTGAGTTCTTATTCGGCGTGATTGGCCTTTATTCACGTTCTGGCACTATTCACGAATCACTGAGCACTATTCATTAGAAAAATGAAAATTTTTCTTTTCGTCTAAAATATCTATTCGGATACTAGCTTTGATTGTATCCATGTTTTGATCATTCTTGAATTTTACACCACTATGATTATTTTTGAGGTATTTTTGACGTGGATAAAACCAAGTACGAATCCTTAATCCTTGTCATTTTGTTTCCTTTGGATTCGTTTCTTTAAAATATTTTCATCATCCTCGTCTTAAATGATGATATTATTGAATATCTTTGGCTTTGTAGTGCAAAAGATGAATGATTTTTGAAGAAAATCTTTGGCTGTAGAAAGTGCAAAGATGAGCAGTGTTTAAATGAACATGACCGATCGATGAATATCTTTGGCCTTTAGTGCAAAGATGAGCAGTGTTGAGATGAATATGACCGATCGATGAATATCTTTGGCTTTGTAGTGCAAAGATGAATATTTGATTTGAGATGAATATTGATTGATGTTACGAGGATAAAATATTGATGATGGACGTTAAATTCATAGATTATAGTAGATTTCATTCCCTACGTAACTCTTCATGAATTATTATTTCATCATTGAGTATTGATCTCGAAACTTGTTGTCTATTGTATTCTATCAGATTTTTCCCTGTTGAAGACTAACGATAATTTGTTCTATATTATCTTAGTCATAACATTCTTTACTGGGCTAGTTGAGCTCACCCTTTTCCTTTTTGTTCCATTTTTCTTCTCAGGAGGCAAGAATGTAGCGAGTACTAGTCGGGGTATGGAATGAAGGTTCTAGAGAGAGTTGTTTAGTAGTCCTCACCATTTTTATAAAATAATGTATCAATAATTATGATGGGGATTTATTTGCGTGTGGATATTGTCTAGATGACAATATCGTATTTAAACTTCGAGTTTCTATGTTGTAATAATAAAGTTGTAGTTGTTTTCGTACCATGTATTTGGCGACTCAGAATGGGTTGGATGGAATGGACCTATTTTGGGGTGCGTCACAGTTGGTATCAGAGCTTAGGGATATGATCTCTGGCGGAGATCGGGAATAGAACTAGGAGGGAGTGGCGAGTAAATCCTTCGCTAGTGTGTCCTACCTAAGCTTATTTGTTAGTTGGTCGGTATATAGGGATATTATGTGATATATTGATTTCCTTAATTAACCCTTATTTTATAGCGGTATTTGAGAATGTCGTGAGAATATTAACAATGAAAATGAGACCAGTGGAGATGCTGTACTCACCAACGAGGAGAACGTCTACAACAGTGGCAATGTTCCTCCCTGTGAACAACACCATTGAAAGCGAGATGATGAGCGAGGGATGTTTAGAAGTTTTTGCAGTTCATGCAAAATCGAGACGAGGAGACTCGTGTTCAAAATCTGAGGAGGAAATGATAGCAATTCACGGGTTGTCACAATGACCAAGATTCAAAAGTTGGGACCACGAATTTAAGGGAAAGCGAGATCCGATCATGGCGGAAACATGGGTCAAGCAAATTACCAAGATATTCGATGTCTTGGGATGCATGGAGGAACGAAGGTTCCATTTGCCACCTTTATGTTCCATGGCGAAGGCGGACTCTTGGTGGGAGTCGTGAAGTGTACCCATCCAATTGCACTTTCAAAGATGTCGTGGGAGAGCGTTTGAAGCTTGATTCAATGACAAGTACTTCCACGAAAGTATTCGTCATATGAAGGAAGTGGAGTTTATTAGACTAGAAGCGAGAATAACATGGCGGTATCTCAAAGACGAGGCGAAGTTCGCGGAGTTATCGAGTTGCACCTCATTTGGTGGAGAATGAGGAGCGTATGACACGGATGTTTCGAGAGGTTTGAAAACATTACTGCGTCGGTATCTCATTTCTCATAAATTTTCTCTCTATTCGGATGTTGTCAATGAGGGCTCGGTTGTTAGAGCGAGATAACGAAATACGTTCAACCGAGGGACCATAACGAGGATCATCAAGAAGATAGTAGTCATCGAATAATGATAACCGGCGGAGAAAGAAGAATACGAACAAAGGCGGTAACCACTCGGTGGTGGTAATCATGGCCATGAAAATAGAAGAAGCGAGTCGGGAGGAGATTTTAAAAGAGGAGATTCAACAATGACCATGTGAAGGCGTCGGTACGTAAGTGACAATTGGTTCAAGGAGGAGAAAGACCACCGGGTCGTATGTTACAAATCTTGGGAAAGAGGGACATATCATTCAAACCGCCTAGCAGTTTAAGGTATGCTATAATTGTGGAAAGGAAGGACATATCGCTTTCGAGATCAGACGATCGCGAAACCCGATCCAATGGGAATGGTGACTCAAAAGGATGTCCCGAGAAAAGTCAAAGTCAGCGATTTTTGGAAGAGCGTTTGTCGTGACTTAATAAATTAAAATGCGAGGAACCCGAACGAAGTTAGCACGGGTTAGTTAATTATAAATTCTGCGAAGTTTATACCTTACTAGATCGGTTCTACCCATTCTTTTATCTCTCTTGCTTGCGCTCAGCGTTTGAACTTGACTACGGAGAAATTAGACTTTGACCTATTTATGGAGACTCAGTTAGGGAGAAACTTTCATTACATCCGTTGTTTAGAAATCTTGCTTGATTCAAGTTGGCACTATCACATTACCTGTTAACCTTATTTCTATAGAGATATTTGTTTTTGATGTGATTTTAAGGTTAACTACTCATCATGCCGAAATTGATTACTTTTCGTAAGGTTGTTAGTTTTCATATTCTTAAGCAACCTTGTTATTCAATTCAAGCAATCAAACCATTGTAGTCAAACATTTTCATATCAAGCCATGAAGTCATTCGTTTATTACGGATGTCAAGTTTTCTTAGTCCATGTTATGGATTTGAATAAAGACACGTCAGATTTGAATAATATTCCTGTTGTTGATTTTTCCTGATGTATTTCTTGAAGAATTTCTTGGCTTACTCCCAAAGACTGATATTAAATTTTGTATCGACTTTGAACCCGGTACAAAACTCATTCCTAAAATCTCATATCGAATGGCTCCTATTGAACTTCAGGAGTTAAAAATTCAACTATAGAATTTGGTACCTGAGCCTTTATCTGGTGACTTCCTTTGTGGAATGCAGAAGCGAGACTCTCGTAAGGGACACCATATTAGATGCGATAGTAAAGCGATAGGTGTCATTGTAACGTCTTTATCCAAGGTTGGGATATGAGTCGCGATTGAGAACAACCTAAATCGGTAATCGAAATACGTAGCTTTTTAGGCTTAGTTGGTAATTATCGGAGATTCGTTGAAGGATATTCTCGAATCGCTATTCCATTAACGTGGTGACTCATAGAGATACAAAATTCAAATGGAGCAAGGAATGTGGTAAGAGCTTGAAGAACTCAAGAGGAGACTCATTTGGCATATGTTACGACCATGCCATCACGGAAAAGCGAGCGTGGTAGGCGGCGTGTTGAGTAGAAGATCGTATACAAATGAAAATGCGATATTGTCAAAGACTCATTTCGTATAATATACAAATAATAGAGATGGAGATGAAAACTCTAGGTACTTACGTGATGATGATATCTGATGCACGTGATGATATCTGAGTATAATCGACTTTAATCGATAAAGTTAAAGCATTCAAGCTACACCGCCGAGGTGATGAATTTGAAGAAGGAGGTGCAAGAAGTTGTTATTTCAAAAGCGAGAATCGGTGAGGTGAGGAAAGCTCAAACCTTGATTTATTAATCCGGTTGAAATTCTCGATCGAATAGGAACTGTGGCCTATAGACTCGTTTTACGGCCAAGTATGACGCGTGTTCATAACGTTTTTCACGTATCGATGTGGACGACCCGAACTATGTCATTGAGTTAGAGCCAGGACGAGATAGCGAGAAGACTTAACGTATGAGGAGGGTACTGTCAAGATTTTGGATAGGAAGGAGCATGTCCTACGCCATGAAAGGTCATACCACAAGTTAAAGTTTTGTGGAGGAATCATGCTTTATAGAGGAAATGACACAGGAATTGGAAAGCGGAAATGAAAGCGAGGTATCCTCATCTTTTGAAACACACCATCGTCACGTCGATTTCGAGGGCGAAATTTCATAAGGAGGGAGGTTGTAAGACCCCAACTTATTATTAATGAAATTTAATTTTCTCTATTTATTATTTTGAAATAGTAAGGTTGATTTGATTAATGTGGATAGTTAGGGTTAAATACATAAATATTTCAAAATAAGCAAGTGGTTATAAAATATTCATTGTTGTCGGGGAATATTCGTTTGGTCGTGGAATATTAAATCTTTGTCGAGAAAATTAAATGCGATGGTAGCGACCGTGTGTGGGCCCCATGTGAAAGCGATTGGATGAAGAAAGCGACAAATATAAGTTGGTTAAAAATAGCAGGCGTAGTTATTCAGTTAAGGCATTGGAATACCCGGTGGTTAAAATACGATGTCTGGCGTGGTTGCCGCGATAGCTTTACCGGTATTGCAAGATATTGTTGAATTATTGATCCTTACGTGAAGGCACTACTCAATAATTTTCACGGTGAATTCTTATTGATATTTTATTTTATTGATTCGATAATTGCTGCGTTGATATTTTATATTATTGTTGTTCAATAATTGTCATCGCACATTATCTCCATTATCGGATCAATAATTCATATTATTTAAATAATATTATTAGATAGCATTATTGGCAATGTCTAGAAAGTTACATCAAGGAGAGGTTTGGTCACCTAATTGCTTGGCGATGAAGGAGAAATCCTTATCGGAAAAGCCCCTCTTTCAGGAGGAGCGGCTGGTTGTCATAATTGTGATTACGTAATATTATTTGTGAATAATTAATTATTGATTCATATGATAAAGAAATATTTATTTTATGTGGATATAAATGATGGATTTATTTATGTGGTTATAAATGAAGAAATTAATGTTGAGGTGTTTTATCGGTATTTTATCGGATTGGAGGTATTAAAAAATCAAATCGGGGTTTTGAGATATATTGCGGGGTTATAATTTTAATCAGGCCCTTGGATTGTGGTAATTTTTGGGTATGTTATACATATATAAGTTGAGTATATGTCCACAAATTTTGAACCGTTAAAATGAGCGAATGATTTGTTATGAATTTTAAGAGGTGGTGATTCGGAAATTAGGTTTATAATTGATTTTGGTGGAAAATTCTAGAATTGAGTGGGCCCCACTTGTGGTTGGTGAAGAAATGTGCTGAATTTTATTTCAAATGTGGTGGGTGGGAATAGTAGCGAGTAAAGCCATCGGAGTTCTGAGTTAAATGCGCTTGTAGCGTGCTAACATTTTCCTATAAATAGAGGACTAAGTTAGAATTGAAAATCACACACGTAAACATAAGCTTTTCTCTCTCTCTCTATATTATCGAGCGTATTTTTGTGAGTATTTTGAGTATACTTTGAGTATTGTTAGGCGGTGCAAGTTCCTTGACACTATATCCAGGTGTTTCAACTAGAAATCTTGTCTTTCGAGGTAAGGGATGTTATTTTCTTCTCAAATGATATTATTTCTTCAATATCATTATCTTTGAAATATTGGTTGGAACTTTTTATTAAATTTGGAACTTTTTCATGTCTGGGGTTACTATTCATGAGTTCTTATTATTCACGAGTTACTATTCATGAGTTACTATTCACGAGTTACTTATTCACGAGTACTATTAAGCATGAAGCGTGAAGATGTTTTTTGTGGAATTTCTATCTTTTGGTGTCGAGAGTTACTATTCACGTATACGGCACTTTATTCACGTTCTGACACTATTCACGAATAAGCACTATTCATAGAAAAATGAAAATTTTTCTTTTCGTCTAAAATATCTATTACGGATACTAGCTTTGATTGTATCCATGTTTTGATCATTCTTGAATTTTACACCACTATGATTATTTTTGAGGTATTTTTGGACGTGGATAAAACCAATACGAATCCTTAATCCTTGTCATTTTGTTTCCTTTGGATTCGTTTCTTTAAAATATTTTCATCATCCTCGGTCTTAAATGATGATATTATTGAATATCTTTGGCACTGTAGTGCAAAGATGAATGATTTTGAAGAAAATCTTTGGCTGTGTAGTGCAAAGATGAACATGTGTTTAAATGAACATACGACCGATCGATGAATATCTTTGGCCTTTAGTGCAAAGATGAGCAGTGTTGAGATGAATATGACCGGTCGATGAATATCTTTGGCTGTAGTGCAAAGATGAATATTTGATTTGAGATGAATATTGATTGATGTTACTGAGGATAAAATATTGATGATGGACTGTTAAATTCATAGATTATAGTAGATTTCATTCTCTACGTAACTCTTCTATGAATTATTATTTCATTGCGAATATTGATCCGAAACTTGTTGTCTATTGTATTCTATCAGATTTTTCCTGTTGAAGACTAACGATAATTTGTTCTATATTATCTTAGTCATAACATTCTTTCTTGGGCTAGTTGAGCTCACCCTTTTCCTTTTTGTTCCATTTTTCTTCTCGGGGAGGCAAGAATGTAAGCGAGTACTAGTGGGGGTATGGAATGAAGGTTTAGAGAGAGTTGTTTAGTAGTCCTCACCATTTTTATAAAATAATGTATCAATAATTATGATGGGGATTTATTTGCGTGTGGATATTGTCTAGATGACAATATACGTATTTAAACTTCGAGTTTCTATGTTGTAATTATAAAGTTGTAGTTGTTTCTGTACCATGTATTGGCGACTCAGAATGGGTTGGATGGAATGGACCTATTTTGGGGTCGTCACAGTTATGGTCGTTTTACTACAAGAGGTCAAAACTGTCGGACTCAAACTTCTAATTAAGTATTTGGTATGAAGACTAAGAAGCCTTGGTAGCGGCCGGGTATGAACTTTAGTCTTTGGGCATAAAATTACAGCTTTAGGCGCGAATTTCTTTACAAGCAATCAAAACTTCTGAGAACCCAACCACGGGAGAACATAACAACTAATTTTTGTCTATTTAACACTTCTAACATCTACATTAACATGCTAACTTATATAAATTACATATATACACACTACCCAACATGCATATACTAGTTTAAACCACTAAACAATAATTTTAGAAAACTTAAATCATTGTACACACTGTTTTAAAAAAATCAAAACACCATTATTGACAATTATTTAGCACAGTGAACACTGTCATACCAATTTGATTCCAAATTTAATTACTTTAAACTTTGATTCTCTGTAGTTCATACCCAATTAACCATTCGCAGTTCAATTTCACAATTTCACAATTAACATATATTAATTTTGATATTTCTACAAACCACGTTCATACGTGAATGTTTATTGTAAAAACTAATTCCTTTTCTTTAACACGTAATTAGCATACAATCTTGTCTATATGTATTAAACATACAATCACATATCTATATATGTTAGTATAACAATTACAAAAACATGGTTTACAAGAATTTTGTAAAAACCTATATACAGTGAAAAGAAGAACACGAGATATATTATAACGTAAAACATATATGAGAATCTAATATTAAGGTCATAGACATACCTTGTGTTGTTAAGAAATCTTGTTAAACACTTAGACAGCTTGAAGAACTCAGCGTTTCTCTAGAATCCCAGCCTTTTCTCTCTTGACTTCCTCTGACAATTCTCTCTAAAACCCTTTGTAACTTTTTCTCTTTTCTTTTCTCAGTATTAGAGTGAAGCTACTAAGCGTAAACTAACTCATAGGCTAGCCAACATAAATAATAATAATACACCTACTAATGACCTTATTAAAAATAGCAGTTACCAAACATATAACGTATAACTTGTATTTACATTTTATTGATTTATTTTATGTATTAATCTATATTATTATAATTTAAAATTCAAAAGAAATCCAAAAGCCATAGGGCTTTGTTTGGCAAACTAATTCAAAACTACTTTAATTTATTTTAATAACTACTTATAATATAGCTATTTGTCACACTTCTAATTAATTAAGTTTTCATACTTAATTTAATTAATTCTAATAACAATTCATTGCATAATATAATAATTTATTTAATCATTATAAACTCTCTAACTTAATTATTAAATTAAATTAGATTACTATTTCAAAATAATTACTTTCCTTAACTCATTAATTATTTATTAAATAAATAATTAACCAAATCAAATCAAATCAAACAAACATTTATTCACGATAAATACATCCATTAAATATTTATATAATTCAATAACTATTTAAATATTATAATTAAAAAAAATCTGGATTGTTACAGTTTGCATAGTGTCTGCATAGTGCATGCATAGTAAATCATGTGATTTTCAGAAAATTTCAGCCGACAAAAGTTTGTGTCAGTGATTCTAAATACTGTTCACCTGTGATTTTATTCAAATAGTATCATTTTCATTCTCCTATAAATAGGATGTTTAGTTAGAAGTGAAAATCACACTAGAATCCGAGAATTCTTCTTCTATAATATTGAGCGTATTTTTTTCGAGTTTTAGAAAGCTTTGAGCGTAAAAAACAGTTAAAGTTTTCTTCTAGAATATCCCCGCTATACTAGTTGGAATACTCTTCTTTTCAAGGTAAGGGATGTTATTTTTGTTCAATATTCGCTTGAAATAATATTTTCTTCAATACTCTGTAGTATGTAAGTAATACTATTTCGTTTCAGATTTCGAATTATATACTCATTTGGTTAAAGTTTTGGCTTCTACACTCCATAAAATTAGTAGAATATTCCTGATATTTGCACTTCATCCAGTATCTTTTCATGAAAATATTATTTTGAGCATTTTTGATAAGTTTTAACTTTTTTATGTCGGGGTACTATTCACGGGGTTACTATTCCGAAGTTACTATTCATGGGATACTATTCACCCGGGGTACTATTCATGATAAAAATTGATTTCTTTTCGGTCCAAATCATTTTTGATACAATATTATTCTTGAATTTTACTCCACAAAAACAAAGATCGTGTTGACAATTTGGACATTATTGAATTCTGGATAAATTAAATTATAAATCTTTAAAAATTTATCCTTTGCATTCTTTTAATTGAATTCTTATATCATTGTCATCATCCTCATGCTTATATTATGTTGAAAGTCATCTGTGGCCCGTAGTGCATAGATGGACTTGGTATGATTATGACCAGGGATTATTCGGTATAATCATGACCGTAATGTTACAAAAGATGTGGTAAAAGTCCTCATTAGCCCGTAGTGCATTGATGGACAGTTGTTGGCATGATCATGATCATTGGTGAATACACAAATATCCTTAGCCTGTAGTGCATGGATAATTTGTTGTCGTGATACTTAAGAATATCCTTGGCCGTAGTGAAAGGGTGATTCGTTGATGTGGATTATTTATTAAGCTGAGTCTCAGCGATAAAAGTGATGAAAAACCTTTTAAATCATAGAAGATAGTAGATTTTGTACTCTACTTGACTCTTCTAATGGATTACTTGTTCCGCTACTGTTAAACTTGATGTTTATTATATTTTATTAGTTTAACACTGTTCAAGGCTAACGATAATTTATTCTGCATTATCTTAGTCATAATATTTTTTACTGGGCTAGTTGAGCTTACCCTTTGCTTTCATTGTTCTCTTCAGGAAATGAGAATATGGCTGGGACTAGTCGGGGAACGGAGTGACAGTCTAGATGATGGCATTAGTAGTCCTCACTATTCTATGAAATAGTGTGATAATAAATGTATTGAGGACTCCATTTGAGTTTGAATACTGTCTAGAAGATAATATTCGTATTAAACTCTCAGTTTATGTTTTGTCATATTTTACACGACAGTTGTATTATTAAATTATATTTGAATTTTGTAGCATGTATTTGGCGACTCAAGATGGGTGATGTATACCTATTTTGGGGCGTCATAGTTGGTATCAGAGCTTAAGGATATGATCCCTAGCTACGATGTGAGACTAGAACTAGGGGGGAGAGACGAGGAAATCCTTTGCTAGTATGACCTACCTAATTTATTTGTTATTTAATTGGTCGGTCAGAATATAGGGATAATATGTTGCATGTCAATTAACCCTTATTTTGTGGAAGTATTTGAAAATGACATCCGAGAATGTTAAGAATAGCAATGGAGCATATGAGACCGTTGAATCTTCAACGATCAATAACCAGGAAAACGTGCATCAGGAAGGTAACAATCCTCATGCAAACAACAACACCGACCAAGTGATGAACGACGGAATATTTAGGGGATTTCTGCAATTCATGCAACATCAGGCGAGAGAGACTCATGTCCAAAATGCAGATGGAAACACTGGCAACTCTCGGACGGTCACCGCTAAGTAGTTCAAGGAGCTAAGACCACCGGAGTTTATTGGAGAGCCAAAACCACTTAAGGCGGAGACGTGGATAAAGTAGATCACCAACATATTTGATGTTTTGGGATGCTCCGAGGAGCAAAAGGTTCCCTTTGCCACCTTTATGTTGGAAGGAGAGGCAGATTACTGGTGGGAATCAGTAATGAAAGTAGTATGCACACAAGCCAATCATGTTTGATGATAAAGCATATACTTTGTAACAATCTTATTCATTTATTAATAAAAAGTATTAATTTATTAAAGGCTTTTAATTATCTACATGATGCTGTTTTATAATATGTGATAAACCCATAGTTTTAAGCAATGCTTTTAGAATAATGATGATGATCATTCTAATGAGATCTAAATTCTTAGAAAGCTTAAAAACTAAAATAGTTCCCAATCATTGGATTACTAAATTGGGGATTAGTGAATCCGAATATATTGGTACATCGTTGCTTTTGCTCATTGGATGAGGATGATTGATCTCATGATCATTTTGTGGAGACACTAAAAGCAAGTATGTAGGTGCTTATTAGAGAATAAGTTCCTTTGAACGTGGCTCGCTAAGGAATACCTAATGGAGTTTTATTTGCTGTCAATAGGAATTCACTGTAGTGATAGTAGTACAAGTGATCCTTGGACTTGAGATCATCATAGTATCTTGTGTATGATGAGTTATACTTTGACTTATTCCTTAAGACCCTTAGGGTATATCAAAGGGTATGCTTGGGTATAATAAGTTGTACATGGAGATAATTTATGATCAATAAAGAATCTACCACCACTTAATAAAAGAAGAGAAATGTCTATGTGATTCGATAAATGACAACCCAAAGTAGTCCTCTTTAAGGCGAATGAAATTAGAAAGGAGTTTCTAATTTGCATTATTTGGAGTTGTGCATTTAAGGATCGAAATATATATAATTAAATAAAATAAGACTTGATAAAGAATTCCATGTCTTATATTTAATCGGGACATTGTATGGTGGAAGGATTGAATTATACGGTAACTATTTACTTAAAGGTTCTTTAATGATTAATGTTGAAATCTATATTATCCGGAAAGTCGTTGATCGCTAGGGAAACTTATCCCTATTGTAGAATAAATATTATTTATTTAAATAAATTAATTGTTTAATTTATTTATTTAAATAAGATTAGAATTATTCTAATTGATTTATTCACAATAGGTTTAATATGGAGAACCTAAAGGGTCACACCATATAAAAGGAAGAATAATTATTTAAGAAGTTAATGGCATAATCGTAATAATATGTTAAGTATATTTAATTTAATCTATGGTGATAGAATAAATTAAATAGCTTAATATTTATTATTTAATATTTTAGAAATATTAAATATAAATTAATAAGAGGAGTCTTATTAATATTATTACAATTATTATTATTTTAATTTCTAAAAGAGTTTAGGAATTAATTTAATATAAGTACTCTCATTTATTCCTAATAGGGTTAGGAGGAAAATTAATTAAAGGAGTTTAATTAATTATCCCTAATAAGATTAGGGAGCTTAATTAATTAAAAGAATTTAATTAATTAAATAAAACCCAATTTCTTAATTGTTAAGGTGGGTTGCTTACATCTATTAATAAGAGAGTCTTATTATGGGTGAGGGGTTGTTGACTTTTTTCAACATACGACATAATTCCAATTGTTGGGAGAGTACACCTTTTCTATAGAGATAGAAAAACTAGGGTTTTACCAACCACCCTTCTTCTTCAATTCTATTCTTCCTGGTGGATCACCTCTCAGAGGCCAAACACATGGGTGGCTAACGTTGATCAAAGTAAGGAACCAAAACCCGGTGGATTCAAGATTGAACGCGAAAGGATTTGGAGGTGAACTTGTACACGAGGAAGCTCGATCTTCAAGGTATGATTTATTCTTTATCTTTTCATTTAATTAATAATTGTGCATAAAGGATGATCCGAGTTTATGGTTTGTAAATTTTTTTAAACTCGATTTTACTCGCTTCCGCTTAATTTTTCTGATTTGATTGCGTCCATGAATATTACAAACCTAATAATTGGTATCGAGCCAAACCATTATGCGAATTATTAATTGTTTGATTTAATTTGTATATTGATATGTGTTTAGAACAATTTAGTTGGGCATAATTTAATTGTATAAAATTTAAATAAATAAAAAAAAAAAAAAAAATCTATTTATTTTTTTTGAAAACCGAATCTAACATTTTTTTTGTTAATCGAGGATTTTTTTTTGAATGCTCAAGGTTGCAATGCACGGAAAATAAAGGGATTATATGATATATGGTATATATATTATATTATATTATATATATATATATATATATATATATATATATATATATATATATATATATATAATCTTCTTTGGAGTTTCATGCATCATTAAGGAGTTATTAAATAATGCGTATTAAGTTTATGGAATCCACTTGTAAAATACATTATTCTTGGGATATTTGGTAGAAATAATACGTGGCCCAGAAAAAAAATTTAACATGGATGTTCGGTTTTTTTCGTGGCTAATTATTTATATTATATATATATATAATAGTATATATATATATATATATTAATCTTAATTATTTTATTATTAAAATAAATAATTATTTTGATTTTAAAATAAAATGTTTATTTTAATCTTAAAATAAAAGATTTATTTTAATTTTAAAATTAAATTTCATGCTAACTAATTAGAGTTGGAATTGGATTTCAAGATAACTAATTAGAGTTGAAATTGAATTCTATATTTCCTTAAATAAAGGAGTTTATTTAGATATAAAATAAGATTTTATATTATTCAAAATAAAGGAGTTTATTTGTGAATAGGAGAAGAGAATCCTAATTTCCTTAAATAAAGGAGTTTATTTAGATATGAAATATGATTTCATATTATTCAAAATAAAGGAGTTTATTTGTGAATAGGAAAGAAAATCAAGTGTTTCCTTTAATTAATAAATTTTTTTTTACATGGAATTGGATTCCATAATTAATTAAAATAAAAGAGTTTATTTTAATTAAAGATTTTTTATTATTATTACATGGAATTGGATTCCATAATTAATTAAAATAAAAGAGTTTATTTTGATTAAATTATTTTGATTAAAATAAAATAGTTTATTTTATTCAAAATTGGATAAATTAAAATAAAATAGTTTTATTTTGATTTAAATTTGGATTAAAATAAAGGAGTTTATTTTGATTCAAAATTAAATTTTATACTAACTAAATTTGCCCATTAAATGATATCAATATATATATTAAATGTTTATTATTCATAGGATGAATGTTATTTATTGATGCATATGATGATGTGTATGATAATAAATGTGATTGATTATGGACTATTGACCCAATGCGATTGGATTTTATTTTAGTTGGATGCATGAATGTATGAGTTTTATTAAATGGGAATTCACAAGACTTTCGCCTTCTCTAATTTTTTTCTTAATGTAAATTCTATCTCCTCCTATGTACTTCCCTTCGATTGGCGATCAAGGTTTTATTTATTTTAAATAGTTTTGTAATAGGAATAGTTAGAATTAATTTTGAAGAATTAGAGATCAAGGAGCAAGGAGCAACGAGCGCTTGAAGACCCGTTTGTAATGGAGCCCGTAATTAAATGTAATAGTTATATTTAAATATTAATTCTTGCACCCTGGGGGTTTGACCTTTTGGTTCACTTGGTGGCTCTAGTGAACCAAACTAGAATAAAAGTCCATAATCAATCCGAGTAGAATATAGTATTCTATATGTGCATGCTTATTTTATATATATTATATATTATGCAAACATGCTTGCATGTTCATTAATATGACGCGTATTTTATATATATATATGTAAATGCGCTAAACAAGATGAGACAAATTAATAACAAACCCCTCAATTTTATATATTAAGTCCTAAGCGTTCAAAGATATTTGGAATATCGAGCGTCAGCCTTCTAGCATGATAAAATTAATAGAGTATTAAATATTTAATATGAGTTTGTTGTGTCACCACAAGGCAAGTATTAAGTATTTAAGATGTTAATTTATCACATTTGATGCTTATAAAGAAAATTGAACAATATTGTTTTGTTATTGTCACCACAAGGATGATATTTTTTTTTTTAAATATATGGAGTGCTAGGTCGGACTTAACTTGGATAATTTTGATTCGGATGTGCCACCACTTGATCAAAATAATCTAAGAGGCAAAATACAAGGAGTTGCATAGTTGATGTAATTGACAAAAGTTGTCTACCTATTTATTTATATATAGTTTGTTGTGTCACCACAAGGCTATATACATTTGAAATGGGATCCTTATTCTCACTAGCAAATCTTTAATTATTTTTTGCGAGAACTATATAAGTGAGGTAATATAGTTTGAAGAAAATAGTGGGAGATACCAATTTAAAACAAGACCTAAATTATTTTGGTAATTAATAAAAGAATGTATGTTAAAATGTTGCTAATTACAAATTCATTTACGTGAAATTTTACAATGTCTAAAATTACTATCCTGCGCGTAGCATATTAGATGCTAAATTAACCTTGGGACCTAATTAAAGCGGATTGGTTAAGGAATTTGAGAATAGTTCTCATAGTTGAAAAGCTATCTTATGTCCTTAATATGCCTATCCTCGCAATGGTTGCGATAATGCCTCGAGGAAGAGATTGCTACTTTTAGAAAGTGGCAAGATGATGCACATGATTGGCTCAATGCATCATGCTCGCATCCATGAGTAACGAGCTTCATCGTCGAGATAAAACTATGGATGCTCTTATTTATACTCACGCACATCAAGTAGTTGATGGTGAGAAAAGTAGGACCGATAGATATCGATATCTAAGGAGCTCTTCCGATCTAGAATGGCCAATGGCACTATAAATGCATAAAAAGTTCTTAACATAATCAATTTGATTGATCAATTAGGACAACTAGTTTTGTCATGGATGGAGAGTTGAGCCAAGATTTGATCTTGCACTCACTCCCAGGACTCCTTTCACAATTGTTGTGAATTTTTCATATGAACAAGCTAGATATCACCTCGTCGATTTTTGCTTAACATATTGAAAAGGTTGAGAGTCACTTTCAACCAAGAAAGATCAAGTCTACTTGGTAGGGGCCAAAGGATCTTCTGAAAAGAAGAACGATTCAAAGAAGGTAAATAGAAAGGCATAAACAAAGGATAATAAAAACAAGACTGATATGGATAGCAAAGGAGTTTGCTTCCACTACAATAAGCCTGGACACTGGAAAGAAACTGCGAGAAGCATCTTGCAGAGGCTAACCAAAGAAGCTTAGTGAAGTTTCGGTTATAAATACAAATTTGTTCATGATTTAAAATAAAATTTTATTTAAGTCAAGGTTCTACTTGGATATTGGATACCGACTTTGGTTATCATAAATATAGATTTATGAAGGGACCAAGCGAAGTAGAAAGCTAAACAAATATAAGTAATCCTTATGTGCGAGAAATGTAACAAAGGTTGCCATATTAGCCATAGAAACTTATAGTTTAGCAATGCCTACGGGCAAATCTATTAAGTCAATAAGTTGTTATTGTATTCCAGTTCTTGTTAAAAAATATTATTTCCATTTTATTGTTGGACAATGAAATCTTTGGTATTATAATTAAGAACAATTGTTGTTCTATTTATAATAATAATGTTTCGTATAGAACTGAAAGATTACTTAATGGATTTTGTATACTTGACTTACATGAAAATAATTTTGCATATTGAACAAATTAGAATAAGAAAAGGAGATGATCATTCAAAGAGTTGAATGTATGTATTTGTTGAAATACAAGTGTGAATTATTTGAAAGGTTCAAAGAATTCAGAAGTGAAACAAATTGGCAATGAAGATTCTTTGATTAGATCAAGGAATAAATACTTGTGCAATAAGTTTCTAGATCATCTCAAATGGTTTTCTCATAATGGACGCCTCTTGATACATAATAATTGATTGATGTATCCGAAAGGAAAAATCATACCTTGTTGGACATAGTGCGGTCCAAAATGATTTTCTGACATTCCAAAGATCCTTCTAAGATCATGTCCTAGAAATGGGTGCATATCTACTTAAAAGGTAACCTCAAAATTCGGCTCCAAGACTCCATAAAAGTTATGGATAGGGAGGATTCCTAATCTTAAGTATGTTAAGATAAGGGGTTGTCCAACTTATGTGAAAAGGTTTCAAAGGATAAGCTTGGGATAAGATTTGACAAGTACAAATTTATGGGACATCCTAAAGTAAGTTTAGGGTATATGTTCTATAATCCCACTTAGCAAAAAGGTGTTTGTTACGAAACACGCTTCCTTCTAAGATAAAGGTGTTTATCATTGAAGGACTAGTGGGAGGATAATAGATCTTGAAGAGTTCACGAACCACAAAATACTATAAGTCAAATAAGAGGAACCTGTAGATAGACCTATTATACCACAACTGAATCGTAAATCTGGAATAGTACCAAAGATACCTAGGAGGTATGGATTCATCATGGATGATGATGATGAGGTACGCATCATAGAAGATGATGATGCAGAGTTACATACAATGAGGTAAGAGTTCTAGTGTGTACAAAAGGTCAGTGGGAGCGTCGTGACATTCCTAGTACTATATGTTGATATACTACGGATAAGGAATGACATACCAATGCTACAATCAGTAAATGATAAAGTTGTCTAAACATTCCTCCATGAATGGTTTGGGAAGAGTATCTTAATTGGGGATAAAATCTATATAGATAGATTCAAGAGGATGCTCGACTTAACCCAAGGCGATGTATTCATTTGATGCTAAAGTCGTTTAGCATGGCAAACTCAAGAGATGTCTCATGTCGATGAGCTATGGAGTGTATCTCTCTTAATAGTCCCCACAGACTCACAAAAGAGAGGTCGCATGAGTGACTATCATGTATGCAATGAAAATATATCACGAGACACGATGTTGATCGATCATATTCGGAGAAGTTCACTATGAGTTAGTGAAAACATCTTAAAGTTCTTAACCAAGCACTAAAGATGTGAGCATACATGGTGGGTCCGAATTAAAACTAGAGGGCTTAACAGACTCAAGTTTTTCGTGATGCACCAAGATGATGAAAAATCCACTTTAAGGTAAAGCGTTATCATGATCAGTGGTGCAGTGAATTGGAAAGGTTCCAAACAGCAAAGAGTTGTTAGTTTAGTGATAAAGACAAAGTATATAGCTATAAATGAAGCTGCAAGTTGATTGTTTGGATTAAAAGTTCATTACAGAACTAGGAATAGTTCCTAAGTCTCATCTTGGATCTAAACATGTGTTGTGGCACTTTCATTTGATTATTAGAATCATTGAAAGATGGGAAATCACTATAGAGATAGTGAACTCTCAAAAACAACATTACATATCCATTAACTAAAGCTTATACAAACGGGATAATCGTCACTTAGAGAAGAAGAGTATAAGATACCATGACGATTGGCTTTAGTGCAAGTGGGAGATTGAAAGTAGTATGCACACAAGCCAATCATGTTTGATGATAAAGCATATACTTTGTAACAATCTTATTCATTTATTAATAAAAATATTAATTTATTAAAGGCTTTTAATTATCTACATGATCTTTGTTTTATAATATGTGATAAACCCATAGTTTTAAGCAATGCTTTTAGAATAATGATGATGATCATTCTAATGAGATCTAAATTCTTAGAAAGCTTAAAACTAAAATAGTTCCCAATCATTGGATTACTAAATTGGGGATTAGTGAATCCGGATAGATTGGTACATACGTTGCTTGCTCATTGGATGAGGATGATTGATCTCATGATCATTTGTGTGGAGACACTAAAAGCAAGTATGTAGGTGCTTATTAGAGAATAAGTTCATCGAGCATTGGCTCGCTAAGGAATACCTAATGGAGTTTTATTTGCTGTCAATAGAATTCTCAGTAGTGATAGTAGTACAAGTGATCCTTGGACTTGAGATCATCATAGTATCTTGTGTATGATGAGTTATACTTTGACTTATTCCTTAAGACCCTTAGGGTATATCAAAGGGTATGCTTGGGTATAATAAGTTGTATACATGGAGATAATTTATGATCAATAAAGAATCTACCACTTCTAATAAAAGAAGAGAAATGTCTATGTGATTCGATAAATGACAACCCAAAGAGTCCTGGGTTAAGGCGTAATGAAATTAGAAAGGAGTTTCTAATTTGCATTATTTGAGTTGTGCATTTAAGGATCGAAATACATATAATTAAATAAAATAAGACTTGACAATAATTCCATATCTTATATTTAATTGGGACATTTGTATGGTGGAAGGATTGAATTATACAGTAACTATTTACTTAAAGGTTCTTTAATGATTAATGTTGAAATCTATATTATCTCGGAAAGTCGTTGATCGCTAGAGAGGCTTATCCCTATTGTAGAATAAATATTATTTATTTAAATAAATTAATTGTTTAATTTATTTATTTAAATAAGATTAGAATTGTTCTAATTGATTTATTCAACTTAGGTTTAATATGGAGAACCTAAAGGGTCACACCATAAAAGGAAGAATAATTATTTAAGAAGTTAATGGCATAATCGTAATAATAATATGTTAAGTATATTTAATTTAATCTATGGTGATAGAATAAATTAAATAGCTTAATATTTATTATTTAATATTTTAGAAATATTAAATATAAATTAATAAGAAGAGTCTTATTAATATTATTACAATTATTATTATTTTAATTTCTAAAAGAGTTTAGGAATTAATTTAATATAAGTACTCTCATTTATTCCTAATAGGGTTAGGAGGGAAAATTAATTAAAGGAGTTTAATTAATTATCCCTAATAAGATTAGGGAGCTTAATTAATTAAAAGAATTTAATTAATTAAATAAAACCCAATTCCTTAATTGTTAAGGTGGGTTGCCCACATCTATTAATAAGAGGAGTCTTATTATGGGTGAGGGGTTGTTGATTTTTCAACATACTGACATAATTCCAATTGTTGGGAGAGTACACCTTTTCTATAGAGATAGAAAAACTAGGGTTTTGCCGACCACCCTTCTTCTTGAATTCTTATTCTTCCTTGGTGGATCACCTCTAGAGGCCAAACACATGGGTGGCTAACGTTGATCAAAGGAAGGAACCAAACCCGGTGGATTCAAGATTGAACGCGAAAGGATTTGGAGGTGAACTTGTACCTGAGGAAGCTCGATCTTCAAGGGTATGATTTATTCTTTATCTTTTCATTTAATTAATAATTGTGCATAAAGGATGATCCGGGTTTATGGTTTGTAAATTTTTTTAAACTCTGATTTTTACTCGCTTCCGCTAATTTTGTGCAATTTGATTGCGTCCATGAATATTACAAACCTAATAGGTAAAGCGTACTCAACCTGCCGCACTGAAAATGTCTTGGGAGAAGTTCCAAGAACTATTCAACGACAAGTACTTTCCCAAAAGTATTTGTCACATGAAGGAGGTAGAGTTCATCAAGTTGGAGCAGAACAATATGACTGTGTCACAGTACGAAGCTAAGTTTGTCGAGTTATCCCGGTTTGCGTCCCACTAGGTTGATAATGAGGAGAGAATGAAGCGGATGTTTCTAAGAGGTTTGAAACCCGAGAAACGTCAATATCTAATTTCTCATAAACTGTGTTTGTATTCAAATGTTGTAAATAGGGATCAGTTATTGGAATGCGATAACGAGTCGACCCAACCAAGAGAAAGCAGCCGACAAAATGATAATACCAGTGGTAGCAGTCATCGAAGCGGTGACAACAAATGTGGAGGGAATCAACATACCAGAAATGGTAACCACTTCGGTGGTAATCATGGCCAAGACAATAAGAGTGGACATTTCAAGAAAAGGAGATTTAACAATGATGGAAAGACGTCAGCACCAGCACCCGTTGTTAAGGAAGGAGAGAGACCACCTATCACATGCCTCAAATGCGGAGGGGAGGGACACATCAGTCCTAATTATGCGCAGCAGTCCAAAACATGTTACAATTATGGAAGAGAAGGTCACCTAGCTAGATTTTGTCGTACATGGAAGCCAAGTTCAGTTGGAACGGTGACACCAAATGCCGTCCTAGAAGAGTCAAAACCAGTAGTTCAAGGGCGAGCATTTGTTGTGACCTCCCAGAAAATAAGGAACCCGAACGAGGTCATTACGGGTAAGCTTATCATAAACTCTAGCAAAGTATATACCTTATTTGATATCGGTTCTACCCATTCTTTTATTTCTCCTACTTGCGCTCAATGTTTAAATTTGACTCCGGAGAAATTAGACTTTGACTTATCTGTTGAAACTCCGTTGGGAGAAACCTTCATTACATCTACTATTTATAAGTCTTGTTTGGTTTAAATTGGTACCCTCACATTACCTGTCAATCTTATTTCATTGAAAATACTTGCATTTAACGTAATTCTAGGGATTGATTGGTTAACTACTCATCATGCAAAAATTGATTATTTTCATAAGGTTGTTAGCTTTCATATTCCTAACCAACCTATTATGCGAATTCAAGCGACCAAACTATTAAAATCAATCACTGTCATCTCAAGCCATAAAGCTATTCGTTTATTAAAAAACGGATGTCAAGCTTTCTTAGCTCATGTCACGAATTTAAACAAAAATACGTCAGTTTTGAATGATATTTCTATTGTTAAAAAATTTTCTGACGTATTCCCTAAAGAACTTCCTGGCCTACCCCCAGAGCATGAAATTGAATTTTGTATCGACCTTGAACCCGGTACCAAACCCATTACCAAAGCCCCATATCGAATGGCTCCTATTGAACTTCAGGATTTAAAGACCCAACTGCAGGAATTGTTAGACATCGATTTCATTCGTCCTAGTACGTCTCCTTGGGGTGCTCCTGTTTTATTTGTGAAGAAGAAATATGGAAGTATGTGACTTTGTATTGACTATCGGGAGTTGAATCATGTCACCATCAAAAATAGGTATTCGTTGCCACGTATTGATGACCTGTTTGACCAGTTGCGAGGCGCCAAATTCTTTTCAAAGATCGATCTTCGTTCCGGATATCATTAGTTAAAGATTAAAACCGATGACATTCCAAAGATAGCTTTCAGAACTTGGTACATGCATTTCGAATTCCTAGTCATGTCTTTTGGATTAACTAATGCTCCTGATGCCTTCATGGATATGATGAACCAAGTATTCAAGGAATATTTGGATCACTTTGTAGTCGTCTTTATTGATGACATCCTCATTTACTCCAAAAGCCGTGAAGATCATGAGCAACACTTGAGGCTGATACTCCAAAAGCTTCGTGAGAACAAGTTATATGCCAAGTTAAAGAAATGTGAGTTCTGGCTTGAGGAAGTAGCATTCCTTGGGCACGTAGTATCAAGTCATGGAATATCTGTTGACCCGACAAAGATTGAAGCAATTTAAAGCTAGGAGCAACCTAAATCAGTGACCTAAGTACGTAGCTTTCTCGGCTTAGCTGGTTATTATTGGAGATTCGTAGAAGGGTTTTATCGAATCGCTACTCCACTAACTCAGCTGACTCGGAAAGATACAAAATTCGGTTGGAGCGAGGAATGTGAGAAGAGTTTTCAAGAACTCAAGAGGAGACTCATTTCAGCACCTGTTCTGACAATACCATCTGGCTCGGAGGGATTTTTCATCTATAGTGATGTTTCAGGCAAAGGGTTAGGATGTGTTCTCATACAACATGGGAAAGTCATAGCCTATGCCTCACGACAACTCAAAGAATATGAGAGGAATTATCCTACTCATGATCTAGAGTTGGCAGCTGTTGTCTTTGCACTTAAAATTTGGAGGCATTACTTGTATGGGAAGAAAGTGGAGATCTTTATGGATCATAAAAGCCTCAAATATTTCTTCACCCAAAAGGAACTCAACATGCGGCAACGACGTTGGCTTGAACTGTTAAAAGATTATGATCATACCATTCAATACCATCCTAGAAAAGTGAACGTGGTAGCTGACGCATTGAGTAGAAGATCATATGCGGGTACGAGTACGACATTGTCAAAGAAAATGCCCATTTTATATGACTTGCAAAGGATGGATATATAGTTAAAGACTCCAGGGACCCATGTGATGATGGCGAATATACGAGTAGAATCGACTTTAATCGAAAAAGTTAAAGCTGCTCAAGCTCAGACCTGGAGCTGATGCGTATGAGGAAGAAAGTTCAAGAAGGTGCTATTCCAGAAGCAAGAATCGATGAAGAAGGAATACTTCGAGTCAACTCCAGACTTTGTGTTCCTAACGATTCTAACTTGATGTATAAAATTATGATGGATGCGCACAATACACCGTTTGCAATCCATCCTGGGTGTACCAAAATGTATCATGATCTTCGATATACATTTGGGTGGAGCAATATGAAGAGAGAGATAGATGGGTTTATCTCAAGGTGTCTAACTTGTCAACGTGTCAAGGCGGAGCATCAAGTGCCAAATTGTCCATTGAAGTGCCAAAAGGTCTTCCCAAGGTTTCTCAAGGCATAGATGCAATTTGGGTCATTGTTGATAGATTGACCAAGTCTGCTCATTTCTTACTTATACGAGAAACTTTTTCACATTAATGTTTTGCTCGTATATACACAAACGAAATTGTAAAACTGCATGGTATGCCAGTATCCATAGTTTCTGATCGAGACCCAAGATTCACTTCACGATTTTGGGTTAGTTTGCAAAAAGCTATGGGCACGGATTTGCGATTTAGTTCGGCGTATCATCCTCAAATGGACGAGCAGTCGGAGAGGACTATTCAAACCCTTGAAGATTTATTAAGACTTTATGTCCTTGACTTCAAGGGAAGTTGGGACAAGTTCTTACCATTGGTGGAATTTTCCTACAACAACAGTTATCAAGCAAGTATCGACATGGCTCCAATTGAGGCGTTGTATGGAAGAAATTTAAAGTGTCGTTCTCCAGTATACTGGGATGAGGTGGGTGAAGCAACGTTGTTGGGACCGGAGTTGGTACGTATGACCATGGAAAAGATTCAAATGATCCGGCAACGTATAAAAACCTCACAAGATCGACAAAAGAGTTATGCTGATCTTTATCGAAAGGACGTGGAATTTGATATTGGAGATCATGTGTTGTTACGTGATGCTCCATGGAAGGGAGTTACGAGATTCAGAAAGAGAGGAAAGCTCAATCCTCGATTCATTGGCCCATGTGAAATCCTTGACCGAGTAGGAACTGTAGCCTATAGACTCGCTTTACCGCCAAGTATGTCTCGTGTTCATAATGTTTTTAACATATCCATAATACGTAAATATGTGGAAGACCCAAACCACATTATTGAGTAAGAACCGGACGAAATAGCAAAAGATTTAACGTATGAAGAGGTTCCTGTTAAAATCTTGAATAAGAAGGAACATATTCTATGCTCCAAGGTTATACCTCAAGTCAAAGTTTGGTGGAGAAACCACGATGTTGAGGAAATGATCTGGGAGTTAGAATCTGAAATGAGATCAAGGTATCCTCACCTCTTCGTCATACCAGGTATGTACCCTAATTTCGAGGGTGAAATTTCATAAGAAGGGGAGGTTGTAAGACCCCAACTTTTATGAATAAAGATGAATTTTCTATAAATATCATTTTTGAATATTATGGAATGAATTTGATATAATATTATAGTTGTGGGTAATATTTATAAATTTTGTAAAGTACGCAAGTGGTTATATTATATTCGATTGGTCGGGGAATATTCATTTTAACAGGGAATATTCGTACGATGACACGATCATTGGTGGACCCCACAGCGGAATTATTGTCGGGATGAGAAAACGACAAAAATATCTTTTTATAAAAATAACGGCGGAAGTTTTACCGTTAATTGTTGAAATACCCGGTGTTAAAAAAGTCTGATACGCTGCGGGTAGTTAAGTAGTAACAATCTTATTTTGATTATTAATGCTTATATGAGAAGTCACTCATTTTACTCAATTATTGCACAAGAATTTCTGCATAGTATCTCACGTTATTTGATTCAATTATTGTCAATATTTTATATATTATTAAATCAATAATTGAGATGACAAGTTATTCTAATTATTATATGCATAATTAACAATGTCTAGAAAATTCGCCGAGGAAAGGAGTTTGGTCACCTAATCAGGTTTAATAGGAGAAATCCTTATTGGAAAGCCCCTCTTCCGGGAACGATCCGGTTGTTAATATTATCATGAAGTCATAATATTATGAATAAAGGTACTTAAAAATATTGAGGGAATTTTTATGAAGTATTTATTGTAAATTTTGCTTATTTTATAGACCCCCATTTACCCATTTTTCAAAACTGTCGGTAGAAGTTATCTCAGTTTTGTTATATATATATATATATATATATATATAAGTAGGATCGATTAGGACTCCTTGATCGGATTAAAATTCGGACTTTTTTTTACTTTTTTATAACAAAAAAATTATGGAACTTGAATTTTTACATAATATAAAGATTTTTGGTGTAATTTGATACATATAACAAAATATGTATGTACGATGCATGCATCGTATACATACATTTTTTATATAGGTATCCAAATCACACCCAAAACATGTATTATTGAAAAATTTCAGTTCCATAAATAATAAAAAAAAATTTAGTTGTTTTAAAAAAAAGTAAAAAATATAAATGAAAAAATTGGTCCGTTTTTTATCAGGTCCGGACTCCTGGACCTGATCAGTTATATATATATATATATATATATATATATATATATGTCGAGAGAAAAGGGGGGGAATTCATGTAGAATGGAGGGAGTTTTATTATTATTATTATATTAGTTTTATTTTTTTTATGAAAAATAGAATATATTATATTTTATTATGCATTGTGTTTGCATAGTGTCCGCATAGTGTATGCATAGTAAATCATGTGATTTTCAGAAAATTTCAGCCGACGAAAGTTTGCGTCTGTGATTCTAAATACTGTTCACCCGTGATTTTATTCAAATAGTATCATTTTCATTCTCCTATAAATAGGATGCTTAGTTAGAAGTGAAAATCACACCGTAATCGAGAGAATTCTTCTTCTATATTATCGAGTTTATTTATTTCTTTCGAGTTTTAGAAAGCTTTGAGCGTAGAAAACAGTGAACGTTTTATTCTAGAATATCCCCGCTATACCAGTTGGAATACTCTTCTTTTCAAGATAAGGGGTGTTATTTTTGTTCAATATTCGCTTGAAATAATATTTTCTTCCGTTCTCTGTAGTATGTAAGTAATATTATTTTGTTTCAAATTTCGAATTCTATACTCATTTAGTTAAAGTTTTGGCTTCTATACTCCATGAAATTAGTAGAATATCATTGATATTTGCGCTTCATCCAGTATCTTTTCATGAAAATATTATTTTGAGCATTCTTGATAAGTTTTAACTTTTTCATGCCAGAGTACTATTCACGGGATTACTATTCCCGAAGTTACTATTCACGGGGTACTATTCACTCAGTTACTATTCACCCAGGGTACTACTCATGACAAAAATTGATTTTTTTTTCGGTCCAAATCATTTTTGTTACAATATTATTCTTGAATTTTACTCCACATAGCAGTATCATGTTGACAATTTAGACATTATTGAATTCTAGATAAATTAACTTATAAATATTTATTTATCCTTTGCTTTCTTTTAATTGAATTCTTATATCATTGTTATCATCCTCATGCTTATATTATGTTGAAAGTCATCTGTGGCCCGTAGTGCATAGATGGACTTGGTATGATTATGACCAAGGATTATTTAAGATAATCATGATCGTAATGTTACAAAAGATTTGGTAAAAGTCCTCATCAACAGTAGTGCATTGATGGGACGGTTGTTGGCATGATCATGACCATTGGTGAATACACGAATATCCTCGCCCATAGTCGCATGAATAATTTGTGGTGGATACTTAAGAATATCCTTGGTCAGAAATGCAAGGGTGATTCGATGATGTGGATTATTTATTGTCGAGTCTCAATGATAAAAGTGATGAAAACCTTTAAATCATAGAAGACAGTAGATTTTATACTCTACTTGACTCTTCTGATGGATTGCTTGTTCCGCTGCAGTTAAACTTGATGTTTATTATATTTTTTCAGTTTAACACTGTTGAAGGCTAACTTGTGACAACCCGATAATTTTGAATTTTTTTAAAATTTTAATTTAATGATTTAAGGTTCAAAATTAGAACCTAAACAGAAAATAAGTGTATGCGTTTAATATTTTTAAGAAGGAATTTTGAGGATTTCAAAATTCCGTGAAGGATTTAGGTGAATTATTCAGGATTAAGTGTATACGTGAATATGTTCTGCGTATATGTGAAGAGTACGTGGTTAAGGGTCAAGGGTTGACCAGATAAACGATATCTGTAACAAACCCTAATATTATATTAAGAACGTCAACGTTAGGTTAGAAAACCCTAGCGATTTAATAAGAAACTCTAGAAACCGGTTCTGGAAACCCTAATTTCCGTTCTGGGAATCCGAAACCCTAATTCGGTGCATGAAACCCTAAATCGGGAATTTAATGTCGTAAGCGTAAATAATTATAGGATTAATTAGGGTTAATCTTAACAAATTGGTTACAAAACCCTAATTCCAAATTTGAAACTCTAATTACGAATTTAAAACCCTAATTAGTATATAGGGAAAAACCTAAGTGTTAATTTAATACTTTTAATGTTAATTAGGATATATTAATTCTAATTTTCAAGTTAAGTAATTAGAAAACCCTAATCTAATTACAAAATCTAATTTCTAATTTAGAAAATTGTTTTTATATTAGAAACCCTAATTTTGGGTTATGAACCCTAATGACCATTTTGACCCTAATTGCTTAATCAACGATTTTAATTAGGAAATACTAATCCTAATTAGCAAGATTTAAATTATGATTAAGAAATTTTAATATAATTAGAAAATCCTAATTATAATTTAGAAATATTAATTTTCTATTTTGAAAATCGAAATTCGAAAATCTTGGAAATTAAATTGCAAACCCTGAGGATTTTTCAAACCCTAAACCCTAAATATTTCCAAACCCTAAACCCTAACCAAACCTTAAACCCTAAGGGTTTGGACCATTTACATAAATGCCATTAAAATTAAATGGGAAATGACTATAATACCCTTTTGTACATTATTGAGGCTAACATGTAGGTTTTAACCTTAGGTGAGTGGTTCACCAAATCTAACCACTCCATGTGCATTATATCCAGCAAGCTCAGCTATTTTGAAAGCCACATACAATGTATTATTACATTATATAAGATTAAAGAGAGAGAAAAAGACTCACTTTTTTTCTCATATGAACCAAGACCTTCTCTCTCTAGAAATTTGGAAATAGGAAGTGAGAGATAGTAAGATACAAAGCTAAGATCATGTGTTAGCATTTCAAGGTCAGAAAACAATGATTAGATTCAAGATTTGGACATTAAAAAGGTATAAAACCCTAATTCTAGAAATCATGTAATATGATGTTAGTTGTTGTAATTTATTGGTTAAAGTTGTGTATTAGGGTGTCTATAAGTGATCTGGGTTGATAGACCATGGATCTATAACACTTAGATACACGAATCAAGCATTTTTAGAAATCTGGAAATGGAAAAAATATGGCTTGACAGTTGAATGTCAGGGCCTCTAGATCTTTATGTCTTAACTGTTTTGTGTGTTTGATGTTTTGGATGTGTTCTATGTCATGCGGACTGTGATCTAAAACAAGAAACAGGACCAGATCATGAATATATTGAGAGATACGAAAGCAAATCAAAACCGCGATTGACCGGTCATGATAACTCGGTTTTCGGTAACCCGTGAAACCTAGAAATTCCTGACAAGCTTTTGCAAGCCCCTGATCTTGCTGTCTTTTCATTGTTTGGCCATGTTGTTGTTTTGGTGTTGTAGTATGACATAAGTACTACACACTAGTGTCTTTAGATCACTTATAACTGTAGCAGATTCATATATAACCTTGGTCAAAGTATAGTTGACCGACTGTTCTTGACGAAATCTGGAAAACCCAGAAATCGTGAAGAACAGCTCCTGACATCACTTTGACCGGCCTTGATCTCTCAAATGGTATGTTGTTTGATTACAATAGTGTTATAAACTTGTGCTATGACATAATTAATATCATTTAGTATCATAAAAACACTTAGAACATGAACTGAGACCGGATCAATCAAGGTTCAAAAGTAGACCCTCGACACTGCTTGAGTTTCTAGGCAACCCAGAAACTCAAGAACAACGTTGTCAGAAGATTGGGAGGCTTTGATCTCTCTGATTTCGTGTCTTATGGCCATGAACTTAGTTGTTCGTTGTTGTATTACATGAGAACTACATTTAGCATGCTTGATCTAGCCCAAAAACTTAAGGATCAAGAAGTTACAGTTGGTCAAACCACCTACCCTGTAAACGCATGATGAAGATCTGGGCAGCTCAAGAACAGCTGAAGAACACCTATAGCGACGGTTCTGTTGCTATAGGGCCCTTTAGCGACAATTTTATTATTATTATTTTCCAGAAATTAATTAAAACTAGAAAAAAATTGTTTTTAATTTTTAAAAATACATAATAAATTCTGAAAAATTATTTTAAAGTCTGAAAAATAGTTTTTAATTATTTAGAGTATATTTCATAAATATTTAATATTTTTGGAATATAAATGGTATTTAATTTATTTAATTATAATATTAAATAAATTATTTAAAAATGATTTAAATACATGAAAAATCATGAAAAATAATATTATGTTATAATAAAATATTTTAAGTTATTTTCAAAGTGACTTTTAATATTTTGTGATGAAATTCATTAATTAATTAATATTAATGATAATTAGTTTATTTAATAAATATATTAAATAAATTATGGAAAAATAGAATTAATGATTTAAAATCATATAAAATGATTTAAGTGTTCTAAAAATATTTTAAGTTATAAAATATAACTTTTGATATTTTGTCATGAAAATATTAATATTTTAATATTAAAAGCAATTATCGGATAATGAATTTAAGTGTTTAAAATTCATATTTAAATGATTTTAAGGTATTAAAAATACTTTGATATATTATAAATATATTATAATATTATAACATATATTTCATTAATATTTGATAATAAATAAATATTAATGATAAAAGAATTATGTGGTACTTAATTTATTTAAATACGTTATTAATGATTAAAAAATTTAAGATAAATAGTAATAATTATTTAAAAATTATTACGAGCTTACAAAAAATAATTCGACTATTATTAAAATTATCTAAGATAATTGTTAAGTGTTAAGTCAGAGTTTAATTGAACTTAGACTAGATAAAAGTTCGACTAGACCGTCGGGACGTTAGAATTTTGTCGAATTCAAGTCAGACTGAAATAATTTGACCTGATACTGAGTCTTATGTGTGTTATAGACTGATAGGGTTATGTGTTATGTGTTATGTGTTTAGGTTATTCTATGTATATATATATATATTATAGTATTATATTGTGATGATATTATTCTAATATTGGAGATCTATATTACTAATATTAGGTCTTCGGATAAGGCGATATAAATTGCGTAGCGGTAATCAATCTGTTCGTGCAAGTTTGTATTTACTTAACTCTACTAAGAGTTGTTTTATTTGGATAAGCTTATGGTTAATCATTCATTGATTGCCATGTATAATTGTACTACTGTACATATGCAGATGTATAAGTCGTATGAAAAGGTCGATCACCTTCATTACCAGTTGGTTCGAGATATATTTGTTCATGTATAATACTTGTTCACCATAAATTTGTTCTCGCTTAGTTCACAATTATATTGTTGAATTATAGCCAGCCAATTATTCAAATCATTTCAATCATGATATATCGTTATATTATTGAACTTAAAATTGCTGGGCAATCCTTATGCTCACCTTTGCTTTATCATGATAAAACATTGCAGATTAAGACGAATGCGTCGGATACAAGAAAAGGATACAGACAGTTCCAACTTAAAGTTAATAAGTACGATTAGATTTGTAATAGTTGTATAATAATAAATTATGTATTGTGTATTAAGTTAAGGTTACTCGACCTTGGGGAAAAGTATGTAAGTTTAATGTATAAACAATTTATGTTTATATCTTCCGCAAAAATAGTGTTAGTGATAGAATGATCGAACCGGATCCGCGGTGATTCGGGACCTCGGATTCGGGGCCCTCACAGTTGGTATCAGAGCTGTAGGTTATGAACCTTAGGTAGGAATACCTGAGACTAATAACCGTAGTGATTAGGATAATACTAACTCACATAGAGTTAGTTGGTCGGTAAGATTCAAAGACGAATCACGGCGAGTTATAAGATACAGAGTTCCCTAACTCTGATAATAAAGTTGAACAGTAGTGAGAAATAGGTAGAGTCTTAAAGACTAAAAGTACAATGATAAGAGATCATAAAACAAAACGATCAAGACATAGAAATGAATCGTAATATATACGATAAGATCACCCCGTGATCTGATAAAGTGATAGTAGGGATAAGAATAAAGCGAATGATTGAAAAGTTTACAGCAAGATTGTTGGGTGTTAGTTGTACTATGAATTGGTACAGATTCAGGAAAGGATTATTAATACGGATGAAATGAAATTCGTATTGAGAAGGGGATTAGGATTAAGTGGGGATTCTGAAATATATGTGTCGCGCTATTTGATATATGCATGTTAAGAGGGTGATTCCTTTCTCATGTGTATAACAGATAGATAGGTCATAGGTAGAGGATATAAGGTTAAGTATGAGTTCTTAAAACTCATACTTATGTGACATGCTTGACTCATAGTTATATGAAATGTTTATGAACCCCTCAGCGAACGGACGCCAAAGGTCAGACTAGAAAAGTTCTTAAACTCATATGATTGTGGTAATTTATGGACTCATAAGTGTGGTTTTAGGAACTGGGTATAGTTGTGTGTAAATGAAGTATTGAGGATAATAGGAACATATAGATTTTTAAGTGAATGATTATTAGTAGAGACATAAGTTTTCCAAAACTCCTAGCTATGCTAGATTTTGAAATTTTGACATCAAGCTAAATACGCACTACGTGCTTTTGAAAAAAAAAATTGTAGACTCGTAATCATTTTTGAAATGGTTTAAAGTATAGTCTATGCTACTTATTTCAGCTAGACGCAAACGATTTGAAATATCAAAATTTATTTTATTTATCACTCAATGTATCATGTAACCTGGTGCAGAGATGATAAAAATTTGATGGAGTTGTAAATACAGGAATACTTAGTGTGAATTTAATCTAAAATCGATGTTCCACTATTGTATGATGTGTTATGACAAAGTCAAATAATGACGGCATCCTCAAACGGATTTTTAATACAGTACGGCATCATGGCGTCATTCTCAAAAATATTTTTAAAAATTTTAATTTGCCAACGGGGTTTGGCCACACTTAAATAATTCGATTGAATTGAATTATTGATATGAGTCTATGCTATTCGATTCAGCTAGACTAAAGTTTATGAAAACTCTAAGTGTTCATTGAAGGAAATTTCCCGAACCAAATTGTTTTGGTGTGGAATCCAATAAGACTGAGGTAGAATTTTGTGCCTATGGCAGTGAAGAGAAACAGAGTCGACCAGTAGTACTTAATAAGTACAGGACATACTGGATTAATTACCCACTATGTCCGTAAGTTATGACGGTTTGCGGATGAATTTCCTATAACCTTTAAGAAAATGACAGATAATAGTCTGTAAAACCCCTCAACAAAATTTGAAATTTTTAACTCTTGTGAGTGGTGTATTGGGTAGCATGTGATGCTGTGTATGTATGGTGTAAGGTGTAAGATAAATTTCGGGGACGATTGTTTTAGAAGAAGGGTGAATGTGACAACCCGAGAATTTTAATTTTTTTAAAATTTTAATTTATTGATTTAAGGTTCAAAATTAGAACCTAAACAGAAAATAAGTGTATGCGTTTAATATTTTTCAAAAGGAATTTTGAGGATTTCAAAATTCTGTGAAGGATTTAGGTGAATTATTCAGGATTAAGTGTATACGTGAATATGTTCTGCGTATATGTGAAGAGTACGTGGTTAAGGGTCAAGGGTTGACCAGATAAACGATATCTGTAACAAACCCTAATATTATATTAAGAACGTCAACGTTCGGTTAGAAAAACGATTTAATAAGAAACCCTAGAAACCGGTTCTGGAAACCCTAACATCCGTTCCGGGAATCCGAAACCCTAATTCACTGCATGAAACCGTAAATCGAGAATTTAATGGCGTAAGCGTAAATAATTATAGGATTAATTAAGGTTAATCTTAACAAATTGGTTACAAAACCCTAATTCCAAATTTGAAACCCTAATTACAAATTTGAAACCCTAATTTATAAATAGGAAAAACCTTAAGTGTTAATTTAATACTTTTAATGTTAATTAGGATATATTAATTCTAATTTTCAAGTTAAGTAATTAGAAAACCCTAATCTAATTACAAAATCTAATTTCTAATTTAGAAAATTATTTTTATATTAGAAACCCTAATTTTGGGTTATGAACCCTAATGACCATTTTGACCCTAATTGCTTAATTAGCGATTTTAATTAGGAAATACTAATCCTAATTAGCAAGATTTAAATTATGATTAAGAAATTTTAATATAATTAGAAAATTGTGACGCCCCCAAAATTAGGTATACATCACCCATCTTGGGTCGCCACTTACATGGTACAGAATTTAAAAACAACTTATTAACATAACTGTCGTGTACAATATGACATAAACTGTGAGTTTAAATACAAATATCGTCTACTAGATATTATACAAACTCAAACAAAAAGTCCTCATTACAGTTATTATTACACTATTTTACAGAATAGTGAGGACTACTAATGCTATCTTCAGGACCATCACTCGTATCCCCGACTCGTCCTAGCTATATTCTCATTTCAAGAGAACAAAGGAAAGAAAGGGTGAGCTCAACTAGCCCAAGAAGAAATATTATGACTAAGATAATGCGAATAAATTATCAATAGTCTTCAACAATGTTAAACCGATAAAATACAAAGACAACCGGTTTAATCTGCAAATGAATATGAAATCCATTAAAAGAGTCAAGTAGAAAATAAAGACTACTATCTTTTAGGTTTAAAAAGTTTTTCATCACTGTTATAGCTGAGACTCAGCTTTAATAAATATTCCACATCATCGAATCACCCCCGCACTACTTCTGCCGAGGATATTCTTTAGTATCACGACCACAATTATTCATGCACTACGGCCAAGAATATTTGTGCATTCATTAATGGTCATGATCATGCCAACAATCGCCCACCAATGCACTACTACGATAATGAGGATTTTTATCACATCATTTGTAACATTACTACCATGATTACACCGAATAGTCTCTCGGTCATAATTATACCAAGTCCATCTATGCACTACAAAAGCCATGATGACTTTCAACATAATATAAACATGAGGATGATGACAATGATATAAGAATTCAATAAAACAAGTTCAAGAATTATTTTATCTAGGAATTATTAACGTCCAAATTAGTAAAATTCAAGAATGATCGGAAGAATATTTTCATGAAAAGATTTGGATGAAACGCAAATATCAAGGATATTCTACTAATTTCATGGAGTATAGAAGTCAAAGTTTTAACTAACCGGGTATAATAAAGAATGGAATAACAAAAGAAATCACCATGCATGCGGTAGATTGCCGATAGACAAAAGTTATTCCAACAGTAATAATAATAACGGAACCGTGTCGTGAAATTCACACCAAGCGTGGATGTTCCAAATGTAATAATAAAGATGGAACTGCATCCTGTAAAAACACATGATAGGATATTCCAAATGTAATGATAAAGAGCGGAACCAAAGTCCGGTGTAAAACACATGCATGTGATGTTCCAATGTAATAATAATAAAAAAGCGGAACCAGTGTCGGTGTAAAACACACGCATGTGATGTTTCAACGGAATAATAATAATAAAGACGGAAACCAGTCCGGTGTAAAACACATGCATGTGATGTTCCAATGTAATAATAGAAGAATGTCACCAAGTATAGGGTAACCAGCGTACAAAAGTTATTCCAATGTAATAATAAGCAATGGAATAACAACAGTTCTCTTCATGAATAAGAAAGAATAACACCCCTTACTTTTGGTAGGAGATTGAATCTGCGGCGGTGTAGTAACAAAATACTCTTCTTCTTTCTCTTATTCTTTCTATACTTTCTCTCTATAGCTTGAATGAATTAAGTGAAAATAATGAAGCCCTAGGCCTCTATTTATAGAAGATTTCTAGCTTAGCAAGACCAAGTGTGAAAAGGCAAGTGGCTCGACGACTAATGATGTGAAAAGAAAAGTGGTTTGATCAGTAATGTGAAACGACAAGTGGTTCGACGCCTTTGTAATGTGAAACGACAAGTGGTTCGACGTCTCGGTAAAGGTAATTACTATTAACGAAGGTAAATACTATTGACGAAGGTAAAATATTATTCATATGGGTAATTTACTATTGACGAAGGTAATTACTATCGATTTAAGGTAAATACTATTCACAAGGGTAATTACTATCGACGAAGGTAAATACTATCGACGAAGGTAATTACTATTCACAAAGGTAATTACTATCGACGAAGAGACTCTTAGATGATGACATATGAGCCCCCATAAAATAATCAAACTTACCATAAATCATAACACATATTTAATCTTTCAACAATTATTAATCATTTATAACTTGTCGTCTCAATTATTGATTTAATACTATAACATATTATATATGATGATCTTCGTGACAATAATTGAATGAATAATATAAGAGATATGATGCAAAGAATTATCGTAGTAATAATTGAGCATAATGAGTGACTTCTCACGTAAGCATCAATAATCAATACCGTGTGATACTATGTAACCACGCCAGATTACTATACTTTTACCACCGGGTAGTTCAACAGCTTTTAACGGTAACACCTCCCGTTATTTTTATAAAATATTTTTGTCGTTTTTTCTATCCGACAATAATTCTATCATGGGGTCCACCAATGATTGAGTAGTGTATTTAATATTCCCTAAAAGAATATTCCCCACCAAACTAATATTTTATAACAACTTGCATACTTTGCAAAATTTATAAATATTACCCACAACTATAACATTATATCAAATTTATTCCATAATATTCAAAAATAATATTTATAGAAAAATTCATCTTTATTTATAAAAGTTGGGGTCTTACAACCTCCCCATCTTATGAAATTTTGCCCTCGAAATTAGGGTACGACGCACGGTATATTCAAGAGGTAAGGATACCTTGATTTCATTTCGATTCTAACTCCCAAGTCATTTCCTCAACATCGTGGTTCCTCCACAAAACTTTGACTTGAGGTATAACCTTGGAGCGTAGAATATGTTCCTTCTTATCCAAGATTTGAACAGAACCTCTTCATACGCCAAATCTTCCGCTATTTCGTCCGGTTCTAACTCAATAATATGGTTGGTCTTTCACATATTTACGTAACATAGATATGTGAAAAACGTTATGAACACGAGACATATTTAGTCAAAAGCGAGTCTATAGGCCACAGTTCCTACTCGATCGAGGATTAAAATGGACCGATGAATCGAGGATTAAGTTTTCCTCTCTTTCCAAATCTTGTAACTCCTTTCCATGGAGCAACTCTTAACAACACATGATCTCCTATATCGAATTCCACGCCCTTTCGATGAAGATCAAGATAACTCTTTTGTCGATTTTGTGAGGTTTTTATACGTTGTCGGATCGTTTGAATCTTTTTCGTAGTCATACGCATTTCAACTCCGGTCCCAACAACGTTGCTTCACCCACCTCATCCCAAAGATATCGAGAACGACACTTTCTTCCATACAACGCTTCGAATGGAGCCATGCCAATACTTGCTTGATAAGCGTTGTTGTAGGAAAACTCCACCAATGGTAAGAACTTGTCCCAACTCCCTTGAAATCAAGGACACGAGTCTTAACAGATCTTCAAGAGTTTGAATAGTCCTCTCCATTCGTCTCCGTCTGATTCGAGGATGATATGCCGAGCTAAATCGTAAGTCTGTGCTAATAGCTTTTTGCAAACTAACCCAAAATCGTGAAGTGAATCTTGGGTCTCGATCGAAACTATGGATATCGCAGATACCATGCGAGTCTTACAATCTCGTTTATGTACATACGAGTAAGACATTCAAGTGTATAAGTTTCTCGATTTCGGTAAGAAATGAGCAGATTTGGTCAATCTATCAACAATGACCCAAATCTCATCAATGCCTTGAGAAACCTTAGGAAGACCCAGTAACAAAATCCATGGTAATGTGCTCCCACTTCCATTCTCGAATTTCAAGTGGTTGCAATGGACCTTTTGGTACTTGATGCTCGCTTTTAACTCGTTGACAAGTTAGACACCTTGAGATAAACAACGCTATCTCTCTCTCTTCATATTGCTCCACCAAAATGTAATGACGAATATCATGATACATTTTGGTACTCCCAAGATGGATTGCAAATGGTGTGTTGTGCGCTCCATCATGATATTATACTTTAAGTCGTGGTCGTTAGGAACACAAAGTCCGGAGTTGACTCAAGTATTCCTTCTTCATCGATTCTTGCTTAGATATAGCACCTTCTTGTACTTTCTTTCTCATACGCATCGCCTCCGTGTCCGTAGCTTGAGCGGCTTTAACTTTATCGATTAAAGTCGGTTCTACTCAGATACTTGCTATCATCACATGCGCCCCTCGAGTCTTTAACTCTATCTCCATCCTTTGCAAGTCACACAAAATGGGCCTTTGCGTTGACAATATCGCACTCAGACTTGCATATGATTTTACTCAATGCGTCTACCTACCACGCTCGCTTTTCCAGGATGGTATTGGATGGTATGATCATAATCTTTCAACAGATTCAAGCCAACGTCGTTGTCGCATGTTGAGTTCCTTTTGAGTGAAGAAATATTTGAGGCTTTTATGATCCGTAAAGATCTCCACTTTCTCCCCATACAAGTAATGCCTCCAAATTTTAAGTGTGAAGACAACAAATGCTAACTCTAGATCATGAGTAGGATAATTCCTCTCATATTCTTTGAGTTGTCGCATGAGGCATAGGCTATAAATTTTTCCATGTTGCATAAGAACACATCCCAACCCTTTGCTCAAGCATCACCGAGATGACAAATCCTCCGAGCCGGATGGTATTCACGAACAGTCTTTGAAATAAGTCTCCTCTTGAGTTCTTGAAAACTCTTCTCACATTCTTCGCTCCAACCGAACTTTGTATCTTTCCGAGTCAGCTGAGTCAATGGAGTAGCGATTCGAGAAAATCCTTCCACGAATCTCCGATAATAACCAGCTAAACCGAGAAAGCTACGACATCATCCATCGATTTAGGTTGCTCCAAACTTTGAATAGCTTCAATCTTTCTTTGGGTCAATAGATATTCCATGACTTGATACCACGTGCCCAAGGAATGCTACTTCTTCAAGCCAGAACTCACATTTCTTCAACTTGGCATAAAGCTTATATTCACGAAGCTTTTGGAGTGTCAGCCTCAAGTGTTGCTCATGATCTTCACGGCTTTTGGAATAAATAAGGATGTCATCAATAAAGACGACCACAAAGTGATCCAAATATTCCTTGAATACTCGGTTCATCATATCCATGAAGGGTAGGAGCATTAGTCAATCCAAAGGACATGACTAGGAATTCATAATGCCCGCATCTGAGTTTCAAAGCCGTCTTTGGAATGTCACGTTCTAATCTTCAATTGGTGATATCCGAACGAAGATCAATCTTTGAAAAGAATTTGGCTCCTTGCAACCGGGTCAAACAGTCATCAATACGTGGCAATGGATACCTATTTTTCATGGTGACATGATTCAACTCCCGATAATCAATACAAAGTCGCATACTCCCATCTTTCTTCTTCACGATAGAGAACAGAGCACCCCAAGGAGAAGTACTAGGACGAATAAAGCCAATGTCTAACAATTCCTGCGCATTGGGTCTTTAACTCTCGAAGTTCAATAGGAGCCATTCGATATGGGGCTTTGGAAATAGGTTTTATAACGGGTTCAAGGTCGATACAAAATTCAACTTCACGCTCTGGGGTAGGCCAGAAGTTCTTCTTGGGAATACGTCAGAAATTTATTAACAATAGAAATATCGCTCAAACCGGCGTATTTTTGTTTAAATTGTGACATGAGCTAAGAAAGCTTGACATCCGTTTTTCAATAAACGAATAGCTTTATGACTTGAGATGACCGTGATTGATTTTAATGGTTTGGTCATTTGAATTTGATAATAGGTTGATTAGGAATATGAAAGCTAACAACCTTACGAAAACAATCAATTTTTGCATGATAAGTAGTTAACCAATCAATCCCTAGAATCACGTCAAATGCAAGTATTTTTAATGAAATAAGATCGACGGGTAATGTGAGGGTACCGATTTGAACCAAACAAGACTTATAAACGAAGTGGATGTAATGAAGGTTTCTCCCAACGGAGTTTCCACAGATTAGTCAAAGTCTAATTCTCCTGAGTCAAATTTAATCGATGAGCGCAAGTAGGAGAAATAAAAGAATGGGTAGAACCCGGTATCAAATAAAGTATAGACTTCATTAGAGTTTATGATAAGCTTACCCGTGATGACCTCATTCGGATTCCTTGCTCTTTTGGGAGGTCACAACAAACGCTCTCCTCAGACTACTGGGTTTTGAATTTTCCGGGATGGCCTTTGGTGCCTCCATCCTAGCTGAATTTGTCTTTGAACGACAAAATCGAGCTAAGTGACCTTCTATTCCACAATTATAACACGCTTTGACTCGGCATGACGCATTTTGATCGATGTGTCCCTCTCCTCCGCATTTGAAGCATATGATAGGTGGTCTTTCTCCTTCCTTAACAATGGGTGCTTTGGTCTTCGACGTCTTTCCATCATTGTTGAATCTCCTTTTCTTGAAATGTCCATTCTTATTGTTTTGGCCTCGATTACCACCAAGTGGTTACCATATCTCGCCCGTTGATTCCTCCACACTTGTTGTCACCGCTTCGATGACTACTCTCACCGGTATTATAATTTTGCTTACCGCTCTCTTTTAGTTCGTTGACTCATTATCGCGCTCCACTAATCGAGCCTCTTTTATAACATCTCGAATACAAAACACGCTTTATGAGAAATAAGATGTTGACGTATCTCCCGCTTCAAACCTCTTAAAAACATTCGCACCATTTCTCTTCATTATCCACCAAGTGGGGACGAACCGTGATAACTCCGCAAATTTTGCCTCGTACATTAAAAACGGTCATATTGTTTTGTTCCAACTTGATAAACTCCACCTCCTTCATGTGGCGAATACTTTCAGAAAGTATTTGTCGTTGAATGTACCTCTGGAACTTCTCCCAAGATATCTTCAAGACAAAGAAGTTGAGTACGCTTTTACCGATTCCCACCGAAGAATTTGCCTCTCCGCGCGCAACATAAAGGCGGTAAAGGGAACCTTTTGCTCTCTGAGCATCCCAAGACATCAAATATCTTGGTAATATGCTTTATCCATGCTTCCGCCAGAAGTGGTTTTGGCTCACCCTTAAACTCCGGTGGTCCCAGCTCCTTGAATTGTTTAGCGGTGACCGCCCAAGAGTTTTCCGTGTTTCCACCTACGTTTTGGATAGGAGTTGCTCTCGCCTGCTGTTGCATAAATTGCATAAAGCCTCTGAACATTTGATCATTCATCATTTGGTCAGTGTTGTTGTTTGCATGAGGATTGTCGCCTTCCTGATGCACATTATCCTGATTATTGATATGTGGTGAATCAACGATCGCCTGCGCTCCATTGCTATTCTCAACATTCTCAGATGTCATTTTCAGATACTGCCATAAAACAAAAGGTTAATTGACATGTAACAAATTATCCCTATCTTCTGACCAACCAATAAAATAGCACATAAACTTAGGTAGGTCATACTAGCGAAGGTATTCCCTGCCTCTCCCTCCTAGTACTATTCTCACATCTTAGCCAGGATCATATCCCTATGCTCGATATCAAATCGTGACGCCCCCAAAATTAGGTATACATCACCATCTTGGGTCGCCACTTACATGGTATGTAATTTAAAACAACTTATTAACATAAAGCGTGGTATAATACGACATAAAGCGTGAGTTTAAATACAAATATCGTCTACTAGATATTATACAAACTCAAACAAAAGTCCTCATTACAATTATTATTACACTATTTTACGTAATAGTGAGGACTACTAATGCTATCTTCAGACCATCACTCGTTTCCCCGACTCGTCCCGGCTATATTCTCATTTCTCAAGAGAACGGTGAAAGAAAGGGTGAGCTCAACTAGCCCGAAGAAGAAATATTATGACTAAGATAATGCGTAATAAATTATCAATAGTCTTCAACAATGTTAAACCGATAAAATACAATAGACAACCGGTTTAACTGCAGAAATGAATATGCAATCCATTAAAAGAGTCAAGTAGAAAATAAAGTCTACTATCTTTTAGGTTTAAAAAGTTTTTCATCATTTGTTATAATGAGACTCACTTTAATAAATATTCCACATCATCGAATCACCCCCGCACTACTACCAAGGATATTCTTTTTAGTATCACGACCACAATTATTCATGCACTCACTACGGCCAAGAATATTTGTGTATTCATTAATGGTCATGATCATGCCAACAATCGCCCACCAATGCACTACTGACCATCGAGGATTTTTATCACATCATTTGTAACATTACGGCCATGATTACACCGAATAGTCTCGGTCATAATCATACCAAGTCCATCTATGCACTACAAAGCCACGATGACTTTCAACATAATATAAACATGAGGATGATGACAATGCTATAAGAATTCAATAAAACAAGTTCAAGAATTATTTTATCCAGAATTATTAACGCCCAAATTAGTAAAATTCAAGAATGATCGTAAGAATATTTCCATGAAAAGATATTGGATGAAACGCAAATATCAAGGATATTCTACTAATTTCATGGAGTATAGAAGTCAAAGTTTTAACTAACTCGGGTATAATAAAGAATGGAATAACAAAAGAAATCACCATGCATGCGGTATTGCATGATAGACAAAAGTTATTCCAACAGTAATAATAATAACGGAACTGTGTCGGGTGAAATTCACACCGACAGGATGTTCCAAATGTAATAATAAAGATGGAACCCAGATCCGGTGTAAAACACACGATAGGATATTCCAACAGAATGATAAAGAGCGGAACCAGTCCGGTGTAAAACACATGCATGTGATGTTCCAACGTAATAATAATAAAGAGCGGAACCAGTCAGGTGTAAAAAAACACATGCATGGATGTTCCAACAGAATAATAATAAAGATGGAACGTGTCCGATGTAAAACACATGCATGCAGGATGTTCCAATGTAATAATAGAAGAATGTCACCAAGTATAGGGTAAACCGGCAGTATACAAAAGTTATTCCAAATGTAATAATAAGCAATGGAATAACAACATTCTCTTCATGAATAAAAAAGAATAACACCCCTTACTTTTGGTAGGAGATTGAATAATGCAAAGAGCAGTAGTAACAAAATACTCTTCTTTCTTTCTCTTATTCTTTCTATACTTTCTCTCTCTATAGCTTGAATGAATTAAGTGAAAAATAATGAAGCCCTAGGCCTCTATTTATAGAAGATTTCTAGCTTAAGACCGCCGTGTGAAAAGGCAAGTGGCTCGACGACTAATGATGTGAAAAGAAAAGTGGTTTGGCCTTTGTAATGTGAAACGACAAGTGGTTCGACGCTCTTTGTAATGTGAAACGACAAGTGGTTCGACGTCCGGTAAAGGTAATTACTATTAACGAAGGTAAATACTATTGACGAAGGTAAATACTATTCATAAGGGTAATTACTATCGACGAAGGTAATTACTATCGACGAAGGTAAATACTATTCAAAAGGGTAATTACTATCGACGAAGGTAAATACTATCGATTGAAGAGACTCTTAGATGATGACATATACGAGCCCCCATAAAATAATCAAACTTACCACAAATCATAACACATATTTAATCTTTCAACAATTATTAATCATTTATAACTTGTCGTCTCAATTATTGATTTAATACTATAACATATTATATGATGATGATCTTGTGACAATAATTGAATCAATAATATAAGAGATATGATGCAGCAATTACTGTAGCAATAATTGAGCATAGCTGAGTGACTTCTCACGTAAGCATCAATAATCAATACCGTGTGCTACTATGCAACCACGCGTATTACTGTACTTTTACCACCGGGTAGTTCAATAGTTTTAACGGTAACACCTCCGCCGTTATTTTTATAAAATATTTTTGTCGTTTTCTCAATCCGACAATAATTCTGTTGTGGGGTCCACCAATGATTGAGCCGTTGTACGAATATTCCCTAAAAAGAATATTCCCCAACCAAACGAATATTTTATAACAACTTGCATACTTTGCAAAATTTATAAATATTACCCACAACTATAACATTATATCAAATTTATTCCATAATATTCAAAAATAATATTTATAGAAAAATTCATCTTTATTTATAAAAGTTGGGGTCTTACAAAAATTCTAATTATAATTTAGAAATATTCATTTTCTATTTTGAAAATCGAAATTCGAAAATCTTAGAAATTAAATTACAAACCCTAAGGATTTTTCAAACCCTAAATATTTCCAAACCCTAAACCTTAACCAAACCCTAAACCCTAAGGGTTTGGACCATTTACATAAATGCTATTAAAATTAAATGGGAAATAACTATAATACCCTTTTGTACATTATTGAGGCTAACATGTAGGTTTTGACCTTAGGTGAGTGGTTCACCAAATCTAACCACTCCATGTGCATTATATCCAGCAAGCTCAGCCATTTTGAAAGCCACATATAATGTATTATTACATTATATAAGATTAAAGAGAGAGAAAAAGACTCACTTTATTTCTCATATGAACCAAGACCTTCTCTCTCTAGAAATTCGGAAATAGGAAGTGAGAGATAGTAAGATACAAAGCTTAGATCATGTGTTAGCATTTCAAGGTCAGAAAACAATAATCAGATTCAAGATTTGGACATTCGAAAGGTATAAAACCCTAATTCTAGAAATCATGTAATATGATGTTAGTTGTTGTAATTTATTGGTTAAAGTTGTGTATTAGGGTGTCTACAAGTGATCCGGGTTGATAGATCATGGATCTATAACACTTAGATGCACGAATCAATCATTTTTAGAAATCTGGAAAAATGGAAAAAATATGGCCTGACTGTTGAATGTCAGAGCCTCTAGATCTTTATGTCTTAACTATTTTGTGTGTTTGATGTTTTGGATGTGTTCTATGTCATGAGGTGTGACGCCCCCAAAATAGGTATACAACACCCATTCTGAGTCGTCAAAATACATGGTACAGATACAACTACAACTTTATTAATACAACATAAAAACTGTGACTTTAAATACAAATATTGTCATCTAGACAATATCTACACTCAAATAAGTCCTCATTACAATTATTGATACATTATTTTACAAAAATGGTGAGGACTACTAAAACGACTTTCTAGAACCTTCATTCCATACCCCGACTAGTACTCGCTACATTCTAGCCTCCTGAGAAGAAAAATGGAACAAAAGGAAAAGGGTGAGCTCAACTAGCTCAGTAAAGAATATTATGACTAAGATAACATAGAACAAATTATCGTTAGTCTTCAACAGGAAAAATCTAATAGAATCTGATAGACAATCGCTTTTAAATCAATCTTCGCAATGAAATAATAATTCATTAGAAGAGTGAAGTAGAGAATGCAATCTACTATCTTCTATATATGAATTTAAAAGTTCATCGTTGATATTTTATCCTCGTAACATCAATCAATATATATCTCCGAATTAAATATTCATCTTTGCACTATAGGCCAAAGATATTCATCGATTGGTCATGTTCATCTAAACACTGCTCATCTTGCACTACGCCAAAGATATTCATCGAAAATCATTCATCTTTGTACTACATGCCAAAGATATTCAGTAATATCATCATTTAGGACTGAGGATGATGAAAAATATTTTAAAGAAAACGAATCCAGTGAAACAAAAGAATAAATATAAAGGATTCGTATTTCAGCTATTCCATGTCCAAAAATACCTCATAAATAAACATAATGGAGTAAAATTCAAGAATGATCAAAACATGGATACAATCAAAGCTAGTATCCATAATAGATATTTTGGACAAAAAATAAAAATATAATTTTTCTGTGAATAGTGTCGTATTCGTGAATAGTGTCGTATACGTGAATAGTGTCGTATACGTGAATAGTAACACCGACACCAAAAGATAGAAATTTCACAAGAAAATCATCATGCTTCATGAATAGTACTCGTGAATAGTAACTCGTGAATAGTAACCCCGACATGAAAAAGTTTCAAATTTGATAAAAAGTTCCAACCAATATTTCGGCATAATGATATTAAAGAAATAGTATCACTTACGAAGAAAATAACATCCTTTACCTTGTAAAAACAGTACTTTTAGTTGAAACACCGGATATAAGCTATGACTTGAACTTGCACTGTATAGCAACACTCAAAGTATATAAATACTCACAAGAATACACTCAATATATCGAGAGAGAAAGAGAGAGAAAACTTCAGTTTCTATTGTAATTTTCAATTCTAACCTAAGCACCCTATTTATAGGAAATTGCTTAGAACACCAAAGTAGAAAATTTAATATAATATAATTATATTTACAAAATTTTCAAGCCCACCTCTTGAATCTGAATTCAGCCACCTTGCACATGTTTAATGTAGCCCACCAAGCAAAAAAAAACAATTTTGTAATTAATAATAATTAAAACTTTCAAAAACCAATTATTTTGGAACTACGGAACTTCAATAATTCATAATAAATAGCCCTTTTATCAGAAAAATTCACACCACGTGTCTTTTTCATAGGAAATTTCATTCTCTACAACTTTACAGAAGAAAGTTTTTCCAAATTCCAAACAGAATTGACCGAATCCACAAACGGACGATTTTACAGGCTATAATCAAATTTCAGTCAAGAAATGGGGTCCACCGACACACAAAACATGTGTTAATCATTTAATGCAACTAAAATAATCTTCCTCCTCATATACTCATATATCCCACATTTATTGTAAAAATATCATCATTATTATATTATAATAATATAATATAATATCAATTTTTAACAATTGTCACTTTAAAAATTTTCTCCATCTATATCCACATAAAATCAATATTTTTCTCATCATAGAAATCAATAATTAATTATTCAAAAATAATATTACAGAATCACAGTACTGGCAACCAGGCCGTTCCCAGGAAAGAGGTGGATTTCCAATAAGAATTTCTCCTTACTGGCGCGCAAATAGGTTACCAAACCTCTCTTTAGACAGAACTTTCTAGACATTGCCAATAATGTTTTCTAATAATATTATTCAGATAATATGAATTATTGCTTCGATAATGGAAAATAATTCGTAGTGACAATTATTGAAACAACAAAGAATATAAAATATCAACGCAAACAATTATTGAATTAATAAAATAAAATATTGAATAAGTATTCATCTTTGTAACAATTATTAAGTAGTGCCTTCTTACGTAAGAATCAATAATTGGTGCAATACCGTGGTGCATCGTGTAACAACGTGTATTACTGTGTTTTAACCACCGGGTATTCCAACAAGATAATCAGAATAACTACGTTGTTATTTATAAATAACTTATCCTTGTCGTTTTTTTTATCCAATTGCTTTCCGTTATGGGGCCCACACAAAAGGTCGCTACTGGCCGCATTTAATATTCCCGACAAGTAAGAATATTCCACTTCACCAAACGAATATTCTCCGATAAAAATGAATATTTTATAACCACTTGCTTATTTGAAATATTTGTGCATTTTACCCATAACTAACCACATTAATCAAATCAACCTTTACTATTTCAAAATAATAAATAGAGGAATTTAAATTTCATTTATTAATAATTTGGGGTCTTATAACCTTCCCTCCTTATGAAATTTCGTCCTCGAAATTGGACGTGACGACTGTGTGTTTGAAAAGATGAGGATACCTCGCTTTTATTTTCGTTTCCAACTCCTAGGTCATTTCCTCAATATCATGGTTTCTCCACAAAACTTTAACTTGTGGTATGACCTTCGTGTGTAGGACATGCTCCTTTCTATCCAAGATCTTGACAGGTACCTCTTCGTACGTTAAGTCTTCGGCTATCTCGTCTGGTTCTAACTCAATAACGTGGTTTGGGTCTTTCACATATTTACGTAGCACAGATATATGAAAAACATTATGAACACGAGACATACTTGGAGGTAACACGAGTCTATAGGCCATATTTCCTACTCGGTCAAGAATCTGGAATGGACCAATAAATCGTGGATTGAGCTTTTCTTTCTTCCCAAATCTTGTAACTCCCTTCCATGGAGCCACACACAATAATACATGATCCCCAATGTCAAATTCAACGTCCTTTCGATGAAGATCCGCATAACTCTTTTGTCGATCTTGTACCGTTTGTATACGTTGTCGAATCGTTTGAATCTTCTCTGTAGTCATTCGTACCAACTCTGGTCCCAACAACGTTGCTTCTCCCACATCATCCCAATATACTGGAGAGTCACACTTTCGTCCATACAATGCTTCAAATGTAGCCACACCTATACTTGTCTGATAACTGTTGTTGTAGGAGAATTCCACCAATGGTAGGTACTTATCTCAACTCCCTTTGAAATTGAGGACACAAAGTCTTAATAGATCTTCAAGAGTTTGAATAGTCTTCTCTGATTTCCCGTCCATTTGAGGATGGTATGCCGAACTGAACCGTAAATCCGTGCCCATAGCTTTTTGCAAGCTAACCCAAAATCTTGAAGTAAATCTTGGGTCACGATCCGAAACTATGGATACTGGCATGCCATGCAATCTCACAATCTCATTTACATACATTCGAGCAAGACGTTCAAGGGAATAAGTCTCCCGTATCGGCAAGAAATGAGTAGACTTGGTTAATCTATCAACAATAACCCAAATAACATTTATGCCTTGAGAAACCGTGGGAAGACCCGTAACGAAATCCATGGTAATGTGTTCCCACTTCCATTTCAGAATCTCAAGTGGTTACAATGGACCTTTTGGCACTTGATGCTCCGCCTTTACACGTTGACAAGTTTAACACCTCGATATAAACTTCGCGATCTCTCTCTTCATATTGTTCCACCAAAATGTATGTCAAAAATCACGATACATTTTGGTACTTCCAGGATGGATTGCAAATGGTGTATTGTGTGCCTCCATCATGATCTTGTACTTCAAATCAGAATCATTAGGAACACAAAGTATGGAGTGGACTCGAAGTATTCCTTCTTCATCGATTCTTGCTTCTGGAATAGCACCTTCTTGCACTTTCTTCTTCATACGCATCAGTTCTGGATCCGTGGCTTGAGTAACTTTAACTTTATCGATTAAAGTTGGTTCTACACGTATACTTGACATCATTGCATGGGTCCCCGGAGTCTTGAATTCTATCTTCATCTTTTATAAATCACACAAAATAGGCCTTTGTGTTAACAACATCGCACTCGTTCCCGCATATGATCTTCTACTCAATACGTCAGCTACCACGTTCACTTTTCCAGGATGGTATTGAATGGTGTGGTCGTAGTCTTTCAATAGCTCGAGCTAACGTCGTTGCCGCATGTTGAGTTCCTTTTGGGTGAAGAAATATTTGAGGCTTTTATGGTCTGAACATATCTCCACTTTTTCCCCATATAGATAGTGCCTCCAGATCTTTAGCGCGAAAACGACTGCTGCCAACTCTAGATCATGAGTAGGATAATTCATCTCATATTCTTTAAGTTGTCGCGAGGCATAGGCTATGACTTTCCCACGTTGCATGAGAATACATCCTAACCCTTTGCCTGAAGCATCGCTGTAGATAACAAATCCATTTGAACAAGATGGTATTGTCAAAATAGGTGCCGAAATGAGTCTCCTCTTGAGATCTTGGAAACTCTTCTCGCATTCCTCGCTCCATACGAATTTTGTATCTTTATGAGTCAACTGAGTTAACGGAGTAGCGATTCGAGAAAATCCTTCAACGAATCTCCAATAATAACCAACTAAGCCTAGAAAGTTACATATTTCAATTACCGACTTAGGTTGCTCTCAGCTATGAGTCATATCCTAACCTTGGATAGCACGTCACAATGACACCTATCAGTTTACTATCGCACGAATATGGCGTCCCCTACGGAGAGTTTGGCTTCGGTGCATTCCACAAAAGAAGTTACCAGATAGAGGCTTGGTTATCAACTTCTATAGTTGGGTTTTTAACTCCTGAAGTTCAATAGGAGCCATTCGTTATGAGATTTTAGAAATGGGTTTTGTACCAGGTTCAAAGTTGATACAAAATTCAATATCACGCTCTAGGAGTAGGCCAGGAAATTTTTCTGGAAATACGTCAGGAAATTTACTAACAACAGAAATATCATTTAAATCTGACATATTTTTGTTCAAGTCCATAACATGGCTAAGAAAGCTTGACATCCGTTTTTCAATAAACGAATGACTTTACAGCTTGATATGAAAGAGTTTGACTTCAATGGTTTGGTTGCTTGAATTCGAATAGCAGGTTGCTTAGGAATATGAAAACTAACAACCTTACAAAAGCAATCAATTTGGTATGATGAGTAGTTAACCAATTAATCCCTAAAATCACATCAAAAGCAAGTATCTTTAAAGAGATAAGGTCAACAGGTAAGGTGATGGTGCCAACTTGGATCAAACAAGATTTATAAACAGTGGATGTAACGAAAGTTTCTCTTAACAGAGTTTCCACAGATAAATCAAAGTCTAATTTCTCTGGAGTCAAGTTTAAACGTTGAGCACAAGCAGGAAAAATAAATGAATGGGTAGAATCGGTATCTAATAAGGTATAGACTTCGCAAGAATTTATAATTAACTAACCCGTGCTAACTTCGTTCGGGTTCCTCGCATTTTGACCAGTCACGAAAAACGCTCTTCCAGGAACCGTTGACTTTGACTATTCTGGGACAGCCTTTTGAGTCACCATCCCCGCTGGACTTGATTTTTCTACATTGCAATCTCGAGTGATATGTCCTTCCTTTCCACAGTTATAACATACCTTAAACTGTTGTGGGCAGTTTGGGTTGATATGTCCTTCTTTTTCGCACTTATAGCATATGACCGGTGGTCGTTCTCCTCCCTTAAAACCAGTTGCTGCTGGTGGTGACGTCTTCGTATTGCTATTGTTTAATCTCCTCTTTTTAAAATATCCTCCCGACTCGCTTCTTCTATTCTCATGGCCATGATTACCACCAGAGTGGTTGTCGCTCTTGTCCGTATTTTTCTTTCTCCGCTGGTTATCGTTGTTCTGATGACTGCTGTCACCGGTATGATCTTGGTTGTGGTCCCTCGGTTGACCGTACTCGTTATCTCGCTCTAATAATTGAGCCCTGTTGACAACATCTGAATAGAGAGAAAATTTATGAGAAATGAGATATTGACGTCGCAGGTTTCAAACCTCTAAGAAACATCCGCGTCACACGCTCCTCATTCTCCACCAAATGAGGTGCAAACACGACAACTCGCAAACTTCGCCTCGTCTTTGGGACACCATCATGTTATTTCGCTCCCGATCTAATAAACTATACCTCCTTCATATAGCGAATACTTTCAGAAAAGTACTTGTTATTGAACAGTTTCTGAAATGTCTCCCAAGATATGCTGAGTGCGGCTGGATGGGTACGCTTCACGGACTCCCACCAGTAGTCTGCCTCGTCACGGAACATAAAAGTGGCGAATGGAACCTTATGTTCCTCCGTGCATCCCAAGACATCAAATATCTTGATAATTTGTTTAACCCACATCTCTGCCTTGATCGGATCTGGCTTTCCAATAAATTCTGGTGGTCCCAACTCTTTGAACTGCTTGGCTGTGACAAACCGTGAATTGCTATCATTTCCTCCTCAGTATTTTGAACACGAAGTCTCCTCGTTCGATTTTTTGCATGAAGCGCAAAAAGCTTCTAAATATCCCATCGCTCATCATCTCGCTTCGGTGGTGTTGTTCACGGGAGGAACATTGCCCGACTTTGCAGACGTTTCTCCTCGTTGGTGAGCACAGTGTCTCCACGGTCTTATTTACTCCACTATTAACATTCTCAGTCGACATTCTCAAATACTGCCATAAAACAAGGGTTAATTTAACAAATTAACATATCACATAATATTCCTATATTATGACCGACAAATAAGCTTAAGTAGGACACACTAGCGAAGGATTTACTTGTCTCTCCCCTCCTAGTTCTATTTCCTGATCTCCACCAGAGATCATATCCCTAAGCTCTGATACCAACTGTGACGCCCCCAAAATAGGTATACAACACCCATTCTAAGTCGTCAAAATACATGGTACAGATACAACTACAACTTTATTAATACAACATAAAAACTATGAGTTTAAATATAAATAATGTCATCTAGACAATATCCACACTCAAATAAGTCCTCATTACAATTATTGATACATTATTTTACAAAAATGGTGAGGACTACTAAAACGACTTTCTAGAACCTTCATTCCATACCCCGACTAGTACTCGTTACATTCTCGCCTCCTGAGAAGTAAAATGGAACAAAAGGAAAAGGGTGAGCTCAACTAGCCCAGTAAAGAATATTATGACTAAGATAACATAGAACAAATTATCGTTAGTCTTCAACAGGGAAAAATCTAATAGAATACAATAGACAATCAGTTTTAAATCAATCTTCGCAGCGGAAATAATAATTCATTAGAAGAGTGAAGTAGAGAATGCAATCTACTATCTTCTATATATGAATTTAAAAGTTCATCGTTGATATTTTATCCCTGTAACATCAATCAATATATATCTAGAATTAAATATTCATCTTTGCACTACAAGCCAAAGATATTCATCAGTTGGTCATGTTCATCTAAACACCTGTTCATCTTTGCACTACGAGCCAAAGATATTCATCAGAAAATCATTCATCTTTATACTACATGCCAAAGATATTCAGTAATATCATCATTTAGGACTGAGGATGATGAAAAATATTTTAAAGAAAATGAATCCAGTGAAACAAAAGAATAAATATAAAGGATTCGTATTTCAGCTATTCCATGTCCAAAAATACCTCATAAATAAACATAATGGAGTAAAATTCAAGAATGATCAAAACATGGATACAATCAAAGCTAGTATCCATAATAGATATTTTGGACGAAAAAAGAAAATTTAATTTTTCTGTGAATAGTGTCGTATTCGTGAATAGTGCCATATACGTGAATAGTGTCATATACGTGAATAGTAACTCCGACACCAAAAGATAGAAATTTCACAAAAAAATCATCATGGTTCATGAATAGTAACTCGTGAATAGTAACTCATGAATAGTAACCCCGACATGAAAAAGTTTCAAATTTGATAAAAAGTTCTAACCAATATTTCGGCATAATGATATTGAAGAAATAATATCACTTACGAAGAAAATAACATCCCTTACCTCAAAAAAAGCAAGTACTTCTAGTTAAAAACAGGATATAAGCTATGACTTGAACTTCATGATCAGTATAGAAACACTCAAAGCATCAAAATACTCACAAGAATACATTCAATATATCGAGAGAGAAAGAGAGAGAAAACTTCAGTTTTTGGTGTGATTTTCAATTCTAACTTAAGCACCCTATTTATAGGAAATTGCTTATTAGAACACCAAAGCAGAAAATTTAATATAATATAATTATATTTACAAAATTGTCAAGCCCACCTCTTGAATCTGAATTCATCCACCTTGCACATGTTTAATGCAGCCCACCAAGCAAAAAAAAATGATTTTGTAATTAATAATAATTAAAACTTTCAAAAACTAATTATTTCGAAACTACGGAACTTCAATAATTCATAATAAATAGCCCTTTTATCAGAAAAATTCAAACCACATGTCTTTTTCATAGGAAATTTCATTCTCTACAACTTTACAGAAGAAAGTTTTTCCAAATTCCAAATAGAAATTGACCGAATCCACAAACGGGCGATTTTACAGGCTATAATCAAATTTCAGTCAAGAAATGGGGTCCACCGACACACAAAACATGTGTTAATCATTTAATGCAACTAAAATAATCTTCCTCCTCATATACTCATATATCTCACATTTATTGTAAAAATATCATCATTATTATATTATAATAATATAATATAATATCAATTTTTAACAATTGTCACTTTAAAAATTTTCTCCATCTATATCCACATAAAATCAATATTTTCCTCATCATATAAATCAATAATTAATTATTCACAAATAATATTACAGAATCACAAGATCTTGGCAACTGCACTGTTCTCCAGGAAAGAGGGGATTTCAATAAGAATTTCTCTTCTTGGCGCCGCAATTAGGTGGCCAAACCACTCCTCAGATGTAACTTTCTAGACATTGCCAATAATGTTTTCTAATAATATTATTCAGATAATATGAATTATTGCTTCGATAATGGAAAATACTGTGTAGTGACAATTATTGAAACAACAGTAATATAAAATATCAACGCAGCAATTATTGAATCAATAAAATAAAATATTGAAAATATAGACTCATCGTAACAATTATTGAGTAGTGCCTTCTTTACATAAGAATCAATAATTGGTGTAATACCGTGTGTGCTCTTGTGCAACAACGTAGACATCGTGTTTTAACCACCGGTATTCCAACGATGATAATTAAGTAATAACTACGCCGTTATTTATAAACAACTTATACTTGTCATTTTCTTCATCCAATCGATTTCCGTTATGGGGCCCACACAAGGCTGCGCCGTCGTACAAATATTCCCCGACAGTAAGAATATTCCACGACCAAACGAATATTCTCCGATAAAAATGAATATTTTATAACCACTTATTTATTTAAAATATTTGCGCATTTTACCCATAACTAACCACATTAATCAAATCAACCCTTACTATTTCAAAATAATAAATAGAGAAATTTAAATTTCATTTATTAATAATTTGGGGTCTAACACGAGGACTGTGATCTAAAACAAGAAACAAGACCAGATCATGAATATATTGAGAGATACGTGCAGTCAAACCGCGTTGACCGACCACGAATTCTGGTTTCTGGGTAACCCAGAAACCTAGAAATTCCTGACAAGCTTTTGCAAGCCCCTGATCTTGCTGTCTTTTCATTGTTTGGCCATGTTGTTGTTTTGGTGTTGTAGTATGACATAAGTACTACACACTAGTGTCCTTAGATCACCTATATCTGTAGCAGATTCATATATAACCTTGGTCAAAGTATAGTTGACCGACTGTTCTTGACGAAATCTGGAAAACCCAAAAATCGTGAAGAACAGCACCTGACATCACTTTGACCGGCCTTGATCTCTCAAATGGTATGTTTTTTTTTTATTACAATAGTTTTATAAACTTGTGCTATGACATCATTACTATTGTGACGCCCCCAAAACAGGTATACATCACCCATCTTGAGTCGCCAGATACATGGTACATAATTCAAATACAACTTAATAATACAACTGTCGTGTACAATACGAAAAAACATAAACTGTGAGTTTGAGTATAAATATTGTCTACTAGAGAGTATACAAACTCAAAAGAAGTCCTCATTACGATTATTATCACACTATTTCACAGAATAGTGAGGACTACTAATGCACTATCTAGGACCATCACTCTGTTCCCCGACACGTTCCAGCTATATTCTCATTTCCTGAAGAGAATAATGAAAGAAAGGGTGAGCTCAACTAGCCCAGTAAGAAATATTATGACTAAGATAATGCAGAATAAATTATCATTAGCCTTAAACAGTGTTAAACTGATACAATATAACAAACATCAAGTTTAACTGTAGCGGAACAAGCAATCCATTAAAAGAGTCAAGTAGAAAATAAAATCTACTGTCTTCTATGATTTAAAAGGTTTTTCGTCACTTTTATCGCTGGGACTCAGCTTAATAAATAATCCACATCATCGAATCACCCCGCGACTACTGACCGATGATATTCTTTAGTATCACGACCACAATTATCCATACACTACGGGCCAAGAATATTTGTGTATTCATTAATGGTCATGATCATACTAACAACTGTCCATCAATGCACTGCGGGCCAATAAGGACTTTTACCACATCATTTGTAACATTACGGTTATGATTACAAGAATAATCCACGGTCATAATCATACCAAGTCCATCTATGCACTACAGGCCACGAGATGACTTTCAACAAAATATAAACATGAGGATGATGACAATGATATAAGAATTCAATAAAACAAGTTCAAGAATTAATTTATCCAGAACTAATAATGTCCAAATTGTCAACATGATCTTTGCTTTGTAGAGTAAAATTCAAGAATGCTCGGAAGAATATTTCCATGAAAAATCTTTGGATGAAGCGCAAATATCAAGGATATTCCACTAATTTCATGGAGTATAGAAGTCAAAACTTTAACCAAATGAGTATAATAAGGAATGGAATAACAAAAGAAATCACCGTGCATGTGATAGGCTTACGCAGCAAAGTTATTCAACAGAATAATAATTATCGGAACTGTGTGCGGCGAAGCGCTATGCATACATGATATTCAATAGAATAATAAAGGCGGAATTAGAGTGCGGCGTAAAACGCATGTATACGATATGATATTCAATGAATAATAATAGATGGAATCAGTCCGGTCAATGCGTAAATTACGATATTCCAACATAATAATAACGAATGGAATATCAGAAGAATTTCACCAAGTATAGGGTAGCCCGTGTATACAGGTTATTCCAACAGAATAATAAATAATGGAATAACAGAAGTTCTCTTCATGAATACAAAAGAAATAATACCCCTTACGAGTACAACAAATAATATTCCCTACCTTAAGAAGAAGAGTACTGGATATATGAGTAGTGAAGTAGTAGAATTCTTTTCTTCCTTCTCTCTATAGTTTATCTCTCTAGAGTTTCAGTGAATTCGTAAGAAATAATGAATGAATGAGCTTCTATTTATAGAAAAATGGGTGCATATAGTAACTAACTCATGAAGCGGTCAGATTGATTTACTTTAATCGAAGGTCCATATTTAAAGTAAAATCTTTTAAATAAAATATAATATATTCTATTTATAATCTAATAAAATGAATAACTTTATAAAAGATTTTACTATGCAAATACTATCAGAGCACTATGCAAACACTATGCATAATAAAATATAATATATTCTAATTATTGTCTAATAAAACAAATAACTTTATAATAGTATTATGTTTTATATAAAAAGATTTTACTATGCAAAACACTATATGAGATTAATTATGCAACACTATGCATAATAGAATATAATATATTCTATTTGTAGAATAACTTTATAAAAGTATTCTATTTTATATAAAAGATTTTACTATGCAAAAAACACTATGCAACACTATGCATAATAGAATATAATATATTCTATTTATAGAATAACTTTATAAAAGTATTACATTTTATTACATTAATAATACCAATAAAACAAAACCGAGTGACTTATCACATAAGCATCAATAATCAATCACAGGTATTACTCTTTATGCAACCACGCGTATTCGCATACTTTTAACACCGGGTGTTTCAACGATTAACGGTTAAACTTCCGCCGTTATTTTCATAAAAGTATTTTTGTCGTTTTTCAATCAAACAATAATTACATTTATAGGGTCCACCAATGATTGTGCCGTTGCACGAATATTCCCTGATAAAACAAATATTCCCCGACCAATCGAATATAATATGACAACTTGCATACTTTGCAAAATTTATAAATATTACCCACAACTCTAACATTATCTCAAATCCACACCATAATATTAAAAAAAAATATTTCGAGAAAATTAAATCTTTATTTATAAAATATGGGGTCTCACAATCTTCCCTCCTTATAAAATTTCGCCCTCGACATTTACGTACGTACCTGATTTGTCGAAGAGGTGAAGATACCTTGACTTCATTTCAGATTCTAATTCTTGAGGTATAACTTTTGAGTGTTGAATACGATCCTTCTTATCCAAGATTTTAACACGTATCTCCTCATACGTTAAATCTTCTGCTATCTCATCTACTTTAACTTAATAACGTGGTTCGGGTCATCCACATATTTACGTAACATCGATACGTGAAAAAAAATGTTATGAACACGCGAAATACTTGGCGGTAAAACGTGTCTATAGGCCACAGCTCCTACTCGATCAAGGATTTTAAATGGGCCAATTAAATTGAGGGTTGAGATTTTCTCTCTTAGTCAATTCTTACTTCTAGAATAACGCCCTCTTGAACCTTCTTCTTCACATTCATCAGCTCCGGGTATGTAGCTTGAGCGGCTTTAACTTTATCGATTAAAGTTTATTCTAATCGTATATTCGTTATCTTCACGTGGGTTCATATATTCGCACTTGTAACCGCATACAATCTTCTACTCAACGCGTTAGCTACCATGTTCGCACTTCCACGATGATATTGCATGGTACGATCATAATCTTCAACAACTCGAGCCAACGTCTTTGGCGCATGTTACGTTCATTTTAAGTAAAGAAATATTTGAGGGTTTAAGAAATGAGTTTTGTACTGGGGTCAATACAAAATTCAATTTCACGCTCTAGGGGTAGGCTAAGAAGTCTTCAAGAATACGTCAGGAAATTTATTAACAATAGAAATATCATTCAAAACTGTGACCCTCATCCAAGACTTGGATAGTACGTCACATTGATACCTATTAACTTGTCATCGTCATTTACGACATCGCCTACAGAAAGTCTGGATTCGGTGCATTCCACATAAGAAAGTCAACAACGAAATGACCGAGGCTCTTTACTTATGGCTTGATATGACAATGATTGACTTTAGTGGTTTGGTTACTTTGAATTCGCATAACAGGTTGGTTAGGAGTATGAAAACTAACAACCTTACAAAAAGAATGATGAGTAGTTAACCAATCTATTCCTAAAATCACATCAAAGGCAAGTATTTTCAAAGAGATACAATCGACAGGTAATGTGAAGGTGTTGATTTGAACAAGATTTATAAATAGTGGAGGTAACGAAGGTTTCTCCCAACTGAGTTTAAACAGATATATCAAAGTCTAACTTCTCTGGAGTTATCTTCAAACATTGAACACAACTAGGTGAAATAAAAGAGTAAGTAGAACTGGTATCTAACACGGTATAGACTTCGCAAGAGTTTATGACTAACATACCTGTGATAATTTTATTCAGGTTCCTCGTCACGAAAAAAAAAACGCTCTCTCTTAAACTACCGGCTTTGGCTTGTCTAGGACATCCTTTGGCATTACTATCCCAGCTGGAATTGACTTCACCATACGATAAAATCGAGCTAGATGACCTTCTCTTCCGCAATTAAAACACGTTTTGGATTGCTGCGTGCAGTTTGGACGGATGTGTCCCTCCTGTCCGCATTTGAAACATACAACCAGTGGTCGTTCTTCTTCCTTTGAAACGGGTGCTGGTGCCGACGTCCTTACGTCATTATTGAACCTTCTCTTCTTGAAATATCCATTCTTATTATTTTGGCCATGATTACCACCAAAGTGGTTACCATTTTTGGCATGTTGATTCCCTCCATGCATATTGTCACTTCTTTGATGACTGTTATCACCGGTATTATCATTTTGCCGGCTACTCTCTTTTGGTTTGGTTGACTCATTATCGCGCTCCAATAACTGAACCCTATTAACAACATCTGAATACAAACACAGTTTATGAGAGATAAGATATTGACGTATCTCAGGTTTCAAACCTCTTAAAAACATCCGTGTCATTCTCTCTTCATTATCAACCAAGTGGGGGACGAAATCGGGACAACTCGGAAAACTTGGCCCGTCTTTGCGACACGGTCATGTTGTTTTGCTCCAACTTGATAAATTCCACCTCCTTCATGTGATTTAATGCTTTCGGGAAAGTACTTGTCATTGAGCGACTCTTGGAACTTCTCCCAAGACATCTTGAGTGTGTTAAATTTGGAGTACGTTTCTGATTCCCACCGGTGATGCGCATCTTCACGCAACATAAAGGTGGAAAAAGGAACCTTTTGCTCCTCGGAGCATCCCAAGACATCAAATATCTTGGTGATCTACTTTAACCACGTCTCCGCCTTAAGTGGTTCTGGCTTTCCCAAAAACTACGGTGGTCCCAGCTCCTTGAATTGCTTAGCGGTGACCCAAGGTGGGTTGCCATTGTTTTCTCTGCATTATGAGCAGAGGCGCTTTTGCACGATGTTGCATGAATTCTAAAAAGCTCCTAAACGCGTCTGCGTCGTTAAATCGATTGATTAGTGTTGTTGTTTACAGGAGAATTATCGTCATCCTGTTGCATATTTTCCTGATTATTGATCTGTGGAGAATCTACAGTCTCCTGTGCTCCATTGCTATTCTCAACATTCTCGGATTTTATTTTCAGATACTGCCACAAAACAAAGGTTAATTAACATGTCACATATTATCTATATACTATGACCGACCAATTAAATACCAAATAAACTTAAGTAGGTCATACTAGCAAAGGAATTCCCTGTCTCTCCCCTCCTAGTTCTTGTCTCACATCTTAGCCAGGGATCATATCCCTAAGCTTTGATACCAACTGTGACACCCCCAAAACAGGTATACATGGTACAGAATTCAAATACAACTGTCGTGTACAATACGACAAAACATAAACTGTGAGTTTGAATACAAATATTATCTACTAGAGAGTATACAAACTCAAAAGGAGTCCTCATTACAATTATTATCACACTATTTCACAAAATAGTGAGGACTACTAATGCACCATCTAAGACCATCACTCCGTTCCCAGACTTCGTTCGACTATATTCTCATTTCACAGAGAAACGGTGAAAGAAAGGGTGAGCTCAACTAGCCCGAGAAGAAATATTATGACTAAGATAATGCGAGAATAAATTATCATTAGCCTTAAAGCATGTTAAAGCGATACAATATAACAAACATCAAGTTTAAGCTGCGTGGAAAAGGCGATCCATTAAAAGAGTCAAGTAGAAAATAAAATCTACTATCTTTTATGATTTAAAAGGTTTTTCATCACTTTTATTATTGGGACTCGACAATAAATAATCCACATCATCGAATCACCCTTTTCTGCCGAGGATATTCTTAAGTATCACGACCACAATTATCCATGCACTATGGGCCAAGAATATTTGTGTATTCATTAATGGTCATGATCATGCCAACAAGCGTCCATCAATGCACTACGGGCCAATGAGGACTTTTACCACATCATTTGTAACATTACGGTCATGATTACACCGAATAATCCACGGTCATAATCATACAAAGTCCATCTACATACCTGAAGCCCTGTAGATGACGTTAAAAAAATATATACATAAGGATGATGACAATGATATAGCGGTAGGGATCAAGAGCATTCTCCTTAAATAGCATTCGCCTTAAATAGCATTCTTTTATTAAAACTACGTCATTTTGGGAGGGACGCGGTGGCATTTTTGTAAATATGCGGTTGCATTGTATTTACAAAAATGCCACCGCTATGCCATCCAAAAACGACGTAGTTTTAATAAAAGAATGCTATTTAAGGCGGAATGCTATTTAAGAAGAATGCTCTTGATCCTTACCGATGATATAAGAATTCAATAAAACAAGTTCAAGAATTAATTTATCCAGGAACTAATAATGTCCAAATTGTCAACATGATACTGCTTTGTAGAGTAAAATTCAAGAATGCTTTCAAGGAAGAATATTTCCATGAAAGAATCTTTGGATGAAGCGCAAATATCAAGGATATTTCACTAATTTCATGGAGTATAGAAGTCAAAACTTTAACCAACTAAGTATAATAAGGAATGGAATAACAAAAGAAATCACCAGGCATGTGATAGACCGCACATGCATGTTATTCCAACAGAATAATAATTAACGGAACCAGGTCCGGCGTAAAACGCACAAACAGGATATTCCAACAGAATAATAATGACGGAATCAGGTCCGGCGTAAAAAGCATGTATGGATACGGGATATTCCAATGAGAATAATAAAAGAACGGAATCGGTAAAGCAGAAAGCCTTGTGACGAGGATATTCCAGCAGAATAATAACGAATGGAATATCGGAAGAATTTCACCAAGTATAGGGTGGCAGCGTATCTGAGTTATTCGATAGAATAATAAATAATGGAATAATGAAGTTCTATTCATGAATACAAAAAAATAATACCCTTATGAGTACAACAAATAATATTCCATACCTTAAGAAGAAAAATCTTTGGATATATGAGTAGTGAAGTAGTAGAATACTTTTCTTCTTTCTCTCTATAGTTTATCTCTACAGAGTTTCAATGAATTTGTAAGAAATAATGAATGAATGAGCTTCTATTTATAGAAAAATGGTCTGCATAATAACTAACTCATGAGCGATCCAGATTGATTTACTTTAATCGACGGTCCATATTTAAAGTAAAATCTTTTAAATAAAATATAATATATTCTATTTATAATCTAATAAAAGCGAATAACTTTATAAAAGATTTTACTATGCAAATACTTATCAGCACCTATGCAAATACTATGCATAATAAAATATAATATATTCTAATTATTGTCTAATAAAATAGATAACTTTATAAAAGTATTATGTTTTATATAAAAGATTTTACTATGCAAAAACACTATGCAGATACCTTTATGCAACACTATGCATAATAGAATATAATATATTCTATTTATAGAATAACTTTATAAAATTATTACATTTTATATAAAAATATTTTTTACTATGCAAAATACTATATGTATAACACTACGCATAATAGAATATAATATATTCTATTTATAGAATAACTTTATAAAAGTATTACATTTTATTACATTAATAATACCAATAAAACAAAATTGAGTGACTTATCACATAAGCATCAATAATCAATCTTTATTTGCAACTATGCAACTACCGCGTATTCTTATACTTTTTTTAACAGGGTGTTTCAACAGATTAACAGTAAAACTTCCGCTAGTTATTTTCATAAAGTATTTTGTCATTTTTCAATCAAGCCAATAATTACATTTGTGGGGTCCACCAATGATTGTGTCGTTGCACGAGTATTCCTTAATAAAACAAATATTCCCTGACCAATCGAATATAATATAATAACTTGCATACTTTGCAAAATTTATAAATATTACCCACAACTATAACATTATCTTAAATCCACACCATAATATTAAAAAAAATATTTCGAGAAAATTAAATCTTTATTCATAAAATATGGGGTCTCACAACTATCATTTAGTATCATAAAAACACTTAGAACATGACCTGAGACCGGATCAATCAAGGTTCAAAAGTAGACCCTAGACACTGCTTGAGTTTCTGGACAACCCAGAAACTCAAGAACAACGTTGTCAGAAGATTGAGAGGCTTTGATCTCTCTGATTTCGTGTCTTATGGCCATGAACTTAGTTGTTCATTGTTGTATTACATGAGTACTACATTTAGCATGCTTGATCTAGCCCAGAAACTTAAGGATCAAGAAGTTACAGTTGGTCAAACCACCTACCCTGTAAACGCACGATGAAGATCTGGGCAGCTCAAGAACAGCTGAAGAACACCTATAGCGACGGTTTTGTCGCTATAGGGCCCTTTAGCGATAGTTTTTTTTTTCTTCTAGAAATTAATTAAAACTATAAAAAAATAGTTTTTAATTATTAAAAATACATAATAAATTCTGAAAAATTATTTTAAAGTCTGAAAAATAGTTTTTAATTATTTAGAGTATATTTCATAAATATTTAATATTTTTGGAATATAAATGGTATTTAATTTATTTAATTTTAATATTAAATAAATTATTTAAAAATGATTTAAATACATGAAAAATAATATTATGTTATAATAAAATATTTTAAGTTATTTTCGGTGACTTTTAATATTTTGTGATGAAATTCATTAATTAATCAATATTAATGATAATTACTTTATTTAATAAATATATTAAATAAATTATGGAAAAATAGAATTAATGATTTAAAATCATATGAAAATGATTTTAGTGTTATAAAAATATTTTAAGTTATAAAATATAACTTTTGATATTTTGTCATGAAAATATTAATATTTTAATATTAAAAGAAATTATCGGATAATGAATTTAAGTGTTTAAAAATCATTTTTAAATGATTTTAAGGTATTAAAAATACTTTGATATATTATAAATATATTATAATATTATAACATATATTTCATTAATATTTGATAATAAATAAATATTAATGATAAAAGAATTATGTGGTATTTAATTTATTTAAATACGTTATTAATGATTAAAAAATTTAAGATAAATAGTAATAATTAATTAAAAATTATTACGAGCTTACGAAAAATATTTTGACTGTTATTAAAATTATCTGAGATAATTGTTAAGTGTTAAGTCAGAGTTTAATTGAACTTAGACTCGATAAAAGTCCGACTAGACTGTCGGGACCTTAGAATTTTATCGAATTCAAGTCAGACTGAAATAGTTTGATCACCTGATACTGAGTCTTATGTGTGTTATAGACTGATAGGTTTATGTGTTATGTGCTATGTGTTTAGGTTATTCTATGTATATATATATATATATATATATATATATATTATAGTATTATATTGTGATAATATTATTCTAATATTGGAGATCTATATTACTAATATTAGGTCTTCGGATAAGGCGATATAAATTGCGTAGCGGTAATCAACGGTTTAGGCAAGTTTGTATTTACTTAACTCTACAAAGAGTTGTTTTATTCGGATAAGCTTATGGTTAATCATTGCTGATTGCCATTTATAATTGTACTCTGTACATATTGCATGTATAAGTCAGGTATGAAAGGCTGATCACCTTCATTACCAGTTGGTTCAGATATATTTGTTCATGTATAATACTTGTTCAGTCATAAATTTGTTCCTGCTAGTTCACAATTATATTGTTGAATTATAGCCAGCCAATTATTCAAATCATTTCAATCATGATATATCGTTATATTATTGAACTTAAACTTGATGGGCAATCCTTATGCTCACCCTTGCTATATCATGATAAAACATTGCAGATTAAGATTTAATGCATCGGAATCTGAGGAAGGATCTGAGCAGATCCGAATTTTAAAGTTAATAAGTACGATTAGATTTGTAATAGTTGTATAATAATAAATTATGTATTGTGTATTAAGTTAAGGTTACTCGACCTTGGGGAAAAGTATGTAAGTTTAATGTATAAACAATTTATGTTCATATCTTCTGCAAAAATAGTGTTAGTGATAGAATGATCGAACCGGATCCGCGGTGATTCGGGACCTCGGATTCAGGGCCGTCACATAACTATAATTTATTCTACATTATCTTAGTCATAATATTTCTTACTGGGCTAGTTTAGTTCACCCTTTGCTTTCATTGTTCTGTTCAGAAAATGAGAATATATGTAATAACCGAAAAATAATATAAAAAAAAATTATTTTGTTTTAAAACATATTTTATGGACTTTGTTTTTTTATTTGGGTCAAACTAGTCATTTAAGTTATGTGGGCTAATAAATAATAATAATGTTGGATATTAAATTTGTAAAATTTGGGCCTTAAAAATTTATTTGGGCTTAATTTATGTGAGTAAAATTAAAATTCTATTTAAATTAAGGAAGTTCATCAATTATATAAATAAATATTTAAACCCTAATCTATCTTAATTCTCACGTACATCTACATCTGATAATTGACAAAAATAAGGAGGCGAGAGGAGAACAAAATGATATATGAAAAAAAAAAGAAGAGAAAATTTTGATTCTTTGTTGAATAGGAAAAACGAAAAGGTATTATAATCTTGCTATTAGTAATGAATGGTTGTAACTTGTAATTGATTGGTATATTGAATTAATTAAACAGGTTCTAAGTTATATGTTGTGTACGTGAATGGCTGTGCATAGAAATTGATGATTGCTTTTCAAAAATAAAAATAAAAAAATGATAAAGTGGTTCAGTTAAAAGTTACTGTACATAATAAGGATTATATATGTTTAGTAGGTTATGTATGATTTCAGTTTTGGCAGACTTTTATTATTACTAAATATACTATTATTATATAGCGATTATATATATATAGATGTAAATGTTGATTGCATGATTACTCTTTAGGTGTTGATTTCTTTTTATATTATATATATATAATATTTTAATCGTATTCAACCATGAAACTTATAAATCAGCATTGGTAAATCAAATTGAAATTATGTATATTAATTTAGATTATTTAATTTTTTAAAACAAGTTATAAAAGTTTTTAATAATAAATTTAATAATATTATTTTATTAATGATTGGTGGATTGTACTTAAATCTTATTAAATTATTTAGATTGAGCGGAGAGAAACTAAGCGTGTTTTTGGATTATACTTTGGGTATTCCATTGCCTAATTCAGTCTGATTAGTACTCCTTGGTGATAATCCTTTTAATGTTGATTTGTTCGTTTTGTTTTTGTTTAGAAGTTAGTTATTGTTTTGCATGTTTGTTCCTTCTCAAATCCACGTGATAGTTTCGTTTTGGAGCATTGATATTTAGAACTCATGTTTGTACTCTTTGAACTTGTTTATCATGGTTAATATTAATTTTGATTTTTGTAGTGATGTACATGTTAGTATGTTTTGGAGACTTGTATTGATAATTCGATTCGATCGAACATGTACGTTAGAACCCTTTTGTTTGGTATTATGTCGCATGTGTTGTGACATGATATTTTGTTAGAATCTGTAGGGTATACGAGCTATAACCCACGTGGGGTACCACATGCATGTCCTCTTGGCATAGAGGCATGACACCTTAAAGTGGCGGTGTGATCGATCCTGGCGTCTCCTTTTTGTGCTCGGTGGGAGTTGGCCATTTGGTGTTTTTGTTGTGGGGCGTATGGGTGCGACCCTAGTTTTTTGTTACGTTACATTACATTATGCGGATTGGTGATGTTTGTGCTAAACACGCCTTCCGATTTCACATACATTGGATTCGCGGTCGATGTGTGTGACTTACTGTGTGGCATTATGTGATTTACTGTGTGGCATTATTTGACTTACTGTGTGGCAAGGTATATTCTATTTTGTTCTGAGCTCGGTATGAAATAACACCCAGCCATTTGATTCAGCCTACTATTTTGTTGTGTTAGTTTTGTTCGTTTCGTTTCAGTTCGTTCGTTTCATTTCATTTAATTGAGTTAGTTATTTTGGTTCATTATTTGTATTTTATATCCGTACCGGGCATTTGGCTCATGCTGTATTTTTCTTCCGGCAGGTAATTAGGGGGATCAAGGGCAAGTGTGATGAGAGCTCCATTCATTCCAATGACTTAGAGATATTCTGTTTAGTCTTGATGTGTCAATTTACTTGAAATTGTAATAATTATTTTAGATTGCGGTTTGAGATAGTTTGAGATTTATTATGGTTGACTTGTGGTATTTATCAGTTATTAAGACTATTCTTTTGTGGCTTTGAGCCTTGCTATTAAATTTATCAATTTTGTTATGTTTTGAGTAACCTCTCTTTCTATTTTGGAAAAGGGGAATTATTCTGAGTTAGTATCGAGCGGAGTTCTTTCTTGTAGAAAACCTATTTAGGTTTGACCTGTGAGTTTTGGGTAGACTTCTGGGTTAGGTTTTTGTTCTATTTGATTTTCCGTTCAGTTATCATATCAGCTATATTCAAATTTGTCTCTAATCTGCTTTGTTTATATTCGTGATCTCTTTCTTAGATGGCTCAAAGATCAACTAGAGTTGCTGGGAGGCGAGGTAACAATAGGGGAAGAGGTGAAGGTCGGGTCAATGCAACGACCTAATGATCAGATTAATGCTCGATTGGCTACCTTGGTGAATCGAGCGATGAACGAGCTTTACCTCGGTTGGTGGCACACAGGTAGTACGAAGCGATCGGTGTTGCCACGAAATTCTGGCGCGGAGAACCAGGAAATAATGGTCCACAAAAAGCGTTGAGGAAGGAATGCGAGATGGTCGTGTCGTCGTGAGGGGGTTCCGATATGCGTGTGGTTGGAAAGGTTTGAAGCGAAACCATAGTCCTTGATTTAGCTCAACTCAATTGATCAAAGAATTGGATTGCTCACCTAGAGAAGATTTTTGATGTATTAGGGTGCTCGGATAATCGAGAGTATTGCTTGCGTTTACAAAATTTGGAAGGGATGCTGTGAGAGGTGGTGGAAAGCGTTGAAAAGCGACAAAGGGTGATGGCTATGTTGAGACACTTAGTTAGGCGGAGTTTTGTGAGGTCTTATCGCAGATACTTCTCACCATTTGGCGATAAAGAGGCCTATGTTAGGGACTATCTGTCCATTCGACGAGAAAGATGATGAGTCCATCACGGACTTCATGACGAGGTTTACTAGGTTGGCGAGGATTTGCGGGAACCTCGGCGAGGGGCTGCAGTGGAACAAGCGGAGAAGTTCAAGTGGCGGATTCATTATAGGTATCATGACATCTTATTAAACAAGTTTCGGACGTGTCGTGATGGCCAATGCGGCCAAAAATATTGAGATGGGCGGCAGGACTTTCGGTCTTCTAAAGCGGAGGGAGTCGAAAGAGGGAGAGATGACCGGCGAGGTCGAACTTGATTCGGCATGGGAGAAGTCGAGGTGGCAGTTGAGCGAGGGAATCGTGGTGGCGGCGAGGGCGATGGCGTGGCGAGAATCAAAAGCGAGGGGCTATCGGCGAGATGCCTCGGCGAGGGCAAAATCGTCGACTTGACTACCTTGGTATGGACAAAATCGTCGGTGAGGGCGAGAATCGTCGCGAGGGCAAAATCGAGGTCGTTATCGAGGACGGTGGTGGGGTAACGAATCTAATTTCGATAACTCCTGTCTTGCTACTTGTGGGGCAAATCATCCGGGAAGGCGGTACCCATGAGACTCAGCGGTGCATGCTTTTTGTGTGGATAGATGGGTCGTATTGCTAGGGATTGTCTTGGGTCCACGCGGAAATGGTGGAGGTGGTGGTGATAATGGTGGCAATGGAGGTCGGCGTCGGGGTGGTGAGTGTTTGCCTTGACATATAATCGGTGGCGAGTGCACGGTATTGTTTACGGCACTCTTTTAGTTGGTGTCGCGAGGCTTCTATTTTATTTGATCTGAGTTCTCTCTCATTCCGTTGTTGCTCGGTCTTTTTGTTCGGCTTTTTGGGCGTGCCATCTCGATCTTTAGATTATGTTATGTTTATTGCTACCCCGATGGGGACTTACATTGTTATTTTCGATTTGTATCGAGGGTGTCAGATAAGTTTTGGGGATAAGATCCGTAGCGTTAATCTTCTTAGATGTGTATGCGATTTTGATGTCATTCTTGGGATGGTGGTTGGATAAACACCAAGCCACTATTGATTGTCGGCGAAGAAGGTTATATTTGGAGATGTGAAGTCTCGAATTCGTGTATCGGGGTTCTCGGTAGAGTAGAGTGGTGAAGTTAATTTGACTTTGAAAATTTGGAAAGTTGGTATAAAGGGTTGTGATGGGTATTTGGCGTTTGTGAAAGATACCTCTAAGGGTGAGTCTCGTATTGAGGATGTTTCGATTGTTGCGTGACTTTTTCGATGTGTTTCTGAGGAGTTGTCGGGGTTGCCACCATGAGCGGGAAGTGGAATTTGCTATTGAGCTTGTTCTGGTGTGGAGAACTATTTCTAAGCGGCCGTGTCGGATGGCACCAGTTATTGGAGTTGCGAGGAATTAAAGGAAGCGATTCAGAGCTGTTAGATCGTGGTGTAATTCAATTAGAGTGTTTGGCGTAGTGGGGTGCTCGGTCTTGTTTGTGAAGAAGAAGGATGGGTACATGAAATTTGTGTATACTACTGAGAGAGTTGAACAAGATCACCATCGAGGAATCGGTATCCATTCTTAGAGGATTGATGACTTGTTTGACCAACCGAGGGGTGAAGTATTTTTCAAAGATAGACTTGAGTTGGGCTATCATCGAGTTGAGGTGAGGATGAGGATATCCCTAAGGCGACACCATTACTCGATATGGGCATTATGAGTTTTGGTGATGCCATTCGGGTGTGACTAACGCCCGGCGGTGTTTATGGATTTGATGAATCGGGTGTTGAGAGAGTATTTGGACCAATTTGTCATTGTCTTTATTGATGACATTTTGGTTTACTCAAGTCTAAGGAAGAGCATGAGGAGCATCTTACATGCGGTGTTGGGGATTTTGCGAGAAAAGAAATTGTATGCTAAATTCTCTAAATGCGAGTTTTGGTTGGAAGCGAGTTGCATTTTTGGGCCACGTTGTTTCTGCTTTGAAGGCATTAAGGTGGATCTGAAGGTTGAGACTATCACTAAATGGCGAAGACCTACTACGGTGTGAGAGATTAGGAGTTTCTTGGGTTTGGCGGGGTATTATAGGCGGTTTGTGGAAGGATTTTCCTTACTTGCCTTGCCATTGACTCGATTGATGAGAAAGGGACGAAGTTTGTGTGGAATGAGGGCGGAGAAGAAGAGTTTTGAGGAATTGAAGAAAGCGACTTCGTGCGGCTCTATACTTGCATTCAAGTCGGGGATAGGAGGTTACCATTTATAGTGATGCTTCTAAGAAGGGCTTGGGGTGTGTTTTGATGCAACACGGTAAGGTGATTGCTTATGCTTCTAGGCATGACTTAAACCTTATGAGGTGAACTACCCACACATGATTTGGAGTTAGCGGCGGTGATCTTTGCCTTAAAGATTTGGAGGCATTATTTGTATGGAGAGACTTGTGATATCTTCACCGATCATAAAAGTCTTAAATACATTTTCACTCGAAGGAGCTCGATATGAGGCGAGGCGTTGGTTGGAGCTTCTAAAGGATTATGATGCTAGAATTCGGTATCACCGGGGAAGGCAAATGTGGTTTGCAGATGCTCTTAGTAGAAAAGAGTTCGAGGGAGTGTAGCGACCCTTATTACCTGACCTCGGCTTATTTAGGATATGGGCGGATCGAGTTGGAGTTGTATGTACGAGGTTCGGATGGGCATTTGGCGGGTATGAGAGTGGAGCCCTCTCTTATCTCATGGTCGAAAAAGCTCAAAAGGAAGATGGGGAGTTGTGGAGTATGGCCTTGAGAATCTAGAGGAGGGCAAGCGATCTCGAGTTTCGTATTGATGACCATGGTGTGATTTGGTTGGGTGAGCGGTTGTGTGTCTGCAAGTCGGATCGATCATTCGAGAGAGATTTGTGTTTGGTGAGGCTCATAGTTTGCCAATTTCTATTCATCCGGGTTCTACAAAGATGTATAGGGATTTGAAGAGAATTTTTGGTGGAATGGGATGAAAGCGAGATGTGGTGAGTATGTTGGGAAGTGCCTCACTTATCGACAAGTGAAGATAGAACATCAGCGAGCTAGTGGCTTATTTTGTGAGTTAGACATTCGGTGTGGAAGTGGGAGGATATCACGATGGATTTTGGACTGGATAGAAGACTTTCGGGAAGAATGATGCCATTTGGGTAGTGGTGGATCGGTTGACTAAATCGGCACACTTTTGGCTATCCGTGAGGGTTACTCGGTGGATAGGTTGGCACAAATCTTCGAGGAGATTGTTAGACTTCATGGTACTCGGTGTCTATTGTTTGAGATCGAGACCCACGGTTCACTTCAAGATTACGGAAAGGGTTTCAACGAGCTTGGGGCATTTGGCTCGAGTTGATACTTCTTTCCATCCATCCAAAGTGATGGGCAATCAAGAGAGGACTATTCGGACATTAGAGGATATGTTGAGGTCTTGTGCACTTGAGTGGTGGGGTGGTGGGATGATTACTTGAGCTAGTTGAGTTTGCTTACAACAACGATGGCATGCAAGTATTGGAATGGCTCCGTTTGAGGCATTGTATGGTAGGAAATGTCGGGCACCAACTTGTTGGGATGAGGTTAGCGAAAAAGGGCCGTAGAAGGGCTGAGTTAGTCAAATCACTACTGGAGAAGGTAGCGGTGGCTAAAGAGAAATTGAAGTCGGCTCGATCACGGCGTGAAGTGTTATGCTGATAAGCATAGGAGGACTTTAGAGTTTGAACCTGGTGAGCATGTGTTTCTAAAAGTTTCTCCTTGGAAGGGAAACTTAGTCCGCGTTACATTGGTCCATTTGAGATTTTGGAGAGGGTTGGTGAAGTTGCGTATCGATTAGCTTTACCTCCGCAGCTAGCTCATGTGCACAATGTGTTCCATGTGTCGGTGTTGAGAAGTTACAATTATCATCCATTGCATGTGGTGCAATATCCGTTTGATAAGATTCGGGAGGACCTTACTTTGTGAGGAACAATGAGAAGCGATTTTGGATCGTCGAAGCGGATTATGAGGAGGAAAACAATTCCATTTGTTAAGGTTTTGTGGAGGAATCATTGAGGCGGGAGGCTACATGGGAGATGGAGGAGTCATTCGAGCGGAATATCGCATCTTTTTAATAATTAGAGTGCGTTTATTCTTTTAATTAGGGGGCGGAATTCTTTTTAAGGGTAGGTGATGTAATATCAATAAAAAAATAATATAAAAAAAAATTTATTTTGTTTTAAAACATATTTTATGGACTTTGTTTTTTATTTGGGTCAAACTAGTCATTTAAGTTATGTGGGCTAATAAATAGTAATAATGTTGGATATTAAATTTGTAAAATTTGGGCCTTAAAAATTTATTTGGGCTTAATTTATGTGAGTAAAATTAAAATTCTATTTAAATTAAGGAAGTTCATCAATTATATAAATAAATATTTAAACCCTAATCTATCTTAATTCTCACGTACATCTACATCGATAATTGACAAAAATAAGGAGGCGAGAGAGGAGAACAAAAGGATAGCATGAAAAAAAAAAAAAGAAGAAAATTTGCAGATTCTTTGTTGAATAGGGAAAAGCGAAAAGGTATTATAATCTTGCTATTAGTAATGAATGGTTGTAACTTGTAATTGATTGGCATATTGAATTAATTAAAGCAGGTTCTAAGTTATATGTTGTGTCACGTGAATTCTTTGTGCAGAAATTGATGATTGCTTTTAAAAAAAAAAATAAAAATAAAAAAATGATAAAGTGGTTCAGTTAAAAGTTGCTGTACATAATAAGGATTATATATGTTTAGTAGGTTTTGTAGGATTTCAGTTTTGACAGACTTTTATTATTACTAAATATACTATTATTATATAGCGATTATATATATATAGATGTAAATGTTGATTGCATGATTACTGCGGTGTTGGTTGATTTTTATATATATATATATATATATATATTATATTTTAATACGTATTGACCATGAAACTTATAAATCGGCATTAGTAAATCAAATTGAAATTATGTATATTAATTTAGATTATTTAATTTTCTTGACAAGTTATAAAAGTTTTAATAATAAATTTAATAATATTATTTTATTAATGATTGGATTGTACTTAAATCTTATTAAATTATTTAGATTGAGCGGAGAGAGTCTAAAGCGTGTTTTGGATTATACTTTGGGTATTACATTGCCTAATTGAGTGCAGATTAGTACTCCTTGACGATAATCCTTTTAATGTTGATTTGTTCATTTTGTTTTCGTTTAGAAGTTAGTTATTGTTTAGCATGTTTGTTCCTTCTCAAATCCACGTGATAGTTTCGTTTTGGAGCATTGATATTTAGAACTCATGTTTGTACTCTTTGAACTTGTTTATCATGGTTAATATTAATTTCGATTTTTGTAGTGATGTACGTATTAGTATGTTTTGGAGACTTGTATTGATAATTAGATTCGATCGAACATGTACGTTAGAACCCTTTTGTTTGGTATTATGTCGCATGTGTTGTGACATGATATTTTTGTTAGAATCTTAGTAGGGTATACGAGCTATAACCACGTGGGGTACCATGAGCATGTCCTCTCTTGCACGAGGCATGACACCTTTAGTGGCGGTGTGATCGATTCCACAGCGTCTCCGTTTTGTGCTCGGTGGGAGTTGGCCATTTGGTGTTTTGTTGTTGGGAGGCGTATGGGTGCGACCCTAGTTTTACTATTACGTTACATTATATTATGCGGATTGGTGATGTTTGTGCCAAACACGCCCCCGATTTCACATGCATTGGATTAGCGGTCAATGTGTGTGACTTGCTGTGTGGCATTATGTGATTTACTGTGTGGCATTATTTGACTTACTGTGTGGCAAGGTATATTCTATTTTGTTACGAGCTCGGTGTGAAATAACACCCGACCATTTGATTTGACTATTATTTCGTTGTGTTAGTTTTGTTCGTTTTCGTTTTTGATTCGTTCGTTTCATTTCATTTAATTGAGTTAGTTATTTGGTTCATTATTTGTATTCTATATCCGTCTTGGGCATTTGGCTCATCTTTGTATTTTTCTTCGGCAGTAATCGGGGGATCGAGGGCAAGTGTGATGAGAGCTCCATTCATTCAATGACTTAAAGATATTACATTTTAGTCTTGATGTGTCGATTTACTTGAAATTGTAATAATTATTTTAGATTGCAGTTTGAGACAATTTGAGATTTATTATGGTTGACTTGTGGTATTTATCAGTTATTAAGACTATTCTTTTGTGGCTTTGAGCCTTGCTATTAAATTTATCAATTTTGTTATGTTTTGAGTAACCTCTCTTTCTATTTCGGAAAGGGGTGTTCTCATTTCTCAAGAGAAAATTGAAAGAAAGGGTGAGCTCAACTAGCCCAGTAAGAAATATTATAACTAAGATAATGCAAAATAAATTATCATTAGCCTTCAACAGTATAACAACTGATAGAATATAATAGACAACAAGTTTTAGATCAAAAACTGCAGCGGAATAAATAATCCATTAGAAGAGTAAAGAAAAATATAAAATCTACTATCTTCTATGATTTAAAAAGTTTTTCACCAACTTTATCGCTGAGACTCAGTTTAATAAATAATCCACATCATTAACTCATCCCTGCACTACAGGCCAAGGATATTTTTAGTATCACGACCACGAATTATCCATGCACTACAGGCCAAAGATAATTGTGTTTTCATCAACGATTCTGATCATGCCATAAAATAATTCATCTTTGCACCCTTGGTCAGAAGAGAATCCATAGCCATAATCATACCAAAAGCATCCATCAATGCACTACACGGGCAATGAGGACTTTTACCATATCATTCGTAACATTACGGTCATGATTACAACGAATAATCCCTGGTCATAATCATACCAAGTCCATCTATGCACTACAGGCCACAGATGACTTTCAACAAAATATAAACATGAGGATGATGACAATGATATAAGAATTCAATAAAACAAGTTCAAGAATTAATTTATCCAGAACTAATAATGTCCAAATTGTCAACATAATCTTTGCTTTGTAGAGTAAAATTCAAGAATGCTCGGAAGAATATTTCCATGAAAAGATATTGGATGAAGTGCAAATATCAAGGATATTCCACTAATTTCATGGAGTATATAAGTCAAAACTTTAACCATTTGAGTATAATAAAGAATGGAATAACAAAAAAATCACCATGTGTATGCGGTGCCCATGCATAGGCAAGTTATTCAATGAGAATACTAAATAACGGAACCGAGTCGGTGTAAATTACGACCGAACATGATGTTCAACGAATAATAAAGAATGAAATAACAACAGAAATCACTATGCATGCGGTACGTCGCATAGACAGGTTATTTCAATAGAATACTAATAAGGACGGAATCAGGTCTGGCGTAAAATGCACAAACAGGATATTCCAATAGAATAATAATAAAGACGGAAACAGGTCCTGCGTAAAATGCAGAGACAGGATATTCCAACAGAATAATAAAGACGGAATCAGGTTCGGCGTAAACGCATTGAGCGAGGATATTCAATGTAATAATAAAGACGGAATAATAGAAGAATGTCACCAAGTATAGGGTAGCCCGCGTATACAAGTTATTGCAACAGAATAATAAAGAATGCATTAACAAAAGTTCTCTTCATGAATAAAAAAGAAATAGTACTCCCTACGAGTACAACAAATAATACACCCTACCTTAAAAAAACTGGATACTGGAATAGTGAGGTAGCAGACTTCTCTTCTTCTTTCTCTCTATAATTTCTCTCTATAATAATTGCTCTAAAGCTTTTGTGAATTGGTGAGAAATGAAGGAAGAATGAGCCTCTATTTATAGGAAAATATAGTTTCGATAATTGCACATTTTGGGACTTGAAATATTACAGTATAATACCTCCAACTTTTCTTTCATTTTTAATTTAGTCATGCAAGTATTTTCAAACTTGCACCAACTCCCCTAATAGTACAAGAATGTGATTCAATAGTACACACATGTGAACAAATAGTTATATAAGCATGTGAATTAGTAGCAATTAATTGCTAATTTATCCGATAAATTACCCGATTTATCAATATAACCCCTAGACATCAATTATCATCGGAATAGATGTCGATTTTCACTAACACAAACAATTCCAACATAATGAAACTATTTTTATCAATAATATAAATTTTGAAATTTCAAAGTTTGACTTTTCTGAAAAAAGTCAAGCTGTTGACTTTGACCAAATAGTGAATCCAAAAAAATTTGTGTTTATAGACTATTTTTACTAGTTTCATCGTTTCGGACTCAAATATCACGTCCGCGTCTCCAAATTCAACTCCGAACAAAACTTTAATTTTAATAACATTCATCATTAATATTATAACTCACAATATTTAACAACCAGGTCGTTCCCAGGAAAGAGGGGCTTTCCAGATCGGATTTCTCCTTATCATGCGTAGCAATTAGGTGACCAAACCTCCTTGATGAAATTTCTAGACATTGTCAATATTGCAAATAATAATATGAATAATTTTGTCGTCTCAATTATTGATTTAATAATAATAAATATTATGCGAGATGATCTTGTGACAATAATTGAATCAATAATATGAGAGATATGAAGCGGCAATTATCGTGTAGCAATAATTGAGTATAATTGGTGACTTCTTACATAAGCATCAATAATCAATACTGTGTGCTACTCTTAACCATGCCAGATATTCTTGTACTTTTACTAACGGATAGTTCAACAGCTTTTAACGGTAATACTTTCGTAGTTATTTTTATAAAAAGATAATTATTTCGTTTTTTAACTACGACAATACTTTCGTTGTGGGGTCCACCAATGATTGTGTCGTCGTACGGATATTCCCCGACAAAAAGAATATTCCCCGACCAAACGAATATTTTATAACAACTTGCATACTTTGCAAAATTTAAAAATACTACCCACAACTATAACATTATATCAAATCCACTCCATAATATTTAAAAAATTTATTTTGAGAAAATTAAATATTTATTCATAAAATCTAGGGTCTCACAATCTCCCCTCCTTATGGAATTTCTCCCTCGAAATTTATGTACGTACTTGGTATGCTGAACAGGTGAGGATACCTCGACTTCATTTCAAATTCTAACTCTTGAGGTATAAACTTTGAGTGTTGAATACGATTCTTCTTATCCAAGATTTTAACACGTATCTCCTCAATCGTTAAATCAGCCGTTATCTCGTCCGGTTCTAAATTAATAATGTGGTTCGGGTCGTCCACATATTTACGTAACGTCGATACGTAAAAAAACAAAAAAACAAAAAAAACGTTATGAACACGCGACATATTTGGTGGTAAAACGAGTCTATAAGCCACAGTTCCTACTCGATCGAGGATTTCAAATAGGTCAATTAAATCGAGGGTTGAGATTTCTTCTCTTCATCGATTCTTGCTTCTAGAATAACGCCTTCTTGAACCTTCTTTATTCATCAGCTCTGATTATGTAGCTTGAGCAGCTTTAACTTTATCGATTAAAGTCAATTCTAATCGTATATTCGTTATCTTCACGTGGATTCCTAGATTCTTTAACTATATCTTCATCATTTGTAAGTCATACGAAATGGGTCTTTGTGTTAACAACATCGCACTCATAAACGCATACGATCTTCTACTCAACGCGTTAGCTACCACGTTCGCATTCCCACGATGATATTGAATGGTACGATCGTAATCTTCAACAGCTCGAGCCAACGTCTTTTGGCGCATGTTACGTTCGTTTTAAGTAAAGAAATATTTGAGGGTTTTAGAAATGGGTTTTGTACTGGGGTCAATACAAAATTCGATTTCACGCTCTAGGGTAGGCTAAGAAGTCTTCAAGAATACGTCAGGAAATCTATTAACAATAGAAATGTCATTCAAAATTGTGACTCTCATCCAAGACTTGGATACTATGTCACATTGATACCTATCAACTTGCCATCGTCATTCACGACATCGCCTATAGAAAGTCTGGCTTCGGTGCATTCCACACAAGGAAGTCAACAACGAAAGGCTTGGGGCTCTTTACTTATGGATTGATATGACAGTGATTGACTTTAGTGGTTTGGTTACTTAAAAAGTTAGGAATATGAAAGCTAACAACCTTACGAAAAGCATGATGAGTAGTTAACCAATCGATTCCAAAAATCACATCCATGGAAATATTTTCAAAGAGATAAGATCGACAGGTAACGTGAAAGTGTTGATTTGAATCAAACAAGATTTATAAATAGTAGAGGTAACGAAGGTTTCTCCCAACTGAGTTTCAACAGATAAATCAAAGTCTAACTTCTCTGGAGTTAAATTCAAACATTGAACACAACTAGGTGAAATAAAGGAGTGAGTAGAACCGGTATTTAACACGGTATAGACTTCGCAAAAGTTTATAATTAACTAACCCGTGATAACTTCGTTCGATTCCTCGTCACGAAAAATGCTCTCCCTTAAACTACCGAATTTGACTTGTTCGGGACATTCTTTGGTGTCGTTAGTACCACTAGAATTGACTTTCGCTATAGGGCATATTCCACCCTCAACTGCTTCGTCGTACTCCTGCTCCATGATCTGAATCATTAGCCTTCTATCCATATCGAATTGGGGTTGACCGCAATGTATAGGGTAATTCAAAACTCGATGATGGGTTCTCCCAATTGCTGTCGAAAAAGAGAAATACATATCATCTATTTTACCTTTCTTAGATCGGACTTCTCTTTCCACAATATCAACGCATCGTGTGGCTTTTACCCTTGCATCTTTCATTCTCACTCGTTCAGTTGTTTCTTCTTTCAGCTTCTCCTTGACATTTGAATTCTCAGATTCTAGCTTTAATATCGTATACTTTTCCAAAGAGCGCTCCTGTTCAGCTATCGTACATCGGGTAATACAATTTTGAATTGTTACATTCCTTTGCTCCATGACCGCCTTCCGTTCTTCAGCCTGCTCTTCTAACTCATGACTACAATTTTGCAATTCTACATTTTGATCAATAAGTTCTTCTAATAAATCCTCATTAGGTTCCTCTTTTTCCTCACTCTTAGTTGCTACCTTTGCGACTAGCTTGAGTGCAACTTTTAATTCCTTAATCACCACATGGATATCTCTAATCACATTATCTTGGTTGGTGATTAGAGGTGTCTCCATGGTCTCATGTGCTCCATTGCTATTCTCAATATTCTCGGATGTCATTTTCAAACACTGCCACAAAACAAGGGTTAATTAACATATCACATATTATCCCTACACTCTGACCGACCAATTAAATACCAAATAAACTTAGGTAGGTCATACTAGCGAAGGAATTCCCCGTCTCTCTCCTCCTAGTTCTTATCTCACATCTCAGCAAGGGATCATATCCCTAAGAATTGATACCAACTGTGACACCCCCAAAATTAGGAATACATCACCTATTCCGAGTTGCCAAATACGTGGTACAGAATACAAATACAATCTTAAATATACAACATGAGCTGTGAGTTTGAATACAAATATTGTTTACTAGAGAGTATACAAACTCAAAAGGAGTCCTCATTACTATTATTATCACACTATTTCATAGAATAGTGAGGACTACTAATGCAACCATCTAGGACCATCACTCTGTTCCCCGACTAGTCCTAGCTATGTTCTCATTTCCTGAAGAGAACAGTGAAAGAAAGGGTGAGCTCAACTAGCCCAGTAAGAAATATTATGACTAAGAAAATGCAGAATAAATTATCATTAGCCTTCAACAGTATAACAACTGATAGAATATAATAGACAACAAGTTTTAGATCAAAAACTGCAGCGGAATAAACAATCCATTAAAAGAGTCAAGTAAAATATAAAATCTACTATCTTCTATGATTTAAAAAGTTTTTCACCAAATTTATCGTTGAGACTCAGCTTAATAAATAATCCACATCATTAACTCATCCCTGCACTACAGGCCAAGGATATTTTTAGTATCACAACCACGAATTATCCATGCACTACAGGCCAAAGATAATCGTGTTTTCATCAACTATTCTGATCATGCCATAAAATAATTCATCTTTGCACCCTTGGGCGAAGAGAATCCATAGCCATAATCATACCAAAAACTGTCCATCAATGCACTACGGGCCAATGAGGACTTTTACCATATCATTCGTAACATTACGGTCATGATTACAACGAATAATCCCTGGTCATAATCATACCAAGTCCATCTATGCACTACAGGCCACAGATGACTTTCAACAAAATATAAACATGAGGATGATGACAATGATATAAGAATTCAATAAAACAAGTTCAAGAATTAATTTTCCAGGAACTAATAATGTCCAAATTGTCAACATGATCTTGCTTTAGAGAGTAAAATTCAAGAATGCTCAGAAGAATATTTCCATGAAAAGATACTGGATGAAGCGCAAATATCAAGGATATTCCACTAATTTCATGGAGTATAGAAGTCAAAACTTTAACCAACTGAGTATAATAAAGAATGGAATAACAAAAAAAATCACCATGTATGCGGTACTTCGCATAGACAGGTTATTCCAATAGAATACTAAATAATGGAACCAGGTCAGGCGAAATTCGCACCGACATGATGTTCCAATAGAATAATAAAGAATGAAATAACAACAGAAATCCCCATGCATGCGGTACGTCGCATAGACAGGTTATTTCAATAGAATACTAATAAGGACGGAATCAGGTCTGGCGTAAAATGCACAGACAGGATATTCTAATAGAATAATAATAAAGACGGAAACAGGTCGTGCATAAAACGCAGAGACGGGATATTCCAACCGAATAATAAAAGACGGAATCAGGTTCGACGTAAAACGCACAGACAGGATATTCCAACAGAATAATAAAGACGGAATAATAGAAGAATGTCACCAAGTATAGGGTAGCCCGCGTATACAAGTTATTGCAACAGAATAATAAAGAATGCATTAACAAAAGTTCTCTTCATGAATAAAAAAGAAATAATACTCCCTACGAGTACAACAAATAATATTCCCCACCTTAAAAAAAACTGGATACTGGAATAGTGAGGTAGCAGACTTCTCTTCTTCTTTCTCTCTATAATTTCTCTCTATACTAATTGCTCTAAAGCTTTTGTTAATTGGTGAGAAATGAAGGAAAAATGAGCTTCTATTTAATGGAAAATATAGTTTCGATAATTGGACGTTTTGGGGCTCGAAATATTACAGTATAATACCTCCAACTTTTATTTCTTTTTTAATTTAGTCCTGCAAGTATTATCAAACTTGCACCAACTCCCCTAATAGTACTAGAATGTGATTCAATAATACACACATGAGAATAAATAGTTATATAAGCATGTGAATTAGTAGCAATTAATTGCTCATTTATCCGATAAATTACCCGATTTATCAATATAACCCCCAGACATCAATTATAATCGGAATATGATGTCGATTTTCACTAACACAAACAATTCCAACATAATGAAACTATTTTTATCAACAATATAAATTTTGAAATTTTGAAGTTTGACTTTTCCTGAAAAAGTCAACTATTGACTTTTTGACCAAATAGTGAATCCCAGAAAATTTTGTGTTTATAGACTATTTTTACTAATTTCATCGTTTCGGACTCAAATATCACGTCCGCGTCTCCAAATTCAACTCCGAACACAACTTCAATTTTAATAACATTCATCATTAATATTATAACTCACAATATTTAACAACCAAGGTCATTCCTAGGAAAGAGGGGCTTCCGACACGGATTTCTCCTTATTGGCGCATGATTAGGTGACCAAATCTCTCCTTGTGAACTTCAGACATTGTTAATATTGTAAATAATAATATGAATAACTTTGTCGTCTCAATTATTGATTTAATAATAATAAATATTATGTAGATGATACTGTGACAATAATTGAATCAATAATATGAGAGATATGATGCAGCAATTACTGTAGCAATAATTGAGTATAACTGAGTGACTTCTTACGTAAACATCAATAATGAATATCGTGTGCTACTATGCAACCACACGTATTACTGTACTTTTACTACCGGATAGTTCAATAGTTTTAACGGTAACACTTTCGCCGTTATTTTTATAAAAAGATAATTCTGTCATTTTCTAATTACGACAATACTTCTGTTGTGGGGTCCATCAATGATTGTGTCGTCGTACGGATATTCTCCGACAAAAAGAATATTCCCCGACAAAAAGAATATTTTATAACAACTTGCATACTTTGCAAAATTTATAAATACTACCCACAACTATAACATTATATCAAATCCACTCCATAATATTTAAAAAAATTATTTTGAGAAAATTAAATATTTATTCATAAAATCTGGGGTCTCACATGGGTGATGTATACCTATTTTGGGGCGACACAACAAACTCTGATATAAAGCTAGCATGAATGAAATACCTTACGTATTCACTTACGATAAACAATAAAAATAAATTTAAAACAAATTTAAATAAAATAAGATGATATAATATAACTATTAAACTAAGTAGCATTTACTTAGTTTCTCATACTAAATTTAATAACATTTAATATTTGACATATAATATATATTAAATATGATTAAGTATATAATTAAATTAAAATATAATATCATACAAATATAATAACACTTTCATATGCTTACAAGTATGTTCAAGTATATAACTTTTTACAACTTTAATTTGCATTCATTCGTTATTGTTTTGGTCTTATTATATTGGGAATTTGTATGTTTCTCTTAGTTTGTGTATTGGGTGCCTAGAAATGACCATATATGCATACCGTCGTGCATGTGGCTAGTCCATATTATAGGGGAGACTCTGGAGAATTTTTTTTTGGTCGGGTAGTTGCGAACATTTATAATATTAACGAGCTAATCATATGTTTACAAGTATGCTCAATTTATATGCTTACTAGCTAATATGCTTAAGTCATATGGTTACAAGTATGCTCAAGTCATATGCTTAAATGTTAATCATATACCTACAAGTATGCTCAAGTCATATGGTTACAAGTATGCTCAAGTCACATGCTTACAAGTATGCTTAAATGTTAATCATATGCATGTTGTCAAGTATGCTCAAGTCATATGGTTACAAGTATGCTCAAGTTATATGTTAACATTTATAATGTTGTCTGTAGTAGGTACCGTGGTATCATGGACCTCTATTCAGACCGTAGTTAGATGGCACGATGAAAGTCAAGTGCCCAGATAGGTGCTACAACTCAATTTAGAGTTGGTTGCCAAGTGTTTTTGGAGTATGCGTATAGTCACCTAGAATGTGTGAATGGTCAGAACAAGATACGATGTCCATGTTTGAAGTGTAAGAATGTAAATTATATGGATAGAGACGTGGTAAACTATCATTTACTTATTTCTGGGTTCATGAAAAATTACAAAGAATGCTAGTGGGTACATGGGCAGAGAAGAGATGGTGGCATCACAGCAGTACACAATCCGGGCAGTAGTACTCATCGTATGAATGAAATGGTTCATGATATTGCAGGGCCAGATTTTGATTGGGAACAAGGCAGAGAGTAACCTATGAATTCTGATGTCAAAGAATTCTTTAAGTTGTTAGACGAGGGTAGTGACCCATTGTGGCATGGTTGCACCAAACACACTATATTGTCTACAGTGGCGACATTACTTAACATCAAGGCTGATCACAAAATGAGCCATGAGTGTTTTGAGTCGCTCTTGAAGGCCATTAAGAGTATGTTGCCTGACAGTGAGAAATTACCTGATAACTATAACAAATGTGGAGGACGACAATGAAGTAATCTAGTTAGATTGTGGAGATGAACCACGTGAATTAGATCATGTGTCAATACTTGTGTCAAAGGACATTGATACTGAGGAGGATGAGTTATTGACTGAATCTGACACTAAATCTGAAGCTGATGATGGTTATGAATCTGCAATATGTATACAAGATGATTTTGAATCAGATAGTGACACTTGAACAAATGAAATGTATGTTTATTATCGTTTTATATTCATATATATACATGTAATCAAATATAACTCATACTAACATCTTTATATCACTGTCATGTTTATGTACTTAACTATTTAAATGCAATTTTCTGTCATTATTGTCATTTTATATTCATATATACATGTAATCAAATATAACTCATACTAAAATCTTTATATCACTGTCATGTTTATGTACTTAACTAAACCTATGAATTTCTTATCATTACTGTCATTTTATATTCATATATATATATATATACATGTAATCAAATATAGTGATTTTTTACATCTTGAAATTTGTAATATATAGATGGCTTCTGAAGCAGCGCAAAAAAAGTGCGGCTTGGGTAGGGGGCCTAATCATGTGCCCAAGGCCCCTACTAATCCGGATGATCAGATTCTTTTTCAGATTCGTCCTCCTCCAAATAAAACGTACGTCCCGCGTCATTTATATATAAGTTTTTTAGATTCTATTTATACAAGATATATAACTAATATAAATTTCTTTAATATATCTACTTATCTTTGATGTAAATTATTATATATTATAGTAATTTTTTAGATAATAAGATCGTCAAGTGCATATCATAGCTGTGCTTACAGAATTGGCCCACACCTGTGATTATGTGGGCGAGCACACCTATCGCCCATAAGGATGCAGTTTGGGTTGAATTTCAGGTATGTGTTTTTTAATTATGACAGATAATATAATATTCTAAGGATAATTGTTTAGTAATGTTGGATTATATATTAAAAATACCATTTTAATATTATTATTGTTGTTTTATTTGCAGAAAAGGTATAGATGGGAGGATGCGCAGGCTTCAGTGATACAGACATTATTCTAGCAGAAGTGCACCGTCCGCACCAAAGATAATTTGAATAAAGAACGGCAAAAAGCCCTTCACAATGCATCAATCGATCATCCGGGACAGGGAGAGGATTACATGCACGAGCATAGCCCCTGGTGGTGCACCCAGTCCATTTGGGCTGAGATGTGTGCCCAATGGAGAGCTGAGAGCTGGGTCAAAAGACGCAAGACTACCGCCACTAACAGATCCTAGGGTGTACTTGATGGCGAAAAGGCTAAAGGAACCTACAGGGGCGGCAGTATTTCACAGTTGCAATATATCACCGTTAGGGTACGTATGAATAGTTTTAATATGTTTACAATCATGAATTATAGAATTTAAATATCACATTTTTAATTAGTAATATTGGAATATGTTTTGTATAGGAGTCTCAGTCTCAAGGTCAGCCTATCCATTGGCTGGATGTGTACGTGGCCACCCGTGATGGTCTGCCTAATGCTATCCAGATAGCGGTAGTAAGTTTTAACAACTTGATCTTGTTTATCAAGTTTTACGTCATTCTTTAGAATTTTACCAATTTATTTTTAACTATTTAATTGTTAACATGATGACAGGATACTTATAATCGTTTATTGAATGAGCGCTATCCTGAAGGCACCCCACGTCCGCCTATTGATCAAGAATAATGGGAGAGGGCGTCTGTTGTGAAGAAGAACTACGTCAAAGGTCAAGGCCAATGACGACGCCCATCCTTCAGTGGCTCAGGAAGCTCTCCTACCAAGTCTTCATAGTCATCGAGTCATCCAGCTATTCATACTCCTGTTGACTATGTGAGAGCTATATGTTAAGATCTCGATCTTCTAAAGATACTGGGAGGGCATCTGGCGACTCTAAGTGCTGATGAATTAGCTAATGCAGTGGCGGCAGCAGCAGCATCACAGCATGGGGATGGCGACGAGGTAATCAATCTTAGTTATTATAATCAAAGTAGTGACTTATATATATATATATATATATATATATATATTATTGTGTTTAAAAACAACTGTATATTTTTGTAATGCCAGTATCAACATATATATTATATATGCAACTTGTTTTATTATTTTGTTAATTACAGGGTGATCAAGATCAAGGAGAAACTAATTTGGACAATGATGCTTTATGACTGATTTAGTGTTGTTTCGTAGTTATTTGAGAATCTTGTATTTTTATATTAATTCTTTGGATGTTTGTATGTTACTTAAATATTAGATTTGTTTATATTTATTCAATTCATATTGGTTTTTCAAGGTTTATATAGTTTATATACTAGTTTGGTGTATGTGCCGATATATGGACGATGGGTGTTTATATTGTTGTGCATGTTTATATGTGTTGGGATAAAACAGGTACAAAAAAGGTACAGTTTTTTGGGAATTCTGCAAAACAGGAAAAATCTGGTTTCCAGGGTTTTAGACATCAGCGACCGCAGGCGGTCGCTGATAAGTATTAGCGATTTCTAATCACATGAGGCTATTAGCAACTGCATGCGGTCACTGATAGCAGTCGCTGACACGTGGCCCATGTAAGCCTTTGGCCCTGAACCATGCTGACTCATCTTAGCGATCGAAATGACGATTTCGATCGCTAATATCGGTTGTAAATATGTCAGTCGCTAATAGGGGTCGCTGATGTGCATTCCAGCGACCAGATTTTATACGACGTCTATCAGCGACCGCATTCGATCGCTGATACTCATCTGCGACCGAATGCGGTCGCTGATAAGCGATCGCAGATAGGCCGTTTTCTTGTAGTGGAAGCGTTGTACGACAAAAAGTGCAGAACCCCATTATGCTAGGATGAAGTTGGTGAACGTCAACTACTAGGGCCAGAATTGGTACAACAGACCGCCGAGATTGTCAAGGTGCTCAGGAAAAGATTAATAGCAGCTCAGGACAGACAGAAGAAATATGTCGATCAACATCGACAGAATCAAGAATTTCAATCTGGTAGCTTCGTTTTCTTGAAAGTATCTCCCTGGAAAAGCAAAAACAGATTTGGCAAGAAGAGAAAATTGAGCCCAAGGTTCATTGGACCCTTTGAAGTATTGAGGAGAATTGGTGAAGTCGCGTATGAGGTAGCCTTACCTTCGACATTAGGGCATATCTATAATGTTTTTCATGTTTCTGTGTTGCGACCGTATAAGCCCAATTACAAGCACGTTATAGAATATGAACCACTGTAATTTGAGGAAGACTTATCTTATGAAGAGGTTCTTGTTTAGACAATCGATAGGAAAGAACAAGTACTCAGAAAATAAAGTAATACCTTTTGTTAAGGTAATCTGGAGGAACCACAACGCTGAAGAAGCTACGTGGGAACTCGAAGAACAAATGATAAACAATTACCCTCATTTATTTGCTTGATATATGTGTAGCGATTCTGGGGACATGATCTTTGTAAGGGGGGAGAATGTAACGCGATGAATTAAGTGAATCGTGATTTTGGGGACAGAATCCTTTTAAGGAGGGAAAGATGTGACGAACGAGACTTTTGTAATTAACTTTAAATATTTATTGAATTAAATAAATATTTTGTTGATTTATTTTTTGAGTTAAATAAATATTTGATGAATTGTTGTAGATTAATTTAATTAAATGTGCCACATTAATTAAATTAATGAGAAATTTTTTATTGTTCAAAGTTATAATTTATTTGGGATTATTAAATTAAATGAGTTATTAAATAATTATAATGTTGTTCTAATTAATTTAATAATTAATTAGAGGATTACCGATTTGTCATAATTAATAAATGAGAATTTTAATTATGTCATAATTTTATTTATTGAGTAATGTTGCCTTTAATTAAATTAAATTTAAATAATATTATTTGATTAATTAAAGTGTGACAAATAAACTATATAATAAACGAGTTAATTAAAATAAATAGAAAATGGAACAAATAAGTAACAAAATAAACATAGCTTTAAGAACATGGGAGCAATTAAGGCTGTGATGCACTTAACCGCTACCCATGTTGCGCCAGTTAATGTTATACATATAATATATCAGACATTGTCAGTTCATTTACAAAACATATTACAGAGAGAAAAGAGAAAAAAAATTGAGAGTCAGTGAGATTGAAGAAGAAAAAATGGAGGATTAAAGAAGTTTCTACCATCTTTTATTAATCTAAACAGAGAAATTAAGGGTAATTCCTTTATCTCAAGTCTTAATTTACGTTCTTAAAAGGTCTTCATGAAAATCGATTTTTAACTCTCTGTAATTTAATTTTATAGATGATTGTTGAATATATGGTGTTGTATATGTTTATAACATGTTTTCTATGACTTGTATGTAATTTAGAATAATCAAATCCATGAAATTTTGGTTAAAAAGGAAATTTTGAGTTTACAGTGACATATATATAATTTTGAAGTCAAAAGTAGAGTTTTGGTTGATGATTTGTTAAAATAATAGTTGTTTATGTTATTAGATGGTTATAATCTGTTATATTTTGGTTGAAAACGATTTTTGATATGAATTGATCATGAAATCATGTTTTACAAAAGGAGTTTTAGTTTTGCTATAAAATATACAAAAAGGCTAATTTTAGAACCAAAATTGAGGTCCAATTCATGTTATAATCTGCAAATTGGTTTTAGATTGTGTTAATATGTTAAATTACGAAAAGAATGCAATTCGTATGGTTTAATTTGGTTAAGAAATGAAGATTTGGTGATTGATTACGCTAAATGTGTTGAAAATGTGTAAAACAACAAAAACATGAATTTTAATCCTTTAAATTTGGTTGTTTTGGTTGTCTGTGATGTTAGAGTTATGTTATGCATGCTGGATGATATTATTATTAAGTTTTTAGTTTCTGTAAGTGTTAAATTTTTATTTAGTTGGAGAAAATTGGGATGTTTGGGTTGAAATCAGAAAATGGGGAAGCGAGTCTACAAGTTTTATCTGCGTCTGCATATTGCTTGGCTGGTATAAAAAGCGAAGCTAGTAGCTACGCTATTGAGTTTTAAGGGGATATGGCACGGTCTGTTGGTGCTGCGCCACGCTAAGGCTTAGAAGCGTAGCAATTGCGCCCTCCCTTGAGCAGAAACAATTTGTTTTCTTTATGTTTTGGTCCATGATGTGTAGTTTTAACCTAGTCTAATGTTCTTGATAACGTGTCAAACCTGTAATAAGGTTTTACAACAGACTCATCAGATTGGTCATGCTAAGCTCTTTTTCTCCTTGTGATCTTTCGTTCACATATCATCAATGGTCTGACCCATGCTTAATCTTCTTTGTCTATTCTATATAGGTTGGCCAATATCTTTGTTATAAACCTCATCAGTTCCTGCTTCTAATCTGGAAATCCTTACGATCATAGGCACACCCAAGATAGTCATCTTGTTTATCTTGACAGCCACTTCATTGTTGACTGCCTTTAGTCAGTCACATTATCTGAAGTCTTCTTATTATTACTTGTGGAAGACTTCCCTTAAATGGCTTCACTACTCAATCAAGATGCTGATTGAATTGGTGCTTCGATCTTCTTATTTTCTTGTAAGCCATTAGGTGAATGCTCTTAGGCTTTCTTCAGGTAGATTGCATCTTTTACCATTATAACCAGAGGCTTCATTCTTTGGATGCATTGGGAGTGCTCATGAGAATCGTGTTAACACTACGATTCTTATTTGGCTTTATGAGCACTGATAGGCTTTGTCGAAGACTTTGTTCTGCAGACTACGATCTAGTTTTAGTTCTGCAGACACTACGACTCCGAGAGTAGATTGCACATCAGACTATGATTTCTGCCTTTACACTTGTTGTTCTTGTCTGATTTAGCTCGACTACGATTTCTGCCTCTGATATGATTCGTAGACTCTACGACTTTAAGTTTGGTCTACAATTCTTGACTTGTCTTGGCAGGTGCTTGAATCAACTCTACGATTCTGTCTTGGCTTCTGCAGTCCCTTTGCTGGCTCGACAGACTATGATTCTGCCTTGATAGTCTCCGAATTCTTTCTCTCTTATGGCAGACTTCGAAGATTGGTGCAGTACTCGAAGATCAGGCAAGCCTATCTATTACATCATATAAGATCAACCTAACAAGCTTGATTTTTCTATATTTATTCCTTGTACATCATATTCTTTTTAAGAACTTTACACAAGCTGTTTTGTTCATGTAGAATCAACGTAACATATTTGATCATTTCAGTCTGAGTCCTTGTATATATATTCCTGTTGTCTATTCAAGGACTTTACAACTTATTTCAATATAGACATATTTTCATATTCATTCATTAAGATCATAATCAAATCTTATATAAATAGGAATATAATTCACATGCTTATTCCTAACAATCCCCCCTATTTGATTATGACAAAAACAATAAGTGCATATATATGTATGAGATGAATGAATCTTACGATACAGTGAGCTACTGTATTGCTAGAGCAGGTAATATGATTGATATATTAAAAACATTTCATTAAAGCTGAATAATAAACTTAAATTCTGGATCCAGTGTTAACTATTACATATAGAGATGTACCTTCTTCATGTGTGTCTCCTGGATCCCTTCTGTTGTTGCTACTCATCTTCTTGATCTTCTTGCTCCTACTCCCCCTGGGATGGTGACTTCATTTCTTCTTGATCTTCAGGTTCCTGCTCCCCCTGAGATGCATTCTCCATTTCATCATCTTCATGATGCTCTGACCCAGATGCATGCTTTTTTTCTTTGTTTTCTGCTTTGCTCTTTAGATTTTGCTTTGGCTCCCCTCTCAGATGATGGTGCACTTGCTGCTATGTTGACCTGCTTTTTCATTTTCTTCTTCTTCTTCTTCTTCTTCTTCTTCTTCTTCTTCTTCTTCTTTGCTTCAACCTTCAATCTTATCTCCTTGTTCTTTCTTGAATACCTCTTTTTCTCTCCATTTTTGTCATAAATCATTTGGGTAAGTTGTTGGACATTTGTCATAAGCTGCTTTGTCAGATAGGATGTGTTGTTAACTTCAATCTTGAGTTCTTGTTGACTTAGCTCCAACTTTAGAGAGAGAGATTGCTTTAAGAAGTCAATCTTATCAGAGAGGGACAAGATTTGATCTGTATTGTCCTTCTGAACTTGCAGAGCTTCTTCCTTTTGATCATTAATGAACTTCAAATAGATTTGATCTCTCTCTCTCTTTGATTTTGAGAGATATATCTGATATTGTGGCTTGGAGTCTGTTTTGAAGCACACTATCTCTTTCTTCTGACAACACCTTTGCTTCTTCGGTAATGAGAGATATCTTCTCAACCAACTCGTCAGAGTTCTTCATTAACTCTTGTTGCTTAGGAGTTTGGTTATTGGTTGAGCAGACTTCTGCTAAACACCAGATTAGACTCCATGATTCTCATTCTTGGACAAATTTTCAAATGTAGTGAGAATCTGATAGATCGTTAAGTGCCAATCACTATTGGAGGATGAAGGAATATCAGACAATTGTGCTTGGACAAAGTAGAGCTTCTCAAATTGAGCTTGATCATCTTCAATGCTAGAGTGAAGGGACTCTACGATCATAAACTTGGGTATACTCCTTCTGCCATCTGAACCTACTGTGATGCCCCCAAAACAGGTATACATCACCCATCATGAGTCGCCAAATACATGGTACATAAATTCAAATACAACTTAATTATACAACAGTCGTGTAAAATACGACAAAACATAGCTGAGAGTTTAAACAAGAATATTGTCATCTAGACAATATCCACACTCAATGGTGTCCTCATTACAATTATTATCACATTATCCGTAGAATAGTGAGGACTACTAAAGCCATTTATCCTGGACCATCACTCCATTCCCCGACTCGTCCCAGCTATATTTTCATTTCCTGAAGAGAACAATGAAAGAAAGGGTGAGCTCAACTAGCCCAGTAAGAAATATTATGACTAAGATAATGCAGAATAAATTATCCTTAGTCTTCAATAGTATAACAACTGACAGAATACAATAGACAACAAGTTTTAAATTAACAACTATAGCGAAAATAAGCAATCCATTAGAAGAGTCAAGTAGAGCATAAAATCTACTATCTTCTATGATTTAATAAGTTTTTCATCAACTTTATCGCTGAGACTCAGCTTAATAAATAAACCACATCATCGAATTATCCATGTACCATGGCAAAGGATATTCATGTAATCATCAATGGTCATGATTATACCGAATAATCCCTGGTCATAATCATACCAACAACTGTCCATCAATGAACTACAGGCCAATGAGGACTTTTACCACATCATTCGTTACATTACGATCATGATTATACCAAATAATCTCTGGTCATAATCATACCAAGTCCATCTATGCACGTAAGCCAAAGATGACTTTCATCACAATATAAACATGAGGATGATGACAATGACATAATAATTCAATAAAACAAGTTCAAGGATAAATTTTAAAGATTTATAATTTAATTTATTCGAGAAATCAATAACGCGTCAAATTGTCAACATGATCTTTGCTTTGTGGAGTAAAATTCAAGAATAATATTCATGTACCAAAAATAATTTGGACAGAAAAGAAATATATTTTTCGGGTAAATAGTACCCCGTGAATAGTACTTCGGGAATAGTACCTCGTGAATAGTACCCCAACATGAAAAGTGTCCCGAATACCCGAGTGTAGGTGTGAGCATTAGGTTATAACGAACCGAATAAGCTATTCGGTTATAATCGAAAACCAAATTATTGATAATTTCACTATCCGAAATACTAACCGAAATTTAGAACTAACCGAATACCGAATTGTATATTTCGATATTCGGGTAATAACCAAATTTGAGAGAAAAAACCCACCACCACCAGCCAAATAAAACCCAGCCCACATGAAAGCCCAAATAGCAATAAACAAATAATTAGCAATAAGCAGCCCAAAGGCCCCAAATAATTACAGCCCAAATAATTACAGCAATAGCAAATTACCAATAAGCAACCCAATATCAGTAACAGCAGTTCAGCAAACAAAACAAAATAAACAAAAAATAAACATCACCGGCAAACAAACAAACACCCTTTCCCCATCACACGAAAACAAACAATCACCCTTTCCGACCCCATCCCCATCACCGGCAAAAAAATAGAAAATAAACAGACAAACGAAAACAAAGCAATCACCCTTTCCGGCAAACGAAAAATAGGCGACGAGCAATCACCGGTCGACGAGCCGCACCAGACAAGATGACCGAAATCTCTTCGAATGACCGGACTTGTAGCAGTCGGTCGGTATGGAAGTGGGTCTAATAGAGATCTGACTATTTTCGTTTGTTTGATCTGACTTGTAGCAATCACCCTTTTGTTTGTCTGTTTATTTTCAAGATCTGACTTTTGAGAGTGATGACATGGGAGACGGAGAGAGTAGACAGATAGAGTTCTCTATACAAAACAGATAAGAGATAAGACAGACAGAGAGAATAGACAGAGAGTAGAAATCGAGATCAGATCTAGGTTGAGACTGAGAGTCTGAGATAAGAGATAAGACAGACGGAGAGAGTAAGATAAGGCTTATTTGGTATTCGGGTAAACCGAATAATACAAAAATGAAATCCGAAAAAGTAACCGTAAATCAAAAAAAAATTCGGATATAACCGAATTATAAAAAATACCCGAATTATTAAGAAATTTCGGTTAAATTATTTCGGTTTGATTCGGTTATTTGGTTATACCCATTTTTTGCTCAGTCCTACCCGAGTGAATGATACTAGAGTGAATAGTAACCTGTGAATAGTAACTCGTGAATAGTACTTCGGCACAAAAAGTGCCCCGAATACCCGAGTGAATAATACTAGAGTGAATAGTAATCGGGTGAATAGTAACTTGTAAAAGAAAAAATACCAAAGAAAATGATATTTCATGACGAGTACAAAAGAAATGATATCTCATACAAGTATAATAGAATATACGAAACTGCAAATGGATTTTCACCCGCCATGTGGTAATCCACGTAGACAGATCATTTCCACAATTTAATAAAGAATGAATACGAAAGATCATTCACCATGCATGCGGTAATCCACATAGACAAGTTATTCCAATAGAATTATAAAGAATGGAACCAGGTCATGCGTAATCTGCACAGACAGGATATTCCAACAAAATAATAAAGAACGGAACTAGGTCATGTGTAATCCGCATAGATAGGATATTCCAACAGAATAATAAAGAATGGAATAACAACAGAATTCAGCAGGCATGCGATAGACCGCACAGACAGGTTATTCCAATAGAATAATAAAGAATGGAATAACATAAGAATATCACCATGTATGCGGTACTTCGCATAGACTGATTATTCCAACATAATAATAAATAATGGAATAAAAACCCTTACGAGTATTGAAAGAAAATAACTCTCTTCATGAATACGAAAGAATAATACCCCTTACCTCAAAAGAAGACTGGATACTGGAATAGTGAGGTAGCAGACTTCTCTTCTTCTTTCTATCTATAATTTCTCTCTATAATAATTGCTCTATAGCTTTAGTGAATTGGTGAGAAATGAAGGAAGAATGCGCTTCTATTTATAGAAAAAATATAGTTTCGATAATTGCATGTTTTGGGGCTCAGAATATTACAGTATAATACCTTCCTCTTTTTCTTCATTTTTAATTTAGTCCTGCAAGTATTATAAAATTTGCAACACCTCCCCTAATAGTAAATAATGTGAATCAATAGTAAATCATGTGAATCAATAGTTCTAGACATGCAAAAAAATGAATTACAATATAGTACCTCCATCTATACCTCCATTTTTAACTTAGTCATACAAGTATTATCAATCTTTCATCAACTCCCCTAATAGTACAAGAATGTGAATCAATAGTACACACATGTGAATAAATAGTTATAATCATATGAATCAATAGCAATTAATTGCTCATTTATCCGGTTAATTACCCGATTGGTCAATATAACCTCCACACATAAATTATTATCGAAATAAATGTCAATTTTCACTAACACTAATAATTCCAACACAATGAAACTATCAATTTCATCTTTAATCAACACGAACTTATTCATCATTAATATTATAATTCATAATATTTAATAACCAGGTTGTTCCCAGGAAAGAGGGGGCTTTTCGATAAGGATTTCTCCTTATTGGCGCGCAATTAGGTGACTAAACCTCTCCTTGACAGAACTTCTAGACATTGTCAATATTGCAAATAATAATATGAATAACTTTTCCATCTCAATTATTGATTTAATAATATAACATATTATATAGATGATACTGTGATAATAATTGAATCAATAATATGAGAGGTATGATGCAGCAATTACTGTAGCAATAATTGAGTTTAACTAAGTGATTTCTTATGTAAGCATCAATAATCAATACCGTGTGCTACTATACAACCACACGTATTACTGTACTTTTACTACCGGGTAGTTCAACAGTTTTAACGGTAACACTTTTGCCGTTATTTTTATAAAAGATAATTTCTTCATTTTCTAACTACTGAAAATACTTCCGTTATTGGGTCCACCAATGATGTCTTGGTTATGCGAATATTCCCTGTTAAAAAGAATATTCCCCGACCAATCAAATATTATATAACAACTTGCATACTTTGCAAAATTTATAAATACTACCCACAACTATAACATTATCTCAAATCCACACCATAACATTCAAAAAAATATTTAGAGAAAATTAAATCTTTTTTCATAAAATTTGGGGTCTTACAATCTCTCCTCCTTATGAAATTTCGCCCTTGAAATTTACGTACGTACCTGGTATGCCGAATAGGTGAGGATACATTGACTTCACTTCAAATTCTAACTCTTGAGGTATAACCTTTGAGTGTCGAATATAATCCTTCTTATCCAAGATTTTAACACGTATCTCCTAATACGTTAAATCTTCTGTTATCTCGTCTAATTCCAATTCAATAATGTGGTTCAGGTCGTCCATATATTTACGTAACATCGATACGTGAAAAAAAATGTTATGAACACACGACATACTTGGCGGTAAAACGAGTCTATAGGCCACAGTTCCTACTCGATCAAGTATTTCAAATGGGCCAATTAAATCGAGGGTTGAGATTTCCTCTCTTCGTCGATTCTTGCTTCTAGAATAAAGCCCTCTTGAACCTTCTTCTTCACATTCATCAGATTCGGGTGTGTAGCTTGAGCGGCTTTAACTTTATCGATTAAAGTCGATTCTACTCGTATAGTCGTTATCTTCACGTGGGTCCCTAGAGTCTTTAACTCTATCTTCATCATTTATAAGTTATACGAAATGGGTTTTTGTGTTAACAACATCGCACTCGTAAACACATACGATCTTCTACTCAACGCGTCAGCTACCACATTTGCTTTCCCACGATGGTATTGAATGATACGATCGTAATCTTCAACAGCTCAAGCCAACGTCTTTGGCGCATTATACGTTCATTTTGGTTGAAGAAATATTTAAGGGTTTTAGAAATGGGTTTTGTACTGGGGTCAATACAAAATTTGATTTCACGCTCTAGGAGTAGGCTAAGAAGTCTTAAAGAATACGTCAGGAAATTTATTAACAATAGAAATATCATTCAAAACTGTGATTCTCATCCAAGACTTGGATAACACATGTAATGAAGGTTTCTCCTAACAGAGTTTCAATTGATAAGTCAAAGTCTAATCTCTCCGGAGTCAAATTTAAACGTTGAGCGTAAGTAAGAGAGATAAAAGAATTGGTAGAACCGGTATCTAAAAAGGTATAGACTTCGCAAGAATTTATAATTAACTAACCCGTGCTAACTTCGTTCAGGTTACTCGGTTTTTGAGAAGTCATGAAAAACGCTCTCCCTGAAACCACCGACTTTGTTTTGTCCTTATCCGCCTTTGGTGCCACCGTCTCAGCTGGACTTGACTTTGGTGCACGACAAAATCGGGCTAGGTGACCTTCTTTTCCATAATTGTAACATGCTTTGGACTGCATCGTGCAGCTTGGACAGATATGTCCCTCCCCTCCGCATTTGAAGCATACGACTGACGGTCGTTCTCCTTCCTTAACAGGTGTTGGTGATGTTGTCTTTCCATCATTATTGAACCTTCTCTTCTTGAAATTTCGACTTCTATTATCTTGGTCATGATTACCACCGAAGTGGTTACCATTCTTGGCGTGATAATTTCTCCCATAATGGTTATCAATGTTCTGATGGCCGTTGCCCCCGGTACGATTATTATCGTGTTGTTGGTCGTTGCCTTTTGGTTGTGCTGACTCATTATCACGCTACAATAACTGAGCCCTATTCAAAACATCTGAATATAAACAAAGTTTGTGAGAAATGAGGTATTGACGTATTTTGGGTTTCAAACCTCTTAGAAACATTCGCGTCATTCGCTCCTCATTATCGACCAAATGGGATGCAAACTGGGATAACTCGGCAAACTTAGCCTCGTACTGCGACACGGTCATATTGTTTTGCTCCAACTTGATAAACTCCACCTCCTTCATGTGACGAATACTTTCGGGAAAGTACTTGTCGTTGAACAGCTCTTGGAACTTCTCCGAAGACATCTTAAGTGCATTAGGCTGGGTATGTTTTACAGATTCCCACCAGTAATCTGCCTCTTCACGCAACATTAAGGTGGCGAAGAGAACCTTTTGCTCCTCGGAGCATCCCAAGACATCAAATATCTTGGTGATCTACTTTAACCACGTCTCCGCCTTAAGTGGTTCTGGCTTTCCTAAAAACTCCAACGGTCCCAACTCCTTGAACTGCTTAGCAGTGACCAGCCGTGGGTTGTCATTGTTTCCACCTGCATTTTGAACAGGAGACTCTCTCGCCTGATGTTGTATGAATTGCATAAAGCCTCTGATCATCCCATCGTTCATCATTTGATCGGTGCTGTTTACCTGAGGATTATTGTCTTCCTGTTACACATTATCCTGGGTATTGATCGTTGGTGACTCAACGGTCTCATGTGCTTCATTGCTGATCTCAACATTTTCAGATGTCATTCTCAAACACTATCACAAAACAAGGGTTAATTGACATATCACAAATTATCCCTATACTCTTACCGACCAATTAAATACCAAATAAATTTAGGTAGGTCATACTAGCGAAGGAATTCCCCGTCTCTCCCCTCTTAGTTCTTGTCTCACATCTCAGCCAGTGATCATATCCCTAAGCTCTGATACCAACGGTGACGCACCCAAAATAGGTATACATCACCCCTCTTGAGTCACCAGATACATGGTACATAAATTCAAATACAACTTAATTATACAACGATCGTGTAAATCGACGAAAACACAATTTGAGAATTTAAACAAGAATATTGTCATCTAGACAATATTCACACTCAATGGTGTCCTCATTACAATTATTATCACATTATTAGTAGAATAGTGAGGACTACTAAAGCCATTTATCCCGGACCATCACTCCATTCCCAGGACTCGTCCCGGCTATATTCTCATTTCTGAAGAGAAACAATGAAAAAAAAGGGTGAGCTCAACTAGACCAGTAAGAAATATTATGACTAAGATAATGCAGAATAAATTATCCTTAGCCTTCAACAGTATAACAACAGATTGAATACAATAGACAACAAGTTTTAGATCAACAACTGTAGCGAAAATAAGAAATCCATTAGAAGAGTCAAGTAGAGCATAAAATCTACTATCTTCTATGATTTATCTACTATCTTCTATGATTTAAAAAGTTTTTCATCAACTTTATCGTTGAGACTCAGCTTAATAAATAAACCACATCTTCGAATCATCCCTGAACCACGGCCAAGGATATTCATGTAATCATCAATGGTCATGATTATACCGAATAATCCCTGGTCATAATCATACCAACAACTGTCCATCAATGAACTACATGCTAATGAGGACTTTTACCACATCATTCGTTACATTACGGTCATGATTATACCAAATAATCTCTGGTCATAATCATACCAAGTCCATCTATGCACGTAAGCCAAAGAGGACTTTCATCACAATATAAACATAAGGATGATGACAATGACATAATAATTCAATAAAACAAGTTCAAGGATAAATTTTAAAGATTTATAATTTTATTTATCTAGAAATCAATAACGTCCAAATTGTCAACATGATACTACTTTGTGGAGTAAAATTCAAGAATAATATTCATGTACCAAAAATAATTTGGACAGAAAAAAAATATATTTTTCGGGTGAATAGTACCTCGTGAATAGTACTTCGGGAATAGTACCAAATGAATAGTACCCCGACATGAAAAGTGTCCCGAATACCCGAGTGAATGATACTAGAGTGAATAGTAATCGGGTGAATAGTAACCCGTGAATTGTAACTCGTGAATAGTACTCAAAGCCACGAAAAAGTGCCCCGAATACCCGAAAGTGAATAATACTAGAGTGAATAGTAATCAGGTGAATAGTAACTCGTAAAAGAAAAAATACTAAAGAAAATGATATTTCATGACGAGTACAAAAGAAATGATATCTCATACAAGTATAATAAAATATACGAAACTGCAAATGGATTTTTACCAGCCATGCGGTAATCCACGTAAACAAATCATTTTTATAATTTAATAAAGAATGAATACGAAGGATCATTCACCATGCATGCGGTAATCCAAATAGACAGGTTATTCCAACAGAATAATAAAGAATAGAATTAGGTCATGCGTAATCCGTACAGACAGAATATTCCAACAGAATAATAAAGACCGGAACTAGGTCATACGTAATCCGCACAGACATGATATTCCAATAGAATAATAAAGAATGGAATAACAACAGAATTCACAAGGCATGCGATAGACCGCACTGACAGGTTATTCCTACAGAATAATAAAGAATGGAATAACAGAAGAATATCACCATGTATGCAGTACTTCACATAGACTGGTTATTCCAACATAATAATAAAGAATGGAATAACAACCCTTACGAGTATTGAAAGAAAATAACTCTCCTCATGAATACGAAAGAATAATACCCCTTACCTCAAAAGAAGACTAGATACTAGAATAGTGAGGTAGCAGACTTCTCTTCTTCTTTCTCTCTATAATTTCTCTCTATAATAATTGCTCTATAGCTTTAGTAAAATGGTGAGAAATGAAGGAAGAATGAGCTTCTATTTATAGGAAAATATAGTTTCGATAATTGCATGTTTTAGGGCTCAGAATATTATAGTATAATACCTTCCTCTTTTTCTTCATTTTTAATTTAGTCCTGCAAGTATTATCAAACTTGCACCACCTCCCCTAATAGTAAATAATGTGAATCAATAGTAAATCATATGAATTAATAGTTCTAGACATGTGAAAATACGAATTACAGTATATTACCTCCATCTATACCTCCATTTTTAACTTAGTCATGCAAGTATTATCAATCTAGCACTAACTCCCCTAATAGTACAAGAATGTGAATCAATTGTACACAAATGTGAACAAATAGTTATAATCATGTGAATCAATAGCAATTAATTGCTTATTTATCTGGTTAATTACCCGATTGGTCAATATAACCTCCACACATCAATTATTATCGAAATAAATATCAATTTTCACTAACACTAATAATTCCAACACAATAGAACTATCAATTTCATCTTTAATCAACACGAACTTATTCATCATTATTATTATAATTCATAATATTTAACAAACAGGTCGTTCCCAGGAAAGAGGGGGCTTTCCGATAAGGATTTCTCCTTATTGGCGCGCAATTAGGTGACCAAACCTCTCCTCGACAGAACTTCTAGACATTGTCAATATTGCAAATAATAATATCAATAACTTTGTCTTCTCAATTATTGATTTAATAATATAACATATTATCTGAGATGATCTTTGTGACAATAATTTAATCAATAATATGAGAGATATGATCAAGCAATTCTTGTATTCAATAATTGAGTTTAAGCGAGTGATTTCTTACGTAAGCATCAATAATCAATACCGTGTGCTCTTATGCAACCACGCGGATTATTGTGATTACTTTTACTACCGGGTAGTTCAACAGTTTTAACGGTAACACTTTCGCCGTTATTTTTATAAAAAGATAATTCTGACATTTTCTAACTACAACAATACTTATGTTGTGGGGTCCACCAATGATTGTGCCGTTGTACGAATATTCCATGTTAAAACGAATATTCCCCGACCAATCGAATATTATATAACAACTTGCATACTTTTCAAAATTTATAAATACTATCCACAACTATAACACTATCTCAAATCCACACCATAATATTCAAAAAATTATTTCGAGAAAATTAAATATTTATTCATAAAATTTGGGGTCTTACACATACTCTACAATCGTAGGGAATGTAGTGGTTTCCAGCATGTCGATAGACCTTGAAGTGAGACTGGTCTTTGATCAACTTTGTTGCAAATTTCTTTATTCTTGGAAAGTTTTTAGACACCAGTTCCAAGCACAGAAAATGTGAGTAACACCAGCTGAAATAACTTTCATATTTCCCATTATATGCCTTTAACCAAGGTATCCATGGGTAGAACCATTTCATCAGAAGATCGTCAGGATTATACAGTATTGTGGTGCAATCTAAATTCATATCTTTTCAGTTGTTATACAAGTCTTCCGTAGACATCGTTACTACTTTGAGTCGTTCGTTTCCATGGTTTATCCGTATTTCTGGTGGTATATTTGGTGGTTCATCAAAGACTTCCACCACTAATCTTCGATGGACTCTTGCTGGAGAGGGAACATGATAGTCTTCTGATTCCTGATCTGCAGAACTGAAATCTGTCTCCATCTCTTCATTTTCTGTCTTTGAGCTTGAATCATGCTGGATCATTTCATCTGATTCATTAGTGAATTATTCTTGCTGATTTTTATCAATTGTTCCTTCTTCAGTACCCTTTAGCATTTTCTTCCTTGGATTTAGACTTATCATCACTTAATTCAATGATTGCAGTAAAAGATTCTCTTTTCTTCTTTAAGATAGATCTAGCAAGCAATCTGTTGCTTTTTCTTTTCCTTAGAGATTCAGCTATAGGAGATTTAGTTCTTTCTTCATCTTCAGATTTTGAAGCTTTTGAATCATCAGATGAGCTTCTTTGGGATTTAGCCACAGGGGCAGATGATTCCTCTTAAGACTCTGAGTCCTCTGAAGTAGCAAAACAACTCCTTGAGACTTCAGCAGTGGGAGGTCTAATTTCTTCAGATTTAGACTCTTCCTTATCATCAGAATGGCTACTTGAGAATTCATTCATAGGATTTTCAGTTTTCTTTTCTTTTCCCTAGTCTACTCTTTTCTCTTCAGAAGATAGACTTCTTTGGTGAACTGATATTGACTTCTTCATCACCTTTGCTTTCTTCTTGGATGGCCTTTAGAGCAATCTGTTACTCTTTCTCTTTTTTTGGGTTGCTGTAGTTGATGCTTTTTCTTTTCCTGCTCCATGTCTCTTTTTATCAGTGGAGAGACTGCTTGGTGGAACCTTTGTATTCTTCATAATCTTAGCTTCCTTCTTTGCTTGAGTGGCTCCTATAGGTACAAAGTCATCAGATTGAGACAACTTGCTTTCCATTTCTTTTACCTTCCTCTTCTTTGCAGAGACCTTTCTACTACTGCCAGATGTTATTAGCCTCTTATTTTCCTTGGGATTTTTCTTCCAATTTTCAAACAGCCGTGGGGACATCACTTTATGAACATTCAGTGGTTCTTCCTCATCATCCTTTATCTTACTCTTCAGTTTCTTCTTCAGTATAATGCTCAAGAGTCTTCCATGAAAAACCTTTGTGAGGGGTTTATCTGTAGACTTCTTTATCTCAGCTTTTTCCAGCCATTTGGACAACCGATTAATTAGAAGGGCTCCGAAGTTCATTTGTTGTTTTATGATGATTGCAGTCATAACTCTCAGTTGCAAATCACTAACAGTATCATGTGCAGTGTCCTTGCACAAGATGCATTTTCCCGTAATCTCAGCCAGGAATTCAAACTCTTCATGAAATTCCTTCTTCTTCATATCTTTCAGATTTATATTCCTTTTGTAGCGCATTAACTTTTTACCTTCTTCAATGTCGACGTCCTCGAGGTTTATCAGACCTTGGTCAGGAAACCCTAGACATTTGTTGATGTCTGATGTTTTTATCTTCAGGCTTACTCCTTTCACCTTTATGGATAGAAGCCCAGAGTCTACCGTTACGTTTAAATAGAATTGCTTTACTAGATCAGTATAGACTGGAGTGCTAGCTTCCAAGCAATCTAAAAACCCAACATTCTTTACAAGCTTAAGTATATCCTTGAACTTCTTTTCTGATCCTTCAAACTTCTTGAAGCTGAGTTAGATTCCAGTTATAACACGCCACTCTTCCATTTTGAGAGTTCGAAGTATATGGGTTTTTAATTTCAGGAATCTTTTGAGAGATAGTTAAATGCAATTTGGGCGAAGCTCGAGATTTGATGGATTTTGGCCTTGAAGAGGATTTTAGGGTTTGAAAAAAGGAGGGAGAAAAAGTTGATAACTTTTGATAACTGTTTGGAGATTTTGAATTTGTCTTTATGACAGTTCCTTCTAACTCTGCATAAGCTGTGATGTGTCAAAAAGCCATTGGTTGCACGATGCCCAGTAAGAAACTATAACTTCCCATAAACTGATTAGTTTTTCAGTTTTAATTTTTCTTTTAAGAAAATAAGTATCACTGACGTAGGCTGACTGTTGACTTTTTTAGTACGTAGAGTAACTTGATGAGATAGTTATAGACTCTATGATTTTCTTTGTTAACTCAACGATCGTCTTCTGAGAGATACTTCAATGAGTGATTTGTCACTAATTCTCATCTTGGAGTTGCATGGCTTAACCACTGATACGCCCCCAAGAGAGTTCGGGCACTGAAATTTTGAGGTGAATTTTCAAATCATCTTTCCAAATTGTATTTGTAACTTCCCTCCACACGATTTGAATAAGGGGGCATGTGTCGAGTTCTGTCGAGCTCCATGATTTTAAATGATGTAGAAAATATTGATCTGCCCTTAGCTCCCCCTGAGCTAGTGTTTCATTTGGGAAGACTACGATCGTCGAGGCTGCTCTTCGATTGTTGAGTTTACTGCTGATCATACTCTTCGATCATTGTCTGACCTAGTTCTTGTGATGAGCTCTGACATAACATTCCTTCTGGGTTATTAAGGTAGCTAAGGAAGGGACAACCTCTTAGACTAAACTAAGGGTCAGGTTTGTCCCTGAGGCGCTTATTAGAGGACTATAGATACTTGGAGGTAAGAGTGTCATCACAATAAGCTCTTTATCAGAGTTTGTTCACCATCATTAGGCATACTTGATGTTGGCATTTATCAGTGGAAGAGGGTGAAGTGCTTTCAGCTATGTCACTTGTATGTTCAGGAGAGTGTACTGAGAAGTATTGCAATCGTTGAGTTAGTATGCTTATACTCTACGATTGGAATGTTGATTGTGGGGAATCTCAGATTGAGATGGAAAGACTTGATGATCAGTCTTAGAGTTTTAGGGACTCTATTACTAGAAGAGAACTTGTTTGGATAATCCAAAATTTTATTTCAGGAACCATTTAAGCTTCTCTAAATTCCTGAGGACCGATAGGTGGATAGTTCATCATGATCTTTATATTCTCATCATTCTTGCCTTTGCATCAGGTTCAACTGTCTTCAGTTTTTGAGAGAATTGAAGGATTCAGCTTCAATTTGTTCCTCCTTAGTTTTGGCATTGCTAGACTTTAGCATACTGTTGCTCCCATAGTTGATACCTCCATCTTGGAAATAGATGGATTGGCTTCTGCATATGGATCCTTACAAGGTCACCTTTGTACTTCTCTTTTTAGCTGGAATCTTCTGAACTAATTTGATATTTTTATGATTAGTTTCATTGGATTCGTAGAGTACTTTCGAATTGGTCACTCCACAGTTTGTTGATCAGTTACTACGAATATAGGTTCTATCATTCAGACTTCCAGGATGTTTCTATTTGAATGATATGCTTTGCATGGATATAACTAGTAGATTTCTTTTGTCTTGTCATGAAATAGTCGTTGCAACATCCACTTCTGATGGGTTGGCAAATCTGAACTCTGCGATTGGTAGTGACTCTTCGATCGAATGGAGTGAAGACTTCTTTAATTTATGGCTGCGTTTTTCCTTCTTATGCAGCTGACCTTGCAGCTGGTTGAATCCTTGTGACCGAAGCTATCTACTTTAGTATTTCCTGTAAGATCATATAGACCAAGTACCTGAAGGTTAGGTAAGTTTCTATTTTTGGTACCCATGATTTTTTGGGTCCTGCTAGGTCAGTTTTCTCAAGATCTCAATCCCTCATATTCTTAAATTTATGTCACATTTGCATCAATAATCATATTTATGCATATATTGAATTTTGATATGACATTTATGATGCATGATGATGAATGTGTGAATGATTAAGTATTTTGATGGGACATTCTTTTTCTTTGATTGTTTCACTCTTTGCTTGGTTATGTTCACAGATCTTGAATGTTCTCAGAGTAGGAGTCAACTCTATTGTTTATTTGCATCTAGTTGATTCATAGAGATGATCATACTCTACATTTTATCAAGAGCACAGAATATTGGTTTTGTATATGTTTACATACATATCAATCATTTAGCAAGAGTTAATCCACTTAAGCTTTAGGATTTAGATTAACTTACGACATACTCCAGACTTCTTTCAAGAAGCTATCTTCAACCTGAACGTTGAGTAGAGAGAGAGTTTGTTGACAATTAAGTATCCAACCTAAATGTACTCTCTCTCTTCCCTTTTTCAGGAAGAGTATGGTCTCTTGATAGAGTACTGTCGTAGTACATAAGGTGATGCAACATAACATTCATACAAGTGTTAATGAGGAACCGTACCTTTATACTGTCAGTTTCTTGACAGACATTTGTCTTTCTATAATGATGTTAGGCATTGATGTGAAAATCTTCACGTTCATTGCTGACAACTTGTTGCTCTATTTGACCTTAGATCAATCAAACATCGCCTTGGAGTTAATAATATAGGAAAGTCTTGGCAGCTTCAGTTCTTTGATAATCTTGAGTCTCAAGGATCAGATCCAACTTATTAGCCAAGTACATATTGAACAAGATTTTCTTTCTTCTCTTGAATAGAAATTTCTTTGCATGTATAGGCTTTGATCTTTTAGAACAGTGGATGACAAACTCTTTGTTTTTTATGCCCTTATTGACTTTCCATCTCAAGTCTGTAGACTGCTGATGTTCTTTAGACATGGATTGGTCTTGTAGCTGCATTAATTTGGAACAGGGACCAATCTGAGCAGCTTTAGGTGAATGTGCACATTTGCCTGTATGCATAATTTCCAACGTGTGAGCTCATCAGTAATAACAAACAGCTTACTACTAAACTAAGTTTAGAACATGGTTTGTGCCTCAGATCAGACTCAAAGTGTTAGCTTTTAAAATGTAATATGAGAACCTGCTCTGATACCAATTGTTAGTTCCTAGAGGGCAAATAATAGATCTAGAAGGGGGGGGGGGGTTGAATAGATCCTTTTATTTTAAAAAATCTTTTCCATTTTAGTTTATATTGCTGAGTAAATAGCAGATGACAAACATAAGTTATTTTAAACACAGCTGAATACGTTAAGGGTCCCCTTCATAGATGTTATATTGACCATTTATCTAGAGTTAGTTTAGTTGTAGGTAGTTATCATGATAATAGCAGTTATAGATTCATAATGTAAAAGACACAAGGGATTTTAAGTAGTTCAGAGACTCAAGCTCCTAATCCACTCTTCTGCTTCAACAAGTAGTGATTCCACTAAGGAAGTCTTTACATCACCTAATCACTAAGATTCCTTCAAGGCCAGCAGCCTTGGAACTTTACTTCACTAAGAACTCTTCAAGTCCAGTAGACTTGGAACTTCAGTTCACTAAGAACTTTTCAAGGCCTATAACCTTGGAACTCAGTTTAGTCCCTTGGACTAGGACCTTTTTTGGCCCTGGCTTCTTGTTGGTGCTGAGCTGCCAAGATGACTTTAAGCTTGTTCATCCTTGATTCTTGGCAGCTTATTGTGATCCTCATTGGATTCTGCATCGAGACTGGATCACCATTGGACATACTGCTAAGTTGTTTATGAAGCTCAATCTCTTTGAGTACTTAGCAGTTTGTCACTTCTTCCTTGGTGCAGCTAATCTTGTGGTTGGTCCTTTTCTGATCTCAGCTTGTACTTCTTCACCACATGAGGTTTGCTAAGTCTTTGTATATTTGGTAGACTTCGTCTGGCACTTAGAATCTTGTGAACCTTGGTTTCCTTGTGTACAGATTTGGTTCTATATCTGTTCTTCTTTAGCTCTTGGTGGTTCGTGGTGATTCGTAAACTTATTCTATGAAACTTCTTTCTGATCTGCCAATCTCTTGAATGCTATTAACTTGGCCTTCTCGGCTCTCAGCTTGGCTGACATTCTTAATGGCATTCTCATTGTTGTTGAGTGAAGCCTTTTTCCATTAAAGCTCTTCTCTTATCTTGCTTCACTTCTACTTTCGTAGTCTCACTGCCACTGAGACATATTCTATTTTTGCTCTCTAGAACTCATAGAGTCAACAACCTTCCTTTTTACCAACCAATTCTTCTTTTTGAGCTTTTGCTGTTAAATAACCTCTCATAAGCTTCCAATTGGATTATAGCCATTGGGAGTTATTTGAATTGATTCACAAATCTCGAGTTATTTGGTGCAGAATGCATATGTGACATGACAACCCTTTTTTCACTTTTCTGACACTGTTGTCTACTATTTCACTTACCACATCAGAAATGTCACTTTAACGTGTTAGGTTGGTAGTCACCTTTATTTCTTCTTTTTGATTCCTCGATCAGAACATTAGGAGTTGTCCTTCTGCATCGATGCTTTCAATACCCAACGTTTGAATGTCAGTCTTAGTATCAAGATGTTGCCAAGGCTTTAATACTAAGATGATTGAACTCTACGATTCCAAGAATGTTCTTTGAGTTTGCAATATAGAACTTCTCTTCCTTCGTTCGTGTAGTGCTTTATCACTTCTGCTTGTCTTAACTTGCATTAGGCAGTGACAACTTGTTCGAATGCTCCGGCCCTCCTTAACTTCAAGACTCATCAAATTGATCATGCTCAGCTCTCTTTCTCCTTGTGATCTCCCGTTCACATATCATCAATGGTTTGACTCATACTTAATCTTCTTTGTCTATTTTGTATAGGTTGGCCAGTATCTTTGTTATAGACCTCATCAGTTCCTGCTTCTAATCTGGCAAGCACTACGATCATAGGCATACCCAAGATCGTCATCTTGTTTATCTTGACAGCCACTGCATTGCTGACTTCCTTTAGTCAGTCACATTATCTGAAGTCTTTATATTATTGCTTGTGGAAGACTTCCCTTAAATGGCTTCACTACTCAATCAGGATGTTGATTAAATTGGTGCTTCGATCTTCTTGTTTGCTTGTAAGCCATTAGGTGAATGCTCTATGGCTTCCTTCAAGTAGATTGCATCTTTTACAGTTCTGACCAGAGGCTTCATTCTTTGGATGCTTCAGGAGTGCTCATGAGAATCGTGTTAACACTACGACTCTTCTTTGGCTTTGTGAGCACTGATAGGCTTTGTCGAAGACTTTGTTTTGCAGACTACGATCTAGCTTTGGTTCTGCAGACACTACGACTCCGAGAGTAAATTATACATCAGACTATGATTTCTGCCTTAACACTTGTTGTTCTTGTCTTATCTAGCTCGACTACGATTTCTGACTCTGGTATGATCAGTTGACTCTACGACTTCAAGTGTGGTCTACGATTCTTGACTTGGATTGGCAAGTGCTTTAATCAACTCTACAATTCTGTCTTGGCTTCTGCAGTCCCTCGGCTGGCTCGTCAGACTACGATTCTTCCTTAATAGTCTCCGATTTTTTCTTCCGCGAGACTTTGAAAGATCAGTGCAAGATTGCATCGACGATCAGGCAGGCCTATCTATTACATCATATAAGATCAACCTAACAAGCTTGATCTTTCTATATTTAGTCCTTGTACATCATATTCTTTTTAAGGACTTTACACAAGCTGTTTTGTTCATGTAGAATCAACCTAACATATTTGATCATTTCAGTCTAAGTCCTTGTACATATATTCCTGTTGTCTATTCAAAGACTTTACAACTTATTTCAATGCAGACATATTTGCATATTCATTCATTAAGATCATAATCAAATCTTATATAAATAGGAATATCATTCACATGTTTATTCCTAACATCATGTGTGGGAAATTAGCACATGGGATAAGGGAAGGTGAAAAAGGCTAAGGGTGAGTCATAAGCTAAGGGAGGACAAGTGTCACAAGCTAGAAATTGAACATGAGGTGAATTGAATTTGGAAAAATGAGAGATAAACGGTAGGAACCGGGCAAGAGAGATGTGGGGTGGGGGGGACAAGTTGGTGAGTCACTTGCCAAATATAATAAGTTTCCATCCAATTAAACCAAGCTTTAAATGCATGTTCCATCCCACATGATTATTGTAACTAAACAAAGCCTTAAACCATCATTTAGTCCCCTAACCTAATATGAGTTAATCTAACCTTCGGCATGGTTGAGTTAGTTGGTGGAAGATTCAATTAATCTATCCTAACACTTAGTCATTTCATCATTTCTTCATCCAAGTGCAAGAGAGAAAAAGACAAAAAAGAGAGAAAGTGAGAGCAAGAGTTGAAGAAAGAACTTAAGAGTTCTTTGAGGAAGAAAGAAGGAATAAGAATCAATCTTAGAAGCTTTGATTATCTTAAGAAAGAAGAAAAAGAAGAATACAAGAGGTAGACTAATAACCCTAACTTTTTTCATCTCTTTGATTTTATTTCTTTGAATTTGTACGATGTTGTTGTTGTTATTGTTTTGGGTTTTATTGGTTGAAAAGAATCATAGGAATGATTTTCAAATGTTAAACAGATCATTAAAAGCATGCACAGTGAAATTAAAATCTATAAGACCCGAACTTATGCGTAAAGGATGAAAAAACCCAATTAGTGGACTGTTAAGGGGCTGTGTTGGGGCCACTTTCGTGTGGTATCCCAAACTTGAAAATTAAGTTATGGGTTGACATGTTATGCTCCTAGAGTTACTGTGACGCCCCCAAAATAGGTATACACCACCCATCATGAGTCGCCAAATACATGGTACATAATTTAAATACAAACTTCTTTTATACAGTACGACAAAAAGTAGCTGAGAGTTTCAACATGGATAATGTCTCGTAGAGAGTATCCAAACTCAGATAAAGTCCTCATTACAATTATTATCACACTATTTCACTGAATAGCGAGGACTACTAATGCAAACATCAGGATCGTAACTCCGTTCCCCGATTAGTCCCAGCTATATTCTCATTTCCTGAAGAGAACAATGAAAACAAAGGGTGAGCTCAACTAGCCCAGTAAGAAATATTTTGACTAAGATAATGCAGAATAAATTATCGTTAGCCTTCAACAATGTTAAACTGATAAAATATAATAAACATCAACTTTAACTGCAGCGGAACAAGCAATCCATTAGAAGAGTCAAGTAGAGCATGATATCTACTATCTCCTATGATTTAAAAAGTTTATCATCAATTTTATCGCTGAGACTCAACTTAATAAATAAACCACATCATCGAATCATCCCTGCACTATGGGCCAAGGATATTCATGTAATCATCAATGGTCATGATTATACTGAATAATCTCTGGTCATAATCATACCAACAACTGTCCATTAATGCACTACAGGCCAATGAGGATTTTTTTTACCACATCATTTGTAACATTACGGTCATGATTATACCGAATAATCCTTAGTTATAATCATACCAATCAATAGTACATCTATGCACGTAAGCCACAGATGACCTTTATCACAATATAAGCATGATGATGATGATAATGATATAAGAATTCAATTAAAAGAAAGCAAGGGATAAATTTTTAAAGATTTATAACTTAATTTATCCAGAATTCAATAATGTCCAAATTATCAACATGATACTGCTTTGTGGAGTAAAATTCAAGAATAATATTGTATAAAAAATGATTTGGACAGCAAAGAAATCAATTTTTGTCATGAATAATTCCCCGGGTGAATAGTACCCCGTGAATAGTACTTTATGAATAGTACCCGTGAATAGTACTTTATGAATAGTACCCGTGAATAGTACTTTGTGAATAGTACCCATGAATAGTACTTTGTGAATAGTACCCCGTAAATAGTACTTTGTGAATTGTACCGTAAAAATGAATACTACTCATGGACAATACTCCGGCGTGAAAAGCTTAAAATTTAACAAGAATGTATAGAAAATATCATTGTGAAGCGATACTAGATGAAGCGCAAATTTCAAGGATATTCTACTAATTTCAGGGAGTATAGAAGCAATACTTTAACAAAATGAGGGTATAATCAAGAATACGAGACTAAATAATATTACTAACATACTACAGAGTATGGAAGAAAATATTATTCCTATAAATACTGAACAAAATAATATCCCTTAACTCTGAAGAAGACATGATACTGGAATAGTGAGATAGCAAACTTGTCTTCTACTTTCTCTCTAAAGCTTCTCTCTCTATAGATTCTCTTTCTATAATTGCTCTTGTGAGTCTTAGTGAATTGGTGAGAATGAAAGAAGAATGAGCTTCTATTTATAGGAAAACATAGTTTCGATAATTGCACGTTTTGGGGCTCGAAATATTAAAGTATAATACCTTCATCTTTTCCTTCATTTTTAATTTAGTCTTGCAAGTATTATCAAAGTTGCACCACCTCCCCTAATAGTACATCTTGTGAATCAATAGTACAATCATGTGAAAAAAATAATTACAGTATAGTACCTTCATCTATACCTCCATTTTTAATTTAGTCATGCAAGTATTATAAATCTTGCACCACCTCCCCTAATAGTACATGCATGTGAATCAATAGTACACACATGTGAACAAATAGTTATAAGCATGTGAATTAATAGCAATTAATTGCTCATTTATCTGATTAATTACCCGATTGGTCAATATAACCTCCAGACATCCATTATTATCGAAATAAATGTCCATTTTAACTAACACTAATAATCCCAACACAATGAAAATATAAATTTCATTTTTAATCAACACGAACTTATTCATCATTAATATTATAACTCACAATATTTAACAACCAGATCATTCCTGTGAAAGAAGGGCTTTTCGAAAAGGATTTTCTCCTATTGGTAGCGTAATCTAGGTGACCAAACCTCTCCTCGATGTAACTTTCTAGACATTGTCAATATTGCAAATAATAATATGAATAACTTTGTCATCTCAATTATTGATTTAATAATAATAAATATTATGCGATTGATCTTTGTGATAATAATTTAATCAATAATATGAGAGATATTACGCAGAAATTCATCGTAGCAATAATTGAGTATAACTGAGTGACTTCTCACGTAAGCATCAATAATCAATACAGTGTGCTACTATGCAACCACGCATATTACTGTACTTTTTGTTAGGTTTGTAATATTTATGAACGCAATCAAATTGCATAAAAGTGCGGAAGCGTGTAAAAATTAGAGTTTAAAAATTTTACAAACCATATACCCGGATCACCCTTTATGCACAATTATTAATTAAATGAAAAGAAAAGAATAAAATCATACCCTTGAAGATCGAGCTTCCTCAGGTACAAGTTCACCTCCAATCCTTTTCATGTTCAACTTGAATCCACCGGGTTTGGTTCCTTCCTTTGATCAACGTTAGCCACCCATATGTTTGGCCTCTAGAGGTGATCCACCAAGGAAAATAAAGATTCAAGAAGAAGGGGTATTGGCTCAACCCTAGTTTTCTATCTCTACAGAAAGGGCGTACTCTCCAACAAATTGGAATTATGTCGTATGTTGTAAAAGTCAACAACTCTCACCACCCATAATAAGACTCCTCTTATTAATAGATGTGGGCAACCCACCTTAATAATTAAGGAATTGTGATTTATTTAATTAATTAAATTCTTTTAATTAATTAAGCTCCCTAATCTTATTAGTGATAATTAATTAAACTCCTTTAACTAATTTTCCTTCCTAATCCAATTAGGAATAAATGAGAGTACTTATATTAAATTAATTCCTAAACTCTTTTAGAAATTAAAATAATAATAATTATAATAATATTAATAAGACTCCTCTTATTAATTTATATTTAATATTTCTAAAATATTAAATAATAATATTAGGCTATTTAATTTATTCTATCACCATAGATTAAATTAAATATACATAATATATTATTACGATTATGCCATTAACTTCTTAAATAATTATTCTTCCTTTTATGGTGTGACCCTTTAGGTTCTCCATATTAAACCTAGGTTGTGAATAAATCAATTAGAACAATTCTAATCTTATTTAAATAAATAAATTAAATAATTAATTTATTTAAATAAATAATATTTATTCTACAATAGGGATAAGCCTCCTAGCGATCAACGACTTTCCAGATAATATAGATTTCAACATTAATCATTAAAGAACCTTTGAGTAAATAGTTACTGAAACAATTCAATCCTTCCACCATACAATGTCCCAATTAAATATAAGACATGGAATTCTATCACAAGTCTTATTTTATTTAATTATATGTATTTCGATCCTTAAATGCACAACTCAAATAATGCAAATTAGAAAGTCCTTTCTAATTTCATTCGCTTATTGCCAAGGACTCTTTGGGTTGTCATTTATCGAATCACATAGACATTCTCTTTTTTAAAGAAGTGGTAGATTCTTTATTGATCATACATTATCTCCATGTACAACTTATTATACCCAAGCATACCCTTTGATATACCCTAAGGGTCTTAAGGAATAAGTCAAAGTATAATTCATCATACACAAGATACTATGATGATCTCAAGTCCAAGGATCAATTGTACTACTATCACTACAGGAATTCCTATTGACAGGCAAGTAAAACTCCATTAGATATTCCTTAGCGAGCCACGTTCAGTGAACTTATTCTCTAATAAGCACCTACATACTTGCTTTAGTGTCTCCACACAAATGATCATGAGATCAATTATCCTCATCCAATGAGCAAGCAACGTATGTACCAATCTATCCGGATTCACTAATCCCCAATTTAGTAATCCAACGATTGGGAACTATTTTAGTTTTAAGCTTTCAAAGAATTTAGATCTCATTAGAATGATCATCATCATTATTCTAAAAGCATTGCTTAAAACTATGGGTTTATCACATATTATAAAACAGCATCATGTAGATAATTAAAAGCCTTTAATAAATTAATACTTTTTTATTAATAAATGAATAAGATTGTTACAAAGTATATGCTTTATCATCAAACATGATTGGCTTGTGTGCATATTACTTTCACTTTTACCACCGGAAAGTTCAACAGTTTAACAGTAAAACTTTCGCCGTTATTTTTATAAAAAGATAATTATATCATTTTCTAACTACGACAATACTTTCGTTGTGGGGTCCACAAATGATTGTGCCGTCGTACGAATATTTCCTGTTAAAACGAATATTCCCCGACCAATCGAATATTATATAACCACTTGCTTACTTTTCAAAATTTATAAATAATACCCGTAACTATAACATTATATCAAATCCACACCATAATATTCAAAAATATATTTCGAGAAAAATTAATCTTTGTTCATAAATGTTGGGGTCTTACAGTTACGGACCTCGCCCAATTGGAACGGATGAAAAAGCTTGTATAACGAAGTCATGGCGATTATTTTCGTAAAACTAGTTAAAAGCTAAAAATAACTAGTGTGAACCTTGGCTTTTAGATTGATTTATGTTCCGATTGGATTGCTAGAAAAAAATTTCATTTGAAGTTTTATGTAGTATGTCAAATAAGGAGTCTGTAGACGTAAGAATGAGTTCATTCCGAGTCTGAAGGTGGGAGTTATGCCTTTCGGAATGAAGCTAGTCAAAACTGCCAAAGTCGAAAACTATTTCAAGTTGGAACTTTTGTGCCACTTTTTTGGCCTAAAAATGAACCTGAAAAAAATATTCAACCCAAGGGAATTTTTAGAGGAAGAGACAAGGAAGAAAATGGCGTAAAACAGACTTATTATGATAACGGATGACCTAAGTTATGACATTCCAAAGTAGGTACGACGATAATGAAAAACTGTCAGTTTTTGTTTCAAGAGATGGGGAGTTTTGTACTAAAGCAGACACTCCACGACGATAGTAAATCATGTCTGGATTGGCATACAAGGAGTTTTGAGCTGAAGTAGACACCCTAAAGCAGATGGGTCGAGCTGTCTGCTTTACCCCAAATTAGACGGGTGATGTAGTCTGCCTTATACTTGTAACGAAAAATGAAATATAAAAGTTGGGCGCATTGATTAAATCATACAAATTGTGAAAAACAAGAAAATGAATAAAGTTAAGGTAATTTGATACTTAATGTCTTTACATGACTAATTGGTATGTGTATATTAACTTAAATATGTAAGACAATTAAAGGAAGATTTATCATATAAATTAAAGACCGTTTCAGGAAAGTTTCCAAACTCTCAAATTCAATTTATGTATTGATTGCATGGTCTAATTTACATAATGTTTTTCATACTGTGTGAATTCAAGTTTTCTTACTTACACAAAATTTATATATTGTGCAAGTATTTTATGATCTTGTATGAATTTATAATTATATGCAAGAAATGCGTTTAAATTGTAGAATTTCGTATGTAATATGAAATTCATCGAATTATGTGATATAAGGTATGGAAAAGGTTTATTGCCATTTGATTTGGCTTAACTCAATTTGTTAAGCTATTCCAATCGATATATTTATTGTTAAGATATGAATTGTAATAATTCTTGAATTTTGAGAAGTTAATAATGCCAAATCATATAATTTGGGCACATATTTGTATGTATTGCACCCCGTGCAATAATGTGTTATGTGTGTAAATGTTATATGGAAGAAAATGATTGTTACTTTTTATTTAAAACTGCTTCATAACTACTGTTCTGTTGTTTAATTTTTCAAAGAACATGTTGATATTCATTATGTTGTTGATTGTTTATTCAATTGTTATACTTGTTGAGCTGAGAAATTAAATGATCACCTTTTCAAATTCTAAAACCTTTGCAGCTAGAGCAGAAAGACCTAAATACTCAGATGCTATTAAGAGGAAGGAATGCATAAAGGAAGAAGATATAAATGTATAGAAGTACATGAAGTGTTGTAATATTATATAATGTTGTAATATTTTTTGAGATAGTTTAATAAAGGTCTTTGTTCTTGGGATTAGAGGAGATATGTTGTAATAATATTGTAATTACATTCATGTCTTAAGATTATGTTGAATGGGTAGTACCGTGAAGTACCGTACCTGAGCTTTAAGGAAGACCTAGGGTTTTAGGGCTTTACAGTTGGTATCAAAGTTGATATATTATAAACCTTAGGCGGGAGTACCTTAGTCTATAACCTTCGAGAAGAAAGGTGGAGAAGATAAAGAATAAACTCAGATAGAGTTTGAACATTAAGAAATAAATATAGAGAATTCATAAAGAAGGGATTAACATATATATATATATATATATATGAGAAGATTCAAAGAAGATGAAAAGTGATTATGAATAGGCGATATCTATAAGATGAAAAGCGTAAATAAAATCAAAATATAACATGATTAAAGAAAAGTAAGAAGATCGTAGGAGGAAGCGAACATAGAGTAAGAAAAACCATAATGTAAAACTATTATAAAATAATATCACGACGTGAGCAGATTGAATAGTGAAATGATAGATGTTCTGTTAAACGATTGAAATGTTATAGCCTGACACTATAAAGAGAATGTACTATGAAATAGTACGAGGTAAACTCAGGAAGATGTAAATGATAAAATACAGCTTAAAGAAAATTCATATTTAGCAAAGAGAAACTTAGAATTTTGTGAAATTTCAATTAAGGACTCATGTGAGTTAATTTGTACAAACATTTCTATGGTCAGGGGTTTTGTGCTGAGTTTAACGACCACTTAGTATCACATTGATAATCTTTAAAATGTTGGGATCACGTTATCGTTATACATATGGTGAGAATGTGATTTTTTTCTCAGATATATATGTGATACTTAGAGAATATTAAGATTAGATGCGATTACTTGAAACTCATGCTTATGATGAGTTTATGACTCATAATTACATGGTATGTTTTAATCCCTTAAGAGAATGGACAATCCTTGATTTGTTCTTGGACTACGTATTGCTATGACAAGATCTTAAACCCATATTATTATGGTAAATTCCTGAACACATAAAGTGTGGAAAGTTTGACGAACTATAATAGAGCATAGAAAGGTTGTGAATTAAGAGCTAAGAATACTCATTTGTGGTGAGCATTAAGGTTGTTCGAAATAGATATAATTATTAGATAATGGAGCAATGGGCAAAATTGAAGTTGATGAAGGAAAAACGGATATTCCAAATCTTCTATTTATGTTAGATTTTGAAATTTATTAACATCGTGTTGATATATACATTTTTGAGAAATATTGGATCAGATTATTGAACCAATAAGTTTTAAAAGTTATATTATCCATATGTTTATGCTAATTATTCTAGCTAGACAAAATGATTTGAAAATATCAAAAAAAAATTCATAGTCATCAATACATCATTGAACATGGTGTAGATATGACAGATAATGAATTCATAAATGCAGTTTAACCTAGTATTGGATTTGATCATGGAATCGTCAACCCACTATTGTATGTTGTATTATGACAAAGTCATAAAATGATTTTTCAGTATTTTAAACTATTTAAAGAAGGTCAAATCCAATTGAGTTGGCTAGACAAAAATTTCGATTGATGTCTGAACTGTTAATATAAGTCTAAGCTATTTGAGTTGGCTAAGCGAATGTTGAAATATGTTAATGAAATTCAAGCATTCTTTAAGAATTTATGCCATACAAAATTTTTTTGGTGAGAACTTTTGTACTAAATTTGAGGAGAAAAGCCCTAATATTGGGGTATTTTACGTCGAAAAAAAATCCTGACCGGCCCTGTGGTGGTCAAACAAACACATATAATCATTTAGCTAGAGTGTTTTACACATTATAAGAAAAAGGCCAAACAGCGACCAAAACTATTAGCTTACGCCTTTTACGATTATCAATGAGTTTAGTAATAACAACCACCCTACGCGAATCGTCTTAATAAATATCTCTATATTATATCAATGAATTAATCGTGCGCTAATTGATCGCTGGTATAAATTTGCCTCCAAAAAATTGGAAATGTTGGCGCGGAGGTTTTGTGTGACCACTTACTACCAGCGACCACATGCGGTCGCTGATAGGTCCATGTAATTAAAAGTTAGCGACTGCATGTGGTCGCTGATTAATTTTATTGCAATTAGTATCAGGCATTTGCTCGACACAGCAGGCGAAGGAAAAAAAAGAGGGAAGAGAAGAGGGAGAGAGGGAGAAGGGGGAGAAGAGATTAGAGACACCACCAGCCACCACCTCCGCCGCCACCGCTACCACTGCCGCCCAAACCCTCGCCACACAGGTAACTAGTGAGTGGGATTTATACCTGTGAATCGGATCCTTCAATGCTTAAGAAAGTTCTTTTTCGTCGTGTTTAATATTGCTTTTATAGTACTTTATTATTATTTTTCTTAATATATGTTTTGCAGGGCTTATTAGGTCATTTCTAGCTTTTAGGGACAAAAAGGTCAATTTCTTTATACTGGCGCAGCAGCGCCTGTGACACCTCTAAATCCGGGTACTCCATTCCCACAGTATTTGGTGCTCACTATCTAAAACAATTATATCTAACTACCCATAATAAAGGATAAATACATAACTTAAATAATAATCTTTCCCATTAAAGGGTTACATCAACTTAAATCATTTCCAGGTAATCTAACCTTACTATTACATAAGTCTGCGGAATACATCACAATATAACATAAGTCTTATAACATAATTCATTTAAAAAAATTCAAATAAGTCTTCATCACTTAGACATCTTGCCATTTCCTTTACTAGAAGATGACTCATTGTTGGGTAAATTCTAGTTACGTACAACACGCAAGTATACTTGGTCAACAAGTAATAAAGAGTAAGTAGAGTATCGTTCCCACTGAGAATTAACTAACAAAGTTCACCAAGCATTAGCCCATAACCATCTCAGTCTTATTTAAACGAATGATATGATGTTTTATATTTAAACTATGAAATTAAATAAACCTAACTATTTCTAGAGTGAGACAAGATAATGAAAACCTGAGATTACAATTTCATTTATTGACTCATTCAAATCCATACACTTCATGTTAAGCCAAACTAATTGTACCGGTTTGTTAGTCGAGAACATTAAAGTAAAGTATAGCCATCTTTCAATGTACCATACCCATATCACATATAATCCACAATTGAAAGAATACACATGAACACCCACATTACCTAAACCACTATATGTCTATGTGATTTACAAATAATTAGGGTTTAAGCCCAAATTCTCAATTGACTACGAAGCGATGCCTCAAGATATGTCTATCCTAAGCACCTAATCATACATTCCATCACCATGTAGAACATACAAACACAAGCTATCAAGATCAAATCTAAACCCATACTTCGTCTTTCAAGTTCATATGAGTTATCACAGTAATTGATGGCCAATCAACTAAGCAAATAAGCATGAATCTTAATAGACAATCCCATAGCAATCAATAAGATTAACAATGAAGTATATCAGATTAAACTAAGCAATAGAATCCATTGTAATCTCAAAATAGAGTTTAGCTCATCATAGAATCAAAATCCATCATACACAATAGCTTACACATTGAGAAATAAAGATAGAAGTAAAGAGAAGTTAGGGAATTAGGAATGCAAATCTGATCTCTCTTGCTCCAATTCTGAATTTCCTATGCTCTCCAATTGCTTCAATCTTCAACTCTAATCTAATCTAGGGTTCTAATCTACTCTAATCTACTTATTCAAAGAAGAAAGAAAACAATAGTAGCTTCAGCCCCAAAGGGTGGAATTCCCTCTTATTGCTGATAATAAGCCTAATATATAAGACCTAATCGAACTCTCCCCTCAGTTACGCTTCCAATTTCCAATTTAAAATAAAGTAGTAGCTGCAGTCAACGTCGCGCGCGGCCGCGCGCTCCCCTAGTGTAATCCTCGTGCGGGCGCACGACTTGCGAAGAGGTAATGTTATATCCGATTGGTGCACTTGCAGCGCCCCCAAGCTTGTATCTGTGTCTGTCGCGACTTCGTAATGTTGAGTTCGGTTCTGCTGCTGAATCGATCCGCATTTCCGCTCCTTCCTTTGTCCACCCACGCTTAGTCTTCTGCTCTACTTGATCTTCATGCCATGTATATCACAGCTTGTGCCTCGCTTCATGCATCCATTCACCTTGTGCCTTCTAATTCCACCAAATTAGGTCGTTTCCTGCACTTTTTCACCAAAAGGAGTTTTAAGTATATACACTTCAAAATAATATGAAATGCAACTAAAACACACTAAAATGTACTTGATATGGGCATAGTTTGCGTGAATTGGTGTACCATAAGTAGGTATAAAACCCACTTATCAAATACCCCCAAACTTGAACTATTGCTTGCCCTCAAGCAATGCAACATAATGCAATCTACATGCTATGCAAGCTACGCTACTATGACAATGAATCCCCCGATTTCCAGCCATGTTAAAAATTCCAATAAGGTATACCTTAGAGAAATATCAAGATCCAAGAACAAAGCATCAAACTAAGCTAAAGGCATAATGACATACAATCAGATAATCCTAACCTGCTATAAAGATGTTATGTGTGATGTGTTCACAAATAAGCTTGACAAAGATGAAAATACCACATGCTAAATTGCTTAAGACAGAAAATTGAAGTTTAAATCAAAAACTGGATATAGTAATGAGACATCAACTACTCCAACACATCAATACAAATTAAGGTTCATCAATGGGTTTATTCTGCTTTATTTTTACTCACGAGGGCGATATTCGCAGTTTCCCGCGGCGTTTATTGATTTATATATATATATATTTCCCATGACTGTGCAATGTCTCATTCCATTAGGCTAACAGTGCTACCTCTTAGCGAAGCTTTCAACCAACGACTCCTGCACCATTAAGACCTTAGGCGCTTAGGTGTAGAGACAATCCCCTCGGTGTGTACTTACTCAAGTAACAAAGGCCCCGAAACAAGACTAGCCACGGTAATTATTTAAAAAAAAATTTTAATTTTTTTTATATAAAGCAAGCATACCCATGCGTTCCCAAAACTTGAGTTTAAGTGTCTTCATAGTCATTACTCACTTCCTACACAATTCTATCATTAACAACAACATTTTCCTCTCAGCAGACAAGCATGCTAATCTTAACCAACAAGCAAATAGGAACATTGTCGTGCTACCTGGTAACATCTAAACAGTAAGCATGAATTATATCCTGTATAAAATTATAACTAAGCTCAAGATATCCACTAAATTCAAAAATCTATCAAATTTCTATGTCATCATTGGCCAAATTAGAATTTAACTAACTAAAAGCCTAGGATTATGCAATGTTATGCAACTAAACACCTACTAAGTAAACAAGACAAAAGAAAACTAAAAAAATATTAATTTCATACTAAAATACCCCTACTATGTAACTTAAACATGCAATCAAACTATATGCAACTACTACTCACTGCAACCCAATACCCCCAAATTTAAAATAAACAATGCCCTCATTGTAATTAAAAGTGAAAGAATACTCCCCTAAGTGGCAATGTCATCTCCGTTTGCCTCCTCGTGATCCGATGGTATATCAGGCGATGGCTAAGTTTGAGATATTCTATAGTTGGAGACTGAGTGTGGGCTTCTAACTGTCCTAATGCTTGAGTCAGAAATTCTAAAAATTTAGCATTTTTTCTCATGATCGAAGCTATGACGCCACCTGCAGTGTTTGTCTTATAGTTGAAATGCCGCATGAATGACCTTGACTCTGGCGACTTTGGTTTTTGACTTCTGTTTGATCCTAAATGCTTATACCAATTGGATTGAACCTGAGAGGAGAAACAATAAAACTATTATTAAGACGTACCACTATCTAACATCTACTAAATAATGAAATGTAAATAAGAATTAAACAAGGAGTGAAAAAGATTGGATGGGGTGCCTCCCATCGAGCGCTCGATTTATAGTCCGTTAGCTGGACTCTTTTCTTGACACCGCTATCCAATTCCCCTACGATAAGCTAGGAACCCTCCATTCATTAGAACCGCTATGTGCTTTGGTAGGTTCCCCATTATGCGTGTCTGTGAATTGAAGCAACCTAGCATATTTCCTGTACATGATGCCCCCAGTTCTATTGCATAGCTAGGTGCTTCGTCCGTTGTATTTGTGAATAAATTTTTGCATTGAGGCATGACAGATACAACGGGTTTTTCTCTTCTATTTCTCTTCCTCATTTACCACCATGGTTTGTAAGAGGCCTCATAATCGCAGAAATTCTTGCTTTGGATGTGACTACCAAGGGGACATGGGTGTGCAAATTTCACTGAATTTTTTAACTCTAACTGAGAAGGCACTTGGGGTATTATACAAGTTAGCTTATGATCTTCATTTTCTATACCCCCAGTTGTCTCCTCAATGTCCACTCCTTTCAGTTCATTCAGTGGCATGAACACCTCTAGCTCTCCATCAGATTCATCGTCCATGTCATAGCACCAATTGTTTTCAGGGCGATTTTTCAAGGCTTTGAGTATTTAATCCATTTGATTCTGCATATTCAGAATTGACCTCTTTTGCTCAATCATCTTCTCCTCAGTTGATGCTACAAACTTGAACCATAAATCCTCCACTCTTGAATTATCTTGTTCAGTTTCAAAATCTATGTTGTTAGTTCCCAGTAGGCACAATAGATCTAGAAGGGTGGGGTTGAATAGATCCTTTTTATTTCAAATACTTTTCTCTATTATTTTGTATAGCTATTAAATTAGTATATGACAAACATAAGAATCTTTTCGAGCACAGCAGAATAAGTAAAAGATCCCCTTTATTGATATATTCATAATCATATATACATTGTTCGTAGAGTAAGTTTTGCTGTAAGCAGTTAAAACATACATAGCAGTTATTGCAGTTATAGTACATAATTTAATGACATAATGTAAAAGACACAAGGGGTTTTAAGTGGTTCAGAGACTCAAGCTCCTAATCCATTCTTCTGCTTTCAACTAGCAGGATTTCCACTAAGGAAGCGGCAAAGACCACGAATCACTAAGATTCGTTCAAGGCCAACAACCTTGGGACTTCAGTTCACTAAGAACTCTTCAAGGCCAGTAACCTTAGAACTCCTCTAGTTCCCTAAGAACTCTTCAAGCCCAGCAGGCTTGGAACTTCGTTTAGTCCCTCCGAACAAGGACCCCTCAGGCCCTGGCTGTTGAGTTATTTGTTTGTTGTTGTTAGAGTCGGTGCTGAGCTGCTAAGATGTCTTCATGCTTTGAACATCTTCTATACTTAGCAGCTTGGCTTGATCATCCTTGAAGTGCAGCTGAGTGTTGCATGATGCTCAGCTTCTTTAGTTGCTTAACCACTTCGGATGACCCCTTGATGAACTTCCTTGAAGATTATTCTCCTTGATACTTGATGGCTGCACATGATTGGCTTCTAAGATGACTTTAAGTTCTTCTGTTAGGTACTTAGAAGCTTTCTCATGCTTGACACCAAGATGGCATTTGTGATCTCTCTTCTTGCTACTTGATGCCTTCTCATGATGGACTTGCTAAGATGACTATAGGCTCTTCTCTATTGTACTTAGAGTCTTCCCATGATGGACATCAAGATGACATGTTGCTCTTCTATCTCTCGGCAGCTCAGAACACTCTTCATGTAGTAGAACTCTCACTTCTACATAGTAGAACTCCCACTTCTACTCCTTTCTTTTTCTGTCTTCTGAGTGTTCTTGGTGGATCATAGAGTGAACCTTCGGACTTAGTATCTCACATGGTTTAGATCAGTCCACCATCTCTCCAAACTTGGCAACTCCAACAAACCTTGATCTTTGAAGCTCTTCATCATTTATACTCCTTCCCGATCCTTCCGTTGGAAAGTAGCCATTGAAGGCTATTCAAATATCTTCACAGATCTCGAGTTGACAGAGGTAGACTGCTGATGTGATATGTCATACTTTATCTAACATTGCAGTCTACTGTTTCACCTACCATGTCAGATGTATCACTTTAATGTCTTGGGCAGGTTGAAGACTTTATTTCCTCTTTCTGATTTCTTAATCAGAGGTTGTCCTATTGCATCGATGCTCTCAATAAGCACTTGTCCGAATATTACCCTTCAGTATCTATTCGAATATTACCCATCAGATTCAACCTTTGCCAATGCTTCAGTCTTCAGCTATTCGAACTCTACGATTCTGATTCACGTCTTTAAGGACATGATCGTAGTGTCTTGTTGAGTGTTGTTCATTGACTGGTAGAGTTAAAACTACGATCTTGAAGAGTGTTGATTGGATCTTCAATGTAGAACACTTCTTCCTTCTATTTTGCAGTGCTTCAATACTTCTATTTGCTTCGACTGTTCTCAGAGACTGATGGCCTAATTCCTTGCTCTGGTCCCCTTCTGAAGATCAAGACACTTCAGATTTGTGGCTCGTCCAGTTTGCTTTCTCTGTGTGATCTCCCGTTCACTTATCATTAATGAACTGACCCTACACTTAATCACTTTAGCCTTGCTCTTCAGAGGCTGACCAGTATTTTGGTTCACCTTCCATCAGTTCTTTCTTTGTTTGGCAAACACTACGATCTTGGTTGCTTACAAGATCGTTGTCTTCTGTTCACTTGATAGCTATTGCATTAGCTGACTTTCCTTAGTCAGCTTCTGAAGTCTTCTTTGGATCTCCTTATGGAAGACTTCATCACGAATGGCCTTACAACTCAATCTTGATGCTGATTGGGTTGGTGCTTAGATCTTCTGTTAGCCTGTATACCATTCGTTGAGTGCTCTCTGGTTTCCTTGGATATAGCTTGCAACTTGAACCAGAGGCTTCGTTCCTTTGGATATTCTGGGAGTGCTCATTTGTTGAGAATCGTATATGCTCTATGATTCAACCTTGGCATTGTGAGAACTTCTGTTGAGGTCGTAGTTATGCACTCTACGATTCAGCTTTGGCTTGTGCAGACACTACGATCCCGAGATCAGATCTTGACACTCTACGGTTTCTGCCTTGTGCTTGTTGTCTTCATCTGATCTTGCTTGACTCCGATCTCTGCATGTAATCAATAGACTCTACGAACTCAGAGTGTGATCTACGATCCTTAACTTGGCTTTGGCATCAGTAGACTCTACGACTCTGAGTGTAGTCTACGTTTCTATCTTGACTTCAACAAATGATCGATCTGCTCGCAGGCAGGCTGTCTCTACGATTATGACTTCCTCAGCACACTACGATCCCGAGGAAGCTCTACTCGACACACTACGGTCCTTCTTCGTTTCCCCTGGCAGTCTACGAACTCCGAGATCTACTATCTTGCATACTCCTATTCTTCCTCGATAGCTCTCGAGTTAACCTTGACTCATCTGGCAGACTACGACTTCTGGTGCAGTGCTCGACGATCAGATAAGCCTATCTATTACATCATAAGATCAACCTAACAAGCTTGATCTTTCTATATTTATAGTCCTTGTACATCATTTCTTTTTAAGGACTTTATAAAGCTGTTTTGCTTATGTAGGATCAACCTAACATATTTGATCAATTCATTCTAAGTCTTTGTACATATATTTCTATTATCTATCAGAGGACTTTACAACTTTTCTTAATGCAAGCATACTTGCATATTCATTCATATATATATATATATATATATATATCATAATCAAATCATATATTAAATAGGAATATCATTCACATGTTTATTCCTGACAATCTCCCCCTATTCGATTATGACAAAAATATTAAGTCCATATGCATGTTATGAATGAATCTTATATACAGTGAGCAGTTGTATTTCTAAAACAGATAATCATGAATGTTATTTATATTGATATGGCAATTTATATATTCAGACATTCTACATACTAGATCCAGAACATACCTAACAGGTTAGAGATGTACCTCTTTGGCTCCATGTATGTTTTTAGGATGCTTGTTGATCAGCTACTCATATGTTTATTCTTCTTGCTCTTGCTCCCCCTGGGATTATGACCTTCTGTCTTTGCTTGGTTCCCGTTCAGCATCTTTCTGATCATGTTCCCCCTCAGACTCTGCGATCATAAGATCATCATCTTTTGGCTCCCCCTCAAATGATGATACTCTTTCTATAACTGATGTCTTCTTTGATGTCTTTCCTTCTATCCCTCTGCTCTTCTTTGAGTGCCTCTTGCTCTTCTTGCTCTTTCTCTTTCTATGCCTCTTTTTCTCCCCCTTTTTGTCATCAATCATTTGAGAGAGCTGCTCCATGTTGGACATAAGCTGCTCCATTAGGTAGGAGGAGTTGGCAACTTTAAACTTGAGTTCCTGCTGGCCTAGCTCAAGTTACACTAAGAAAGACTGCTTTAAGTCATCAATCTTTTTAGACAGGGCTTGGATCTGCTCTTCATTGGTCTTCTGAATTCGTAGAGCATCTGCCTTCTGATCTTGTATGGCCTTCTGATAGATGTTATCTCTCTCTTGGAGTTTAAGAGATACATCAGCCATAGTAGCTTGAAACTTGTGCTTGAAGGAATTATCTCCTGCTACTGTCAGTTTCTATGATTCTTCAGTGAGCAGATATATTTTCACGCTTAGATCATCAGAACTCTTTTGTAGTTCCTGCTGCAAAGTAATTTGATCCTTTTGTTGGGCAGCAGCTGGTTGAGCATCAGTTTGGACTCTACGATTTTCATCCTTAGACAGATTTTCGAAAGTCTGGAGAATCTGAATAATCTTTGAGTTCCAATCACTGGTTGAGGATGAGGGAATGTCTGATAGTAGTGCTTGAGCATAAGGAGGATTCTGGTTTTGGGCTTGAGCATCATCTGCAGTAGAGTGAACAGTCTCTACGATCAGCTCCTTGGTCATGACTCTTCGTCCTTCAGAATCCACTCTACGATCGTAGGGAATATAGAGATTTTTAGCTTGGCGATAGACTTTGAAGTGGGGCTGGTTTTTGATCAGTTTGGTGGCAAACTTCTTTACTCTTGGAAAGTTCTGAGCCACCAGTTCCATGCTTGGGAAATGAGAGAAGCACCAGCTAAGATAGCTTCTATCTCATTTAATGTGAGCCTTTAGCCATGGCATCCACTAAAAGAACCATCTCATCAGCAAGTCATCAGGGTTGTAAGGAATGGTTGAACAGTCTAGCTCCATATTGTTCCAGTTCTTTGCTAAGTCAAAAGTAGTCATTCTTACTACCTTGAGCTGCTCATCTCCATAGTTTACCCATCTTTCAGGTGGATCTTCTGATGGTTCATTTAGGAACTCTACCACTATTCTCCTTTTGAATCTAGCTGGCGAGAGGACAGGATAAAATTCTAGCTCCATTGATTCCTCATTTTCAGAGTTATAATCATCTTTCATCTCTTCTCCTTCGGAGCCTGAGCCATCTTGAACATTTCCAGCAGTGAATCCTTCTTGCTGCATTCAATTTCCAGAACCTTCTTCAGCAAGGATTTCTTCAAATTTATCTTCTTCATTGCTGGTTTCATCTTCAGCACTTTCTCCCGGGGATACAGACTCATCATCACTCAATTCAATGATGGCATTTGATTGACCTTTGCCGCCTTTTGGAGGCAAACTTGGCTTTCAATGATCGTAGCTTTTCCTTCTTCTTGGAGGTTCAGGTTTGGGAGAGTCAGACTCTTCTTCTTCTTGAATCGACTTCTCCGGTTCAAAGCAGATGTGACTTCTTTGAGGTTCAAGACCGCGAGGGATGACTCTTCTTCCATCATTTCATCAACTTTTGATTCATCATGGGGCTTCTCGGATTTGAGGAGGCATTCTCTTCTTCTCTTAGAAACAAGACATTATCGACCCACCCATTATCCGGGCTTATTGGGGCAGTTACATTTGGGGATGCAATTTGGTCATCATGAATTTCTTCTTCATCATCAGAGTGACTGCTCTGAGCATTAGCCATGGGGCTTGAGCATTCTTCTTTATCAGCAGATGCTGTAATTTCTTACATCACATCAGCTTCACCTTTATTCTTTGGATGTTATGCGTGGGGACTGGCCTTGACATCTGCTTTTTTCTTCATCGACTCTACGTCCCTTTCTTGCCAGATGTACTATTTTGGGAAGTCGAGGTTGGTTCGGGCTTTTTACCTTGGCTTTCTTGTTGATCGGCCTTCAAGCAAACTCCGCCGCTTCTCCTCTTTGTTGTTTTAGTGAGTTAGGACTTTTTTCTTCTTTGTCCTTGTCCAAGGAGGAGACTCTTCTTGATGAGGTTTGAGCTTTCTTCACACTACCAGCTCTCTTCACACTTCTGGATTTCTTCTTGACTTGTGTGATTTCTGCTGGTATAGAGTCATCAAACTCAGAGTTTTCTACCTCTTCTGTTTTCCTCTTCTTTATAGAGGCTCTGCTGCTGCTCCCAGCTATCAGCCTTTTGTTCTCCTTAGGGTTCTTCTTCCACTTCACAAATAATTATGGAGACATCACTTTGTGCACATTCAAAATTTCTCCCTCATCATCCTTGATTTTCCCTCCTAGCTTCTTCTTTAGCACAATACTTAGCAATCTACCATGAAACACCTTAGTCAGAGGTTTTTCAGTGGATTTCTTCTTCTCAGCCTTCTCTACCCACTTGGAGATTTGATCAAACAAGATAGCTCCAAAGTCAATTTAATTCTTCAGAACTATTGCTGACATTATCTTCAACTGTTGGTCAATCACTGTATCATGTGCAGTGTTCTTGCACAGTATGCATTCTCCAACTATTTTAGCAAAGAACTCATACTCTTCTGGAAACTCCTTCTTCTTCATGTCCTTCAGGCTAGGGTTTCTTTGGTACCCCATGAACTCCTTTGCTTGTTCAGTATTAACATCATCAAGGTTCTTCAGCCCTTGGTTAGGAAAACCTAGGCATTGATTGAGGTCAGAAGATTTTAACTTCAGAGACTGACCTTTAACCTTGGTAGTAAGGGTTTCAGAGTTGATGGAGGCGTTTGAGTAGAACTCTTTAAACAGGTCGATGTAGACTCGAGTATTTGCCTCAAGGAATTCTGAGAATCCATCTTTCTTCACAAGCTTGAGAATGTCCCTGAACTTCTTTTCGGATTTCTCAAACGATTTGGTTTCGAGCTGAATGCAGTGATTACTTGCCAGTTTTCTATTTGAGTAGTTCGAAGAATGTGAGTATCTGATTTAGAGATGTTTATAATAGATGGCTGAATGTGATTTGGTAAGGCTCTGGAGGGTTAACTGATTTTGGCTCTTGAGAGGATTATAGGGTTTGAAAATGGGAGGGAGAAAGGTTCGATAGCTTTAGGTAACTGTCTGCAGATTTTAAATTGTCTTTAAGGCAGTTCCTTCTAACTCTGCATAATCAGTGATGTGTTTACACTCCATTGGTTGCACGATGCCCAGTAATGAGCTGTAACTCCCCATAACTTTTTAGTTAGATATTTCCTTTTAGAAGAGTAGTCGTTTAAATGACGTGGCTCTGACCGTTGACCTTTTGATTCGTAGAGTGGCATGATAAGGCAGCTATGGACTCTACGATTCCCTTTGTTGACTCAACGATCAACTTTTGAGAGATACTGCAGTGGATGGTTTTGTCTTTTATCCTTACTTTGATGCAGCATAGCTCAATCACTAATGTATTCGAACTTATCTTCTCAACTTGAATAATTTAGCAAATGTCTCATTTTCCAAACTCCTTGTGAACCGGAGTACCCTTTGGTAGGATTACGATCGTCGAGTTGTATTCTACGATCATTGAGGTCGTACTACGATCATTGAGGTAGCACTACGATCGTTGTGGTTGCACTGCGATCATTTAGTTCTCTTCAAACTCGACTCTACGATCGTTGACTGACTTGGTCCTTGAGATGAACTAGATCAAACATTCCTTCTGGGTCAAGGTAGATCAGGAAGGGCCAACCTCTTAGAGTGAGCTAAGGGTCAGGTTTGTCCCTGAGGCGCTCTCCAGATGAAATGCTATAGAAGTGATTTGTACTAATATCTCATTCGACCTTTTTTGGTGGGGAGATCTTTTACCAGCTTTAGACAATTGCTTTTCTGAAATCGTGGTGTCCTCCTGCTATTACACTACGATCATATGTTTGATCGTAGGCACTTTACAATTATGGGTTGGGTGGTTGAAAGGTTATCAGTAGTACGTTTTGAGACGTTCCTACTGACTATGGATCTTCATTTGGTTCATCAGCCGCAAAGTTTTGGGACTCTATAGCTGGTAAAACTTTTCATAGTATATCTCAGTGTTGTTGTTCCTTAACAGATCACTGCTCCCCCATTATTGATGTTATCTTCCCAGATAGATGTGATTCCCTCTTCTTCAGATTCATTTAAATGCAGCCTTGCATATCTTCTTCTGACTGGAATCTCCATCATCACTTAGATCTCCTTGTATCGTAGAGATGAGTATTTTCAGGACTGATCACTCTACGATTATTTGATCTGCATTTACTAACGTAGTCTTATTTGATGATTGTGTTTGTGAAGTTCTACTCGCAATAAGTTCCTCTTGTATGATGCTCGATAATCTTTCGTTGTGAGCTTCCTTGAGGATTCTTCCCATATAGCAAGATTTGGGTCGACTTTTGAGCACATAAGACCCTATCCTTCTTTGGCTGAATGGCTTGCTTCCATATACAGATTAGCAGCCATGTGAGCTCCATTCTGGTTAGCTCAGAGGGTCTTCAAGGACAGGCTTGGACAGATAGGAACTCTATCAGAATCATCTATGAATTGTCCTTAGCCTTCATTGGTTGAGTCTTCCGGATCAAGTCTTCTGCTTCATCATTCCTTAGTGTGGTCAGACTGACCAAGTACCTGCAGGTTTAAATATATTTCTACTTTTGGTACCCATACTTAAATGGGTCCTGCTAGGTTAGTTTTCTAAACCAATGTTCCTCTTATTTGGATATTCATCATATTTATCACTAACAGACATATTCATGCATGCAACTATCTTAAAATAATATATTTTGAGATGCATGATGGTGAGTGTGTGTAGGATTTGTCATTTAATAGCACACTCTTTATCTATATGATGGTTTCATCATTTACTGGATTATGTTCACAATGTTTAAGTGTTCACAGAGTAAGAATCAACTCCACGATTTATGAGTATCTAGTTGATTCATGGAGGTAATCAGTTTCTACAAATCAGCAGGATCCTCTTGTAGAACTAATCATACTCTGTGGGTTGTTAAACACTTAGAACATAGGCTTGTATACATATACTAACCCATCAGCAAAGATTACTTCATATAAAATTCATTAGGCCTGTGATACTCTTATGACCCATTTCAAATTTTCTTTAAGATGTCATATTCAACCAAAAACTTAGATGGAGAGAAATTTTATAGTTATCTGAGTTTCTATCCTCAGGTTACATTCTCTCTTCACCTTTTTAGGTAGATTATGACTCCCTGACAGAATACTGTTATAGTTCATAAGAGGGTGCAATTATGATGTATGCATTTAATTATGAGGAACCGTACCTTTTTACTGTTAGTTACTAAACAGTCATTTATCTTGGATATACTGAGTTTAGGTATTGATGTGCATGGCTTTACTTTTGCTCCTAACAGCTTATTGCACTTGTTGGCCTTTATTTAATCAGTCGAGGTCTTGAAGATGCAGCCTGAGAATCTAAGCATCTTTAGTTCTTTTGATATCTTTTAGTTCATGAAGTTTGCATCCAGCCGATGGTTGACCAGACATATATTTGAGGAGAGTTTTTTTCTTCTCTGGATAAACATTTCTTTGCATGTATGGTCTTTTCATTTTTCAGACTGGTGGATGCTTGACTCTTTGTCATTAATGTCTCTTGAGCTCTCTCGTCTGGAATTCAGACTGCAAGATTAACTGTAGGCAAGGATTGGTCTTGTTGATGTAACAATCGAGACCATGGACTAATCTGAGCAGCTTCAGGTGTATATACACATTTAACCTATACACAATATTTCCAACATGTGAGCTCATCTGCATATAACAAGTTACTTACTACTAAACTAAGTTTAGAACAATGTTTGTAAGACCCCAACTTATTATTAATGAAATTTAATTTTCTCTATTTATTATTTTGAAATAGTAAGGGTTGATTTGATTAATGTGGATAGTTATTGGTAAAATACGCAAATATTTCAAAATAAGCAAGTGGTTATAAAATATTCATTGTTGTCGAGGAATATTCGTTTGGTCGTGGAATATTCTCTTCTTTGTCGGAGAATATTAAATACGACCGGCCAGATCTTTATTGGGCCCCATAACTGGAAAGCGATTGGATGAAGAAAACGACAAATATAAGTTGTTTAAAAATAACTGCAGTAGTTGTTATCAAGTTAATATCTTATTAAAATAATACTCGTGGTTAAAACACAAGAAGATACACCAGTATTGCACCAATTATTGATTCTTACGTAAGAAGACACTACTCAATATTGGTTACAGTAATTATCGTCAAAGATTTTATTGATTTAATAATTTCTTTGCGTTGATATTTTATATTATTGTTGTTTCAATAATTGTCACTACACAAAGATTTTCATTATCGAAGCAATAATTCATATTATCTGAATAATATTATTAGATAACATTATTGGTAATGTCTAAAAAGTTACATCTAAGGAGAGGTTTGGTCACCTAATTACGCCAAGAAGGAGAAATTCTTATCGAAAGCCCCTCTTCTCGGGAACCGCACTGGTTGTCAATATTGTGATTTCGTAATATTATTTGTGAATAATTAATTATTGATTCATATGATGAGGAAAATATTGATTTTATGTGAATATAGATGGAGAAAATTTTTAATGTGACAATTGTTGAAAATTGAAATTTTATCTTTTTTTGATAAAATAATTCATATATTATTATATTTTAATAATATATAATAACGGTGATATTTTTACAACGAATGTGGGATATATGAGTATACGAGGAGGAAGAGTATTTTTGTTGCAATAAATGTTTAAAACATGTTAAACATGTCGGTGGACCCCATTTATTGACTGAAATTTGATTATAGCCTGTAAAATCGCCTGGTTTGTGGATGCTTGGTCAATTTACATTTGGAATTTGGAAAAACTTCCTTCTGCAAAGTTGTAGATAATGGAATTTCCTATGGAAAGGCGCAAGTTTCGAATTTTTCTGATAAAAGAGCTATTTATTATGAATTATTTTAAGTTCCAAAGCTCCGAAATAATTGATTTTTGGAAGTTTTAATTGTTTTAATTAACAAAAAATGTTTTTGTGTTTGGTTAGCCTCATTAAACACATGCAAGTTGCTGAATTCAGATGGTTCTAGGTGCGTAGACAAATTTTATATATATATATATATATATATTATTATATTAAATTTTTACTCTTTTGGTGTTCTAAAGCATTTTCCTATAAATAGGGTGCTTAGGTTAGAATTAAAAAATCACCGTAAACCCAAGTTTTCTCTCTATATTATCGAGTTTATTCTTGTGAGTATTTTGAGTATACTTTGAGTATTGCTATCTGGTGCAAGTTCAAGTCATGCTTTATATTAGGTGTTTCATTTGTAAGACCGATCTTTCGAGGTAAATGATATTATTTTTTTTAATGATATTATTTATTCTAATATATGATGTCAAGTATTGATCCGAACTTTTTAATCAAATTTGGAACTTTTAGTGTTTGGGGGTTACTATTCACGATACGATAATTATTCACGATACTGAGATTATTCACTTAATACGGTTCTATTCACGAATCTAAGACTATTCATCGAAAAATGAAAATTTTCCTTTTCGTTCAAAATATCTATTCGGATACTAGCTTTGATTGTATCCATGTTTTGATCATTCTTGAATTTTACAAAGACAATGATTATTTTTGAGGTATTTTGGACATAGATAAAACAAAGTATTTAATCCTTAATCCTTAATCCTTGTCATTTTGTTTCACCGGATTCGTTTCTTTCAAAATATTTTTCATCCTCGGCCTTAAATGATGATATTATTGAATATCTTTGGCACAGAGTGCAAAAGATGAATGATTTCGATGAATATCTTTGGCCCGTAGTGCAAAAGATGAACAGTGTTTAGATGAACATGACCGGTGATGAATATCTTTGGCCTATATAGTGCAAAGATGAATATTTGATTCCGGATGTATATTGATTGATGTTATAGGGATAAAAGATGAGCGATGAACTTTTAAATTCATACATAGAAGATAGTAGTTTGCATTCTCTACTTAACTCTTCTAATGAATTATTATTTCATGTATGTAATATTGATTTAAAACTTGTTGTCTATTGTATTCTATTAGATTTTTTCCATGTTGAAGACTAATGATAATTTGTTGTATATTATCTTAGTCATAATATTCTTTACCGGGCTAGTTGAGCTCACCCTTTTCCTTGTTGTTCCATTTTTCTTCTCGAGAAGCGAGAATGTAGCGAAGTACTAGTCTGGGGTATGGAATGAAGGTTCTAGAGAGAGTTGTTTAGTAGTCCTCACCATTTTGTAAAATAATGTATCAATAATTATGATGGGGATTTATTTGCGTGTGAATATCAGAAGACCCCAACTTATTATTAATGAAATTTAATTTTCTCTATTTATTATTTTGAAATAGTAAGGGTTGATTTGATTAATGTGGATAGTTAGGGGTTAAATACGCAAATATTTCAAAATAAGCAAGTGGTTATAAAATATTCATTGTTGTCGGGGAATATTCGTTTTGGTCGTGGAATATTCGCATCGCGTCTTGGGAATATTCGTATTTACACAAGCAGACCATGTGTGGGCCCCATAACGGAAAGCGATTGGATGAAGAAAACGACAAATATAAGTTGGTTAAAAATAACGGCGTAGTTGTTACCGTTAAGACTGTTGGAATACCCGGTGGTTAAAATACAGTAATACGCGTGGTTGCACAGTAGCACACGGTATTGCACAGTATTGTTGAATTATTGATCCTTACGTAAGAAGGCACTACTCAATAATTTTTACAGTAGTTACTGTTCAATATTTTATTTTATTGATTCAATAATTCTTGTGTTGATATTTTATATTATTGTTGTTCAATAATTGTCACTGCACATTATCTCCATTATCAGATCAATAATTCATATTATTTAAATAATATTATTAGATAGCATTATTGGCAATGTCTAGAAAGTTCTGTCAAGGAGAGGTTTGGTCACCTAATTGCGCGCCAGTAAGGAGAAATCCTTATCGGAAAGCCCCCTCTTTCCTGAGAACAGCCTGGTTGTCATAAATGTGATTCTGTAATATTATTTGTGAATAATTAATTATTGATTTATATGATAAGAAAATATTTATTTGATGCGGATATAAATGATGGATTTATTTATTTTATGTGGTTATAATTGAATGATTTAATGTTGAGGTGTTTTATCAGTATTTTATCGGATGGAGGTATTAAAAATCAAATCAGTATTTTTACAATATATTGCGTGAGTTATAATTTTTAATCCGACCGTTGGATCGTTGTAATTTTTGGATATGTTATACATATATAAGTTGAGTACATGTCCACAAATTTTGAACCATTAAAAATGAACGAATGATTTGTTATGAATTTTAAGAGGTGACTGATTCGGAAATTAGGTTTATAATTGATTTTGGTGGAAAATTCTAGAATTGAGTGGGCCCCACTTGTGGTTGGTGAAGAAATGTGCTGAATTTTATTTCAAATGTGGTGGGTGGCAATAGTAGCGTGTAAAGCCATCGTGTAAAGGTGTCAAGTCTCTGCCTACGGCTAACATTTTCCTATAAATAGAGGACTAAGTTAGAATTGAAAATCACACCGTAAACATAAGCTTTCTCTTTCTCTCTATATTATCGAGTTTATTCTTGTGAGTATTTTGAGTATACTTTGAGTATTGTTAGGCGTGCAAGTTCCTTCAAAGACTATATCCGGTGTTTCAACTAGAAGTCTTGTCTTTCGAGGTAAGGGATGTTATTTTCTTCTCAAATGATATTATTTCTTCAATATCATTACTTTGAAATATTGGTTTGAACTTTTATTAAATTTGGAACTTTTTTCGGGGTTATTATTCATGAGTTACTATTCATGAGTTACTATTCACGAGTTACTATTCACGAGTACTATTCACGAGTACTATTCATGAAGCGTGAAGATTTTTTTGTGGAATTTCTATCTTTTGGTGTCTGAGTTACTATTCACGATACTGGAACTATTCACGATATCTGACTTTATTCACTTAATCACAAAGATTATTCATAGAAAAATGAAAATTTTTCTTTTCGTCTAAAATATCTATTCGGATACTAGCTTTGATTGTATCCATGTTTTGATCATTCTTGAATTTTACACCACTATGATTATTTTTGAGGTATTTTTGGACGTGGATAAAACCAAGTACTTAATCCTTAATCCTTGTCATTTTGTTTCAATCGGATTCGTTTTTTAAAAATATTTTTCATCATCCTCGCCTTAAATGATGATATTATTGAATATCTTTGGGCTGTAGTGCAAAGATGAATGATTTCAAGAAAATCTTTGGCCCCAGAGTGCAAAGATGAGCAGTGTTTAAATGAACACGACCGATCGATGAATATCTTTGGCCTTTAGTGCAAAGATGAACAGTGTTGAGATGAACATGACCGATCGATGAATATCTTTGGCTCAGAAAAGTGCAAAGATGAATATTTGATTTGAGATGAATATTGATTGATGTTACTGAGGATAAAATATTGATGATGGACGTTAAATTCATAGATTATAGTAGATTTCATTCTCTACGTAACTCTTCTATGAATTATTATTCACCATGCTGAATATTGATCCTGAAACTTGTTGTCTATTGTATTCTATCGATTTTTCCTCGTTGAAGACTAACGATAATTTGTTCTATATTATCTTAGTCATAACATTCTTTCTTTGGGCTAGTTGAGCTCACCCTTTTCCTTTTTGTTCCATTTTTTCTTCTCGGGAGGCAAGAATGTAGCGTAGTACTAGCCTGGGGTATGGAATGAAGGTTCTAGAGAGAGTTGTTTAGTAGTCCTCACCATTTTTATAAAATAATGTATCAATAATTATGATGGGAATTTATTTGCGTGTGGATATTGTCTAGATGACAATATCTCGTATTTAAACTTCGTAGTTTCTATGTTGTAATAATAAAAGTTGTAGTTGTTTCGTATCATGTATTGGCGACTCGTAATGGGTTGGATGGAATGGACCTATTTTGGGGTCGCCACATTGCTTGGTATCGAGCTTAGGATATGATCTCCATGAGATCGGGGAATAGAACTAGGAGGGGAGTGACGAGTAAATTCTTCGCTAGTGTGTCCTACCTAAGCTTATTTGTTAGTTGGTCAATATATAGGGATATTATGTGATATATTGATTTCCTTAATTAACCCTTATTTTATGACGGTGATTTGAGAATGTCGATCGAGAATATTAACAATGAAAATGAGACCGTGGAGATGCTCGTACTCACCAACGAGGAGAATAACGCAACAGTCAGTGGCAATGTTCCTCCCCTGTGAACAACACCATTGAGCAAATGATGAACGAGGGATGTTTAGAAGTTTTTGCGATTCATGCAAAATCGCATTTAGGAGACTCGTGTTCAAAATACAGGAGGAAATGATAGTAATTCATGGGTGGTCACAGCCAAGCAGTTCAAAGAGTTGGGACCACCAGAATTCTGGGGAAAGCCAGATCCGATCATGGCGGAAACATGGGTCAAGCAAATTACCAAGATATTCGATGTCTTGGGATGCACGGAGGAACAGAAGGTTCCATTTGCCACCTTTATGTTCCGTGGCGAGGCGGATCATCGGTGGGAGTCGTGAAGCGCACTCCATCCACCGCACTCAAAGATGTCTCGGGAGACGTTTCAAGCTTGATTTCAATGACAAGTACTTCCTTGAAAGTATTCGTCATATGAAGGAAGTGGAGTTTATTAGATCGGAGCGTAAGAATAACATGGCAGTATCCCAAAGACGTGGCGAAGTTCGCGGAGTTATCCAGTTTTCAGATCTCATTTGGTGGAGAATGAGGAACGATGACGCGGATGTTTTCGAGAGGTTTGAAACCCCAGATACGCCAAGATCTCATTTCTCATAAATTTTCTCTATTCGAGATGTTGTCAATGTGGCTCTCGGTTGTTAGAGCGAGATAACGAAAGTACGTTCAACCGAGGGACCATCACCAGGATCATACCAAGATAGATAATCATCGTAATAACGATAAACCACGGAGAAAGAAGAATACGGACAAAGGCGGTATCCACTACGGTGGTAATCATGGCCATGAAAATAGAAGAAGCGAGTGGGAGGAGATTTTAAAAGAGGAGATTCAACAACGACCATGTGAAGACGTCGCGTGCAGAGCAACTAGTTCTAGGGAGGAGAACGACCACCCCATTATATGTTATAAATGCGGAAAGAGGGACATATCACCAAACCGCCCACAACAGCTTTAAGGTATGCTATAATTGTGGAAAAGAAGGACATATCGCCGAGATTAGACGATATCGAAACCCAGTCCCAATGGGAATGGTGACTCAAAAGGATGTCCCGAGAAAAGTCAAAGTCAACGATTTACGGAAGAGCGTTTGTCGTGACCGGTCAAAATGCGAGGAACCCGAACGGTTAGCACGGGTTAGTTAATTATAAATTCTTGCGAAGTTTATACCTTACTAGATAACCTGGGAGTTTCTACCCATTCTTTTATCTCTCTTGCTTGCGCTCAACGCTTGAACTTGACTACGGAGAAATTAGACTTTGACCTATTTATGGAGAATCCGTTAGAGAAACTTTCATTACATCTGTTGTTTAGAAATCTTGTTTGATTCAAAGTTGGCACTATCACATTACCGTTAACCTTATTTCTATAGAGATATTTGCTTTTGATGAGATTTTAAGGTTAACTACTTATCATGCCAAAATTGATTGCTTTCGTAAGGTTGTTAGTTTTCATATTCCTAAGCAACCTATTATTCAATTCGAGCAATCAAACCATTGAAGTCAAACATTTTCATATCAAGCCATGAAGTCATTCGTTTATTACGGATGTCAAGTTTTCTTAGTCCATGTTATGGATTTGAATAAAGACACGCCGATTTGAATAATATTCTTGTTGTTATTGATTTTTCCCGACGTATTTTTCAAGAAATTTTTTGGCTTACTCCCAAAGATCGATATTAAATTTTGTATCGACTTTGAACCCCAGACAAAACTCAATCCTAAAATCTCATATCGAATGGCTCCTATTGAACTTCGTGAGTTAAAAATTCAACTATAGAATTTGGTACCGAGCCTTTATCCGTAACTTCCTTTGTGGAATGCAATCAAGACAGATTCTCTCGTAAGGGACACCATATTCGCGATAGTAAACCGATAGGTGTCATTGTAACGTCTTATCCAAGGTTGGGATATGAGTCACAATTGAGAACAACCTAAGCTTCAGAATCGAAATACGTAGCTTTTTTAGGCTTAGTTGGTTATTATCTGGAGATTCGTTGAAGGATATTCTCGAATCGCTATTCCATTAACGTAGTGACTCATAGAGATACAAAATTCAAATGGAGCAAGGAATGTGGTAAGAGCTTCAAGAACTCAAGAGGAGACTCATTTCAAAGATATGTTCGACCATGCCATCATGGAAAAGTTTAACGTGGTAGCCGACGTGTTGAGTAGAAGATCGTATACAAGTACGAAGTACGATATTGTCAAAGACTCATTTCAGTATAATATACAAATAATAGAGATGGAGATGAAAACTCTAGGTACCCACGTGATGATATACTGATGCACGTGATGATATACGAGTATAATCGATTTTAATCGATAAAGTTAAAGTCATTCAAGCTACACACCGGAGTGATGAATTTGAAGAAGGAGGTGCAAGAAGTTGTTATTTCAAAAGCGAGAATCGGTGAGGTGAGGAAAGTTCAAACCTTGGATTTATTAATCCGGTTGAAATTCTCGATCGAATAGAACCGTGGCCTATAGACTCGCTTTTACCGCCAAGTATGACGCGTGTTCATAACGTTTTTTCACGATCGATGTTACGACGAACTACGTCATTAAGTTAGAACCGGACGAGATAGCCAAGACTTAACGTATGAGGAGGTACTGTCAAGATTTTGGATAGGAAGGAGCATGTCCCTACGCCAAGAAAGGTCATACCACAAGTTAAAGTTTTGTGGAGGAATCATGCTATAGAGGAAATGACACTGGGAATTGGAAGCGAAATGAAAGCGAGGTATCCTCATCTTTTCAAACACTGTGAGTACGCACGTCAATTTCGAGGACGAAATTTCATAAGGAGGGAGGTTGTAAGACCCCAACTTATTATTAATGAAATTTAATTTTCTATTTATTATTTTGAAATAGTAAGGGTTGATTTGATTAATGTGGATAGTTAGGGGTTAAATACGCAAATATTTCAAAATAAGTAAGTGGTTATAAAATATTCATTGTTGTCGGGGAATATTCGTTTGGTCGTGGAATATTCGCATCTTTGCTTGGGAATATTCGTATTCGACTGGTAGCGACCATGTGTGGGCCCCATAACGGAAAGCGATTGGATGAAAAAAACGACAAATATAAGTTGGTTAAAAATAACGGCGTAGTTGTTACCGTTAAGACTGTTGGAATACCCGGTGGTTAAAATACAGTAATACGCGTGGTTGCACAAAGAGTACGTGGTATCGCATAAAGATTGTTGAATTATTGATCCTTACGTAAGAAGGCACTACTCAATAATTTTCACAGTGAGTTATCGCTCAATATTTTATTTTATTGATTCAATAATTGTCGTGTTGATATTTTATATTATTGTTGTTCAATAATTGTCACGCACATTATCTCCATTATCGGATCAATAATTCATATTATTTAAATAATATTATTAGATAGCATTATTGGCAATGTCTAGAAAGTTCATCAAGGAGAGGTTTGGTCACCTAATTGCGGCGCCAAGAAGGAGAAATCCTTATCGGAAAGCCCCCTCTTCCGAGAAATACTGGTTGTCATAAATGTGATTCTGTAATATTATTTGTGAATAATTAATTATTGATTTATATGATAAGAAAATATTTATTTGATGCGGATATAAATGATGGATTTATTTATTTTATGTGGTTATAATTGAATGATTTAATGTTGAGGTGTTTTATCAGTATTTTATCAGATGGAGGTATTAAAAATCAAATCAGTATTTTTACAATATATTGCGTGAGTTATAATTTTTAATCCGACCATTGGATCGTTGTAATTTTTGGATATGTTATACATATATAAGTTGAGTACATGTCCACAAATTTTGAACCATTAAAATGAACGAATGATTTGTTATGAATTTTAAGAGGTGGTGATTCGGAAATTAGGTTTATAATTGATTTTGGTGGAAAATTTAGAATTGAGTGGGCCCCACTTGTGGTTGGTGAAGAAATGTGCTGAATTTTATTTCAAATGTGGTGGGTGGCAATAAAAGAGTAAAGCCATCAGTAGCAGTCAAGTCTGCTTTGGGCTAACATTTTCCTATAAATAGAGGACTAAGTTAGAATTGAAAATCACACCGTAAACATAAGCTTTTTTCTTTCTCTCTATATTATCGAGCGTATTCTTGTGAGTATTTTGAGTATACTTTGAGTATTGTTAGGCGGTGCAAGTTTCCTTCAAAGACTATATCCAGGTGTTTCAACTAAGCAACTGCCATTTTCGAGGTAAGGGATGTTATTTTCTTCTCAAATGATATTATTTCTTCAATATCATTATTTGAAATATTAGTTGGAACTTTTTATTAAATTTGGAACTTTTTCATGTCGGGTTACTATTCATGAGTTACTATTCACGAGTTACTATTCACGAGTACTATTCATGAAGCGTGAAGATTTTTTGTGGAATTTCTATCTTTTGGTGTCTGAGTTACTATTCACGATATCAAGACTATTCACGATATCTGACTATTCATTTATCGAATAAGACTATTCATAGAAAAATGAAAATTTTTCTTTTCGTCTAAAATATCTATTCGGATACTAGCTTTGATTGTATCCATGTTTTGATCATTCTTGAATTTTACACCACTATGATTATTTTTGAGGTATTTTTGGACGTGGATAAAACCAAGTACTAATCCTTAATCCTTGTCATTTTGTTTCACTGGATTCGTTTCTTTAAAAATATTTTTCATCATCCTCAGTCTTAAATGATGATATTATTGAATATCTTTGGCTCAGTAGTGCAAAGATGAATGATTTGAAGAAAATCTTTGGCCCGTAATGCAAAGATGAACAGTGTTTAAATGAATATGACCGATCGATGAATATCTTTGGCCTTTAGTGCAAAGATGAACAGTGTTGAGATGAACACGACCGATCGATGAATATCTTTGGCTCTGTAGTGCAAAGATGAATATTTGATTTGAGATGAATATTGATTGATGTTACAGGATAAAATATTGATGATGGACCGTTAAATTCATAGATTATAGTAGATTTCATTCTCTACGAACTCTTCTATGAATTATTATTTCAATGCGAATATTGATCTGAAACTTGTTGTCTATTGTATTCTATCAGATTTTTCCCTGTTGAAGACTAACGATAATTTGTTCTATATTATCTTAGTCATAACATTCTTTACTGGGCTAGTTGAGCTCACCCTTTTCCTTTTTGTTCCATTTTTTTTCTCAGGAGGCAAGAATGTAGCGAGTACTAGTCGGGGTATAGAATGAAGGTTCTAAAGAGAGTTGTTTAGTAGTCCTCACCATTTTTATAAAATAATGTATCAATAATTATGATGGGAATTTATTTGCGTGTGGATATTGTCTAGATGACAATATCTGTATTTAAACTCAGAGTTTCTATGTTGTAATAATAAAGTTGTAGTTGTTTCTGTACCATGTATTGGCGACTCAGAATGGGTTGGATGGAATGGACCTATTTTGGGGTCGTCACAGTTGGTATCAGAGCTTAGGGATATGATCTCTGGCGGAGATCGGGGAATAGAACTAGGAGGGGAGTGACGAGTAAATCCTTCGCTGAGTGTTGCATGATGCTCAGCTTCTTTAGTTGCTTAACCACTTCGGATGACCCCTTGATGAACTGCCTTGAAGAGCATTCTCCTTGATACTTGATGGCTGCACATGATTGGCTTCTAAGATGACTTTAAGCTCTTTCATTGGAGTACTTAGAAGCTTTTCATGCTTGACACCAAGATGGCATTTGTGATCTCCCTTCTTGCTACTTGATGCCTTCTCATGATGGACTTGCTAAGATGACTGTAGGCTCTTCTCTATTGTACTTAGAGTCTTCCCATGATGGACATCAAGATGACATGATGATCTTTTTTCTCTCGGCAGCTCAGAACACTCTTCATGTAGTAGAACTCTCACTTCTACATAGTAGAACTCACACTTCTACTCCTTTCTTTTTCTGTCTTCTGAGTGTTCTTGGTGGATCGTACAGTGAACCTTTGGACTCACTATCTCACATGGTTTAGATCAGTCCACCATCGCTCCAAACTTGGCAACTCCAACAAACCTTGATCTTTGAAGCTCTTCATCATTTATACTCCTTCCCGATCCTTCCGTTGGAAAGTAGCCGTTGAAGGCTATTCAAATATCTTCACAGATCTTGAGTTGACAGAGGTAGACTGCTGATGTGATATGTCATACTTTATCAGACATTGCACTCTACTGTTTCACCTACCCTGTCAAATGTATCACTTTAATGTCTTGGGCAGGTTGAAGACTTTATTTCCTCTTTCTGATTTCTCGATCAGAGGTTGTCCTATTGCATCGATGCTCTCAATATGCACTTGTCCGAATATTACCCTTCAGATTCTATTCGAACTCTACGATTCTGATGCACGTCTTCAAGGACCTGATCGTAGTGTCTTGTTGAGTGTTGCTCATTGACTGGTAGAGTTAACACAATGATCTTGAAGAGTGTTGATTGGATCTTCAATGTAGAACACCTCTTCCTTCTATTTTGGAGTCCTTTAATACATCTATTTGCTTTGACTGTTCTCAGAGACTGATGGCCTAATTCCTTGCTCTGGTCCCCTTCTGAATATCAAGACACTTCAGATTTGTGGCGCGACCAGTTTTCTTTCTCCTTGTGATCTCCCGTTCACTTATCATTAATGAACTGACCCTACACTTAATCACTTTAGCCTTGCTCTTCGTGAGGTGACCAAAGATTTTGGATCACCTTCCATCAGTTCCTTCTTTGTTTGGAAAACACTACGATCTTGGTTGCTTCCAAGATCGTTGTCTTCTGTTCACTTGATAGCTATTGCATTAGCTGGCTTTCCTTAGTCAGCTTCTGAAGTCTTCTTTGGATCTCCTTGTGGAAGACTTCATCATGAATGGCCTTACAACTCAATATTGATGTTGATTGGGTTGGTGCTTAGATCTTCTGTTAGCCTACATGCCATTCGTTGAGTGCTCTCTGGTTTCCTTGGATATAGCTGGCAGCTTGAACCAGAGGCTTCGTTCCTTTGGATATTCTGGGAGTGCTCATTTATTGAGAATCGTATATGCTCTACGATTCAACCTTGGCATTGTGAGCACTTCTGTTGAGGTCGTAGTTCTGCACTCTACGATTCAGCTTTGTCTTATGCAGACACTACGATCCCGAGATCAGATCTTGACACTCTACGGTTTCTGCCTTGTGTTTTTTATCTTCATCTGATCTTGCTTGACTCCGATCTCTGCATGTAATCAATAGACTCTACGAACTTAGAGTGTGATCTACGATCCTTGACTTGGCTTCAGCATCAGTAGACTCTACGACTCTGAGTGTAGTTTACGTTTCTGTCTTGACTTCAACAGATGATCGGTCTGCTCGTAACTAGGTTGTCTCTACGATTATGACTTTCTCAGCACACTACGATCCCGAGGAAGCTCTACTCGACACACTACGGTCCTTCTTTGTTGCCCCTGGAAGTCTACGAACTCCGAGGTCTACTATCTTGCATACTCTTATTCTGCCTCGATAGCTCTCGAGTTAACCTTGACTCACCTGGCAGACTACGACTTCTGGTGCAGTGCTTGACGATCAGACAAGCCTATATATTACATCATAAGATCAACCTAACAAGCTTGATCTTTCTATATTTATAGTCCTTGTACATCATTTCTTTTTAAGGACTGTACAAAGCTGTTTTGCTTATGTAGGATCAACCTAACATATTTGATCAATTCATTCTAAGTCCTTGTACGTATATTTCTATTATCTATCAGAGGACTTTACAGCTTTTCTTAATGCAAGCATACTTGCATATTCATTCATATGTATATATATATATATATATATTTATAAATATATATATATATCATAATCAAATCATATATTAAATAGGAATATCATTCACATGTTTATTCCTGACACATGTATTGAGGACCATTCATTGATGAGTTAATAATTTGTTCCGTCTGTTTGTTAAGATTTTGGTTTGATAACTCCTAACTCATCATCATCTCTTCATGGTCTGCTATGCTTTTTGACATGAATTCCTTCAACCTTGAATTTTCCTCTTGTTGCGTTGAAGGTGGATATGAGAAATCTGATGGATTTGTTGGACTTGGGATGTAGTATTAGTTGGGATAGTTATAATTCCATTCATAATCTGGGTGATACCCCCAACCTTATTGATAATCAGGATACACATCGTTATTGAAGTAATCACCCCTAAACTGCACTTGTCCAACCTTGATGTTGCACTGATAACTCGGATGCTCGCCAGCACAATATTCACATGTAACTGCTATCTCTCAAGTATGTTGGGCTGTAAGTGAAAGTAGTATGCACACAAGCCAATCATGTTTGATGATAAAGCATATACTTTGTAACAATCTTATTCATTTATTAATAAAAGGTATTAATTTATTAAAGGCTTTTAATTATCTACATGATGCTGTTTTATAATATGTGATAAACCCATAGTTTTAAGCAATGCTTTTAGAATAATGATGATGATCATTTTAATGAGATCTAAATTCTTTGAAAGCTTAAAACTAAAATAGTTCCCAATCGTTGGATTACTAAATTGGGGATTAGTGAATCCGGATAGATTGGTACATACGTTGCTTGCTTATTGGATGAGGATGATTGATCTCATGATCATTTGTGTGGAGACACTAAAGCAAGTATGTAGGTGCTTATTAGAGAATAAGTTCACTGAACGTGGCTCGCTAAGGAATACCTAATGGAGTTTTATTTGCTGTCAATAGGAATTCTGTAGTGATAGTAGTAAGACAAGTAATCCTTGGACTTGAGATCATCATAGTATCTTGTGTATGATGAGTTATACTTTTGACTTATTCCTTAAAACCCTTAGGGTATATCAAAGGTATGCTTGGGTATAATAAGTTGTATATGGAGATAATGTATGATCAATAAAGAATCTACCACTTCTAATAAAAAAGAGAAATGTCATATGTGATTCGATAAATGACAACCCAAAGAGTCCTTGGTTAAGGCGAATGAAATTAGAAAGGAGTTTCTAATTTGCATTATTTGAGTTGTGCATTTAAGGATCGAAATACATATAATTAAATAAAATAAGACTTGACAAGAATTCCATGTCTTATATTTAATTGGGACATTGTATGGTGGAAGGATTGAATTGCATTTGGTAACTATTTACTCAAAGGTTCTTTTATGATTAATGTTGAAATCTATATTATCCGGAAAGTCGTTGATGATCGCTAGGAGGCTTATCCCTATTGTAGAATAAATATTATTTATTTAAATAAATTAATTATTTAATTTATTTATTTAAATAAGATTAGAATTATTCTAATTGATTTATTCACATAGGGTTTAATATGGGAGAACCTAAAGGGTCACACCATAAAAGGAAGAATAATTATTTAAGAAGTTAATGGCATAATCGTAATAATATGTTATGTATATTTAATTTAATCTATGGTGATAGAATAAATTAAATAGCTTAATATTTATTATTTAATATTTTAGAAATATTAAATATAAATTAATAAGAGAGTCTTATTAATATTATTACAATTATTATTATTTTAATTTCTAAAAGAGTTTAGGAATTAATTTAATATAAGTACTCTCATTTATTCCTAATAGGATTAGGAGGAAAATTAGTTAAAGGAGTTTAATTAATTATCCCTAATAAGATTAGGAGCTTAATTAATTAAAAGAATTTAATTAATTAAATAAATCCCAATTCCTTAATTGTTAAGGTGGGTTGCCCACATCTATAAATAAGAGGAGTCTTATTATGGGTGATATGGGTTGTTGTTGACTTTTTCAACATACCAAGATAATTCCAAATTGTTGGGAGAAAGACGCTCTTTTTCTATGAGATAGGAAAAACTAGGGTTTGAGCTAATACCCTTCTTCTTCTTGAATTTTCTTCTTCCTTAGTGGATCACCCTCTGAGAATTCAAACATATGGGTGGCTAACGTTGATCAAAGGAAGGAACAAAACCGGTGGATTCAAGTTGAACGCGAAAGGATTTGGAGGTGAACTTGTGCACGAGGAAGTTTCGATCTTCAAGGGTATGATTTTATTCTTTATCTTTTCGTTTAATTAATAATTGTGCATAAAGGGTGATCCGGGTATATGGTTTGTAAATTTTTAAACTCTGATTTTTACACGCTTCCGCATTATTTTGCAATTTGATTGTGTTCTTGAATATTACAAACCTAACAGTGGCATCAGAGCCAAACCTTTATGTAAATTATTAATTGTTCAGATTTGATATGTATATTGATATGTGTTTAGAACAATTTAATTGGGCATAATTTTATGGTATAAAATTTATAATAATAATAAATAAAAAATAAAAAAATACGGCAAGCAGCTTGGTCATGTTGCTGATTCTTCTATATTGCACGGCTAACTAAATAAAAAAAAAAGCCGTGGCCAGGATCATCATTTTAAAAATCAAGGGCGGATAACAAGGCCCATATATATATAAAAAAAAAAAGGAATTGTCCACGGTTCAAAGGAATCAGCAACATGAAGTATCTGATGGTGCCTTTCTTTATGCCCAATGCCGATCAAGGTTAAGGAATGGTTTTCCTGTTAAAAAGTTGGCAAAAAAGGACGGTTATATATATATATATATAATATATATTACAAATATATATATAAATATATATATTCTTAATTATTATATAATTAAAATAAAAGTTTATTTTAATCTTAAAATAAAAGGTTTATTTTAATATTAAAATAAAAAATTTATTTTAATTTTAAAATTAGAATTTCATGCTAACTAATTAGAGTTGGAATTGGATTCCATGCTAAGTAATTGGAGTTGAAATTGGATTTTATTTTTCCTAAAATAAAGGAGTTTATTTGTGAATAGGGAAGTAAATCCATCTTTCCTTAAATAAAGGAGTTTGTTTAGATATGAAATAAGATTTCATATTATTCAAAATAAAAGAGTTTATTTGTGAATAGGAAAGAGAATCCTAATTTCCTTAAATAAAGGAGTTTATTTAAATATGGAATAAGATTTCATATTATTCAAAATAAAGGAGTTTATTTGTGAATAGGAAAGAATATCCGTGTTTCCTTTAATATTTTTTTTTTACATGGAATTGGATTCCATAATTAATTAAAATAAAAGAGTTTATTTTAATTAAAAAGATTTTTATTACATGGAATTGGATTCCATAATTAATTAAAATAAAGGAGTTTATTTTGATTAAAGATTTTGATTAAAATAAAATAGTTTATTTTATTCAAAATTATATAAAATAAAATAAAATAGTTTTATTTTGATTTGGATTAAAATAAAGGAGTTTATTTTGATTCAAAATTAAATTTTATACTAACTAAATTTGCCCATTAAATGATATCAATATATATATTAAATGTTTATTATTCATGAGATGAATGTTATTTATTGATGCATATGGTGATGTGTATGATAATAAATGGGATTGATTATGAATTTATTGACCAATGCGATTGGATTTTATTTTAGTTGGATGCATGAATGTATAGGTTTTATTTAATGGGGTCTGCAGATTCGTCTTCTCTAATTTTTCTTAATGTAAATTCTATCTCCTCCTATGTATTTCCCTCGATTGTTGATCAAGGTTTCTATTTATTTTAAATAGTTTTGTAATAGGAATATTTAGAATTATTTTGAAGAATTAGAGATCAAGGAACAAGCGCTTGAAGACTCGTTTGTAATGGAGCCGAGGTTTAAATGTAATAGTTATATTTAAATATTATTTCTTGCACCCCTAGGGTTTGACCTTTTGGTTCACTTGGTGGCTCTAGTGAACCAAACTAGAATAAAAGTCCATAATCAATCCAGGTAGAATATAGTATTCTATATGTGCATGCTTATACTATATATATTATATATTATGCAAACATGCTTCGCATGTTAATTAATATGACGCGTATTTTATATATATATGTGCATGCGCGCTAAACAAGATGAGACAAATTAATAACAAACCCCTCATTTTTTTATATTAAGTCCTAAGCGTTCAAAGATATTTGGAATATCGAACGTCGCCTTCTAGCATGATAAAATTAATAGAGTATTAAATATTTAATATGAGTTTGTTGTGTCACCACAAGGCAAGTATTAAGTATTTAAGATGTTAATTTATCACATTTGATGCTTATAAAGAAAATTGAACAATATTGTTTTGTTGTGTCACCACAAGGATGATATTTTTCTTTTTTGAATATATGGAGTGCTAGGTCGGACTTAACTTGGATAATTTTGATTCGGATGTGCCACCACTTGATCAAAATAATCTAAGAGGCAAAATAAAAGGAGTTGCATAGTTGATGTAATTGACAAAAGTTGTCTACCTATTTATTTATATATAGTTTGTTGTGTCACCACAAGGCTATATACATTTGAAATGGGATCCTTATTCTCACTAGCAAATCTTTAATTAGATTTTTTGCGAACTATATAAGTGAGGGTAATATAGTTGAAGAAGAAAATAGTGGGAGATACCAATTTAAAACAAGACCTAATTTATTTTGGTAATTAATAAAAGAATGTATGTTAAAATGTTGTTAATTATAAATTCATTTCTGAGAATTTTACAATGTCTAAAATTACTATCACTGCGAAGCATATTAGATGCTAAATTAAACGTAATCAATTAAGCGGATTGGTTAAGGAATTTGAGAATAGTTCTCATAGTGAAAAAGCTATCTTATGTCCTTAATACGCTTATCCTCGCAATGGTTTAGACAATACCTCCGAGGAAGAGATTGCTACTTTTAGAAAGTGGCAAGATGATGCATGCGATTAGCTCGATGCATCATGCTCGCATCCGTGAGTAACGAGCTCAGCGTCAAGATGAAACTATGGATGCTCCTACTATATTCCCCGCACATCAAGTAGTTGATGGTGAGGAAAGTAGGACCGATAGATATCGAGATATCTAAGGAGCTCTTCCGATCTAGAATGGCCAATGGCACTATAGTATGCATATGAAAAGTTCTTAACATAATCAATTTGATTGATCAATTAGACAACTGGTTTTGTCATGGATGGAGAGTTGAGCCAAGATTTGATCTTGCACTCACTCCCGGACTCTTTTCACAATTGTTGTGAATTTTTCATATAAACAAGCTAGATATCGACCGTTGATTTGCTTAACATGTTGAAAAATGATGAGAGTCACTTTCCAACCAAGAAAGACCATGTCTTCATTGGTAGGGGCCAAAGGATCTTCCGAAAAGAAGAACGATTCAAGAAGGTATAAATATAAAGGGCAAAACAAAGGATAATAAGAACAAAATCGACACGGATAGCAAAAGAGTTTGCTTCCAATCGCAATAAGCCTGATAATCGGAAAGAAAGCTGCGAGAAGCATCTTGCAGAGGATAACCAAAGAAGCTTAGTGAAGTTTAGGTTGTAAATACAAATTTGTTCATGATTTAAAATAAATTTTTCTTTAAGTCAAGGTTCTACTTGGGTATTGGATACCGACTTTGGTTATCATAAATATAGATTTATGAAGGACCCAAGAAGTAGAAAGCTAAACAAATATAAGTAATCCTATGTATGAAAATGAAGCAAAGGTTCTTTGCATTAGCTATAGAAACTTATAGTTTAGCAATGCCTACGAGGCAAATCTATTAAGTCAATAAGTTGTTGTTGTATTCCAGTTCTTGTTAAAATATTATTTCCATTTTATTGTTGGACAATGAAATCTTTGGTATTATAATTAAGAACAATTGTTGTTCTATTTATAATAATAATGTTTTGTTTAGAATTGGAATATTACTTAATGGATTTTGTATACTTGACTTACATGAAAATAATTTTGTAAATTGAACAAACTAGTATAAGAAAAGGAGATGATCATTCAAAGAGTTGAATGTATGTATTTGTTGAAATACAAGTGTGAATTATTTGAAAGGTTCAAAGAATTCAGAAGTGAAACAAATTGGCAAAATATTAAGATTCTTTGATTAGATCAAGGGATAAATACTTGTGCAATAAGTTTCTAGATCATCTCAAATAGTTTTCTCATAGTGGACACATCCTGATATGCAATAATTGATTGATGTATCTGAATGAAAAATTCGTACCTTGTTAGACATGGTGCGGTCCATAATGATTTTACCGACATTCCAAAGATCCTTTCGGGATAATGTCCTAGAAATGGTCGTGACATATCTACGAAAATGGTAACCTCAAAATCCACCCCAAGACTCCATAAAAGTTATGGATGGGGAGGATTCCTAATCTTAAGTATGTTAAGATAAGGGGTTGTCCAACTTATGTGAAAAGGTTTCAAAGGATAAGCTTGGGACAAGATTTGACAAGTACAATTTGTGGGACATCCTAAAGTAAGTTTAGGGTATATGTTCTATAATCCTACTTAGCAAAAGGTGTTTATCATGAAACACGCATTTCTAAGACAAATGTGTTTATCATTGAAGGGGCTAGTGGGAGGATAATAGATCTTGAAGAGCTCAAGAACCACAAAATACTATAAGTCAAATAAGAGGAACCTGTAGATAGACCTATTGTACCACAACCGAATCGTAAATCTGGAATAGTATCAAGATACCTAGGAGGTATGGATTCATCATGGATGATGATGATGTGGTACGATCATAGAAGATGATGATCCGAGTTACATTCGATGAGGTAAGACTTCTAGTGTGTACAAAAGGGTCGATTGGGAGCGTCGTGAAATTTCTAGTATTATATGTTGATATACTACGGATAAGGAATGACATACCAATGCTACAATCAGTAATGATAAAGTTGTCTAAACATTCCTCCATGAATGGTTTGGGAAGAGTATCTTAATTGGGGATAAAATCTATATAGATAGATTCAAGAGGATGCTCGACTTAACCCAAGGAACGTATATTCATTTGATGCTAAAGTTGTTTAGCATGGCAAACTCCAAGAGATGTCTCATGTCGATGAGCTATGGAGTGTATCTCTCTTAATAGTCCCCACAGACTTCTGAAAAGAGAGGTCGCATGAGTGACAATCATGCATGCAATGAAATGTATGAGACCTGATGTTGATCAGTCATATTATGGAGAAGTTCACTATGAGTCAGTGAAAAATATCTTAAAGTGCTTAACCGGCGCTAAGGATGTGATCATATTCATGGTGGGTCTTAATTAAAACTAGAGGGCTTAATGAGACTCAAGTTTTTTCAGACATGCACCAAGATGACGAGAAAAATCCACTTTAAGGTAAAAGCGTTATCTTGAACAAAGTGGTGCGTTGAATTGGAAAGGTTCCAAACAAAGAAAGAGTTCTTTGGTTTAGTGATAAAGACAAAGTATATAGCTATAAATGAAGTCGCAAGTTGATTGTTTGGATTAAAAGTTCATTACAGAACTAAGAATAGTTCCTAAGTCTCATCTTGGATCTAAACATGTGTTGTGGCACTTTCATTTGATTATTAGAATCATTGAAAGATGGGAAATCACTATAGAGATAGTGGACTCTCATGAATAACATTACATATCCATTAACTAAAGCTTATCCAACAGCAGGATAATCGTCACTTAGAGAAGAAGAGTATAAGATACAATGACGATTGGCTTTAGTGCAAGTGGGAGATTGAAAGTAGTATGCACACAAGCCAATCATGTTTGATGATAAAGCATATACTTTGTAACAATCTTATTCATTTATTAATAAAAGGTATTAATTTATTAAAGGCTTTTAATTATCTACATGATGCTGTTTTATAATATGTGATAAACCCATAGTTTTAAGCAATGCTTTTAGAATAATGATGATGATCATTTTAATAAGATCTAAATTCTTTGAAAGCTTAAAACTAAAATAGTTCCCAATCGTTGGATTACTAAATTGGGGATTAGTGAATCCGGATAGATTGGTACATACGTTACTTGCTCATTGGATGAGGATGATTGATCTCATGATCATTTGTGTGGAGACACTAAAGCAAGTATGTAGGTGCTTATTAGAGAATAAGTTCACTGAACGTGGCTCGCTAAGGAATACCTAATGGAGTTTTATTTGCCTGTCAATAGGAATTTTTGTAGTGATAGTAGTACAAGTAATCCTTGGACTTGAGATCATCATAGTATCTTGTGTATGATGAGTTATACTTTGACTTATTCCTTAAGACCCTTAGGGTATATCAAAGGGTATGCTTGGGTATAATAAGTTGTACATGGAGATAATGTATGATCAATAAAGAATCTACCACTTCTAATAAAAGAAGAGAAATGTCCTATGTGATTCGATAAATGACAACCCAAAGAGTCCTTGGTTAAGGAGTAATGAAATTAGAAAGGAGTTTCTAATTTGCATTATTTGAGTTGTGCATTTAAGGATCGAAATACATATAATTAAATAAAATAAGACTTGACAAATAATTCCATGTCTTATATTTAATTGGGACATTGTATGGTAGAAGGATTGAATTGTCGGTAACTATTTACTCAAAGGTTCTTTTATGATTAATGTTGAAATCTATATTATCCGGAAAGTCGTTGATCGCTAGGAGGCTTATCCCTATTGTAGAATAAATATTATTTATTTAAATAAATTAATTATTTAATTTATTTATTTAAATAAGATTAGAATTGTTCTAATTGATTTATTCACAACCTAGGTTTAATATGGAGAACCTAAAGGGTCACACCATAAAAGGAAGAATAATTATTTAAGAAGTTAATGGCATAATCGTAATAATATGTTATGTATATTTAATTTAATCTATGGTGATAGAATAAATTAAATAGCTTAATATTTATTATTTAATATTTTAGAAATATTAAATATAAATTAATAAGAGGAGTCTTATTAATATTATTACAATTATTATTATTTTAATTTCTAAAAGAGTTTAGGAATTAATTTAATATAAGTACTCTCATTTATTCCTAATAGGATTAGGAGGAAAATTAGTTAAAGGAGTTTAATTAATTATCCCTAATAAGATTAGGGAGCTTAATTAATTAAAAGAATTTAATTAATTAAATAAATCCCAATTCCTTAATTGTTAAGGTGGTTTGCCCACATCTATAAATAAGAGGAGTCTTATTATGGGTGATATGGGTTGTTGTTGACTTTTTTCAACATACGACATAATTTCAATTGTTGGGAGAATCGCCTACTTTTCTATAGAGATAGGAAAAACTAGGGTTTGAGCTAATACCCTTCTTCTTGAATTTTTTCTTCTTCTTGGTGGATCACCCCAGAGGTCAAACATATGGGTGGCTAACGTTGATCAAAGGAAGGAACAAAACCCCGGTGGATTCAAGTTGAACGCGAAAGGATTTGGAGGTGAACTTGTACCTGAGGAAGCTCGATCTTCAAGGGTATGATTTTATTCTTTATCTTTTCGTTTAATTAATAATTGTGCATAAAGGTTGATCCGGGTATATGGTTTGTAAATTTTTAAACTCTGATTTTTACACGCTTCCGCATTATTTTGCAATTTGATTGCGTTCTTGAATATTACAAACCTAACAGTAAGAACATCCAACCTCTCCGAAAGTGTTGCAATTTGTGTTGACAATGTAGAAAATACATTGAGTCCTTCAGTTCTTGTGTCCCTTGGTTGAATCATATTTGCATAAGGCCATTGATAAGGAAAATCACCCATGGTACCTGAAAAGAGATAAATATAAGAAGATAATTAGAACGAGAAAAAAGAGAGTTTAAATTAAGACCAATTTGATTAAAATTAATGTTGAAAAAAGTTATTAGAATAATTCCCCGGCAACGGCGCCAAAAACTTGTTAGGTAATTCTAGTTACGCACAACACGTAAGTATACGTGGTCAACAATTAATAAAGAGTAAGTAAAGTATCGTTCCCACGGAGAATTAACTAACAAAGTTAACCAAGCATTAGCCCATAACCATCTCAGTCTTATTTAAACGAATGATATGATGTTTTATATTTAAACAATGAAATTAAATAAACCTAACTATTTCTAGAGTGAGACTAGATAATGAAGACCTGAGATTACAATTTTATCTATTGACTCATTCAAATCCATACACTTCATGTTAAGCAAAACTAATTGTACTTATTTCGTCTTTCAAGTTCATATGAGTTATCACAGTAATTGATGGCCAATCAACTAAGCAAATAAGCATGAATCTTAATAGACAATCCCATAGCAATCAATAAGATTAACAATGAAGTATATCAGATTAAACTAAGCAATAGAATCCATTGTAATCTCAAAATAGAGTTTAGCTCATCATTGAATCAAAATCCATCATACACAATAGCTTACACATTGAGAAATAAAGATAGAAGTAAAGAGAAGTTAGGGAATTAGGAATGCAAATCTGATCTCTCTTGCTCCAATTCTGAATTTCCTATGCTCTCCAATTGCTTCAATCTTCAACTCTAATCTAATCTAGGGTTCTAATCTACTCTAATCTACTTATTCAAAGAAGAAAGAAAACAATAGTAGCTTCCCATTTCAAGGGTGGAATTCCCTCCTATTATTCACGATAATAAGCCTAATATATATGACCTAATCGAACTCTCCCTCGCCACGCTTCCAATTTCCAATTTAAAATAAAGTCGAGAGTGAAGTCAACGTCGCCATGTTACGCTGCCTCCCCGAGTGTAATTTTCGCGGTATGCGCGACTTGCGTGAGGTAATGTTGTCCACTCGGGTGCTCGCGCGGGAGAGCGTCCCCAAGCTTGTCCTGCCGCGTGGCCGCGCGGCTTCTGTAATGTTGAGTCCTAGTTTTGCTACTGCAACTAATCTGTTCCGTTGCTCCTTCCTTTGTCCACCCACGCTTAGTCTTCTGCTCTACTTGATCTTCATGCCACGCATATCACAGCTTGTGCCTCGCTTCATGCATCCATTCGCCTCGTGCCTTCTAATTCTACCAAATTAGGCCGTTTCCTGTACTTTTTCACCAAAATGAGTTTTAAGTATATGCAATGCAAAATAACATGAAATGCAACTAAAACACACTAAAATGTACTTGAGATGGGCATAGTTTGCGTGAATTAGTATACCATAAGTAGGTATAAAACCCACTTATCACTCATCCATTTTCTCAACTTTTGCTGCAGTGTTTAAATGCAAGAATGAGCAAACAATTGCTCACTAATATAAAGAATGATAATGACAACAACATAGGGTTAAGCATTGAATACTGAATAATAGGGAACTTGTTCCACAAATCAAGAATAGAAAACAAGCTCAAGATTTATATCTGAGGGTCTTTAAGACCATAAACTATCTCCCGAGGTTATTAAGAATTTTTACTACAACCTTTAACAGTCATTAGACTATACAGACCTTAACTTTCGTACTTAGGGGGATCAGCCCTTCGTACCATGTAATGTGCACAAACATCTAAATGTTAACGCGTACATAATCCCCTATATTAGGGTTGTTCATCTCAGTTTGACTTTAGGATTTCTGCACTAAAGAAAGTTTAGTTTGGAACTAGCTTATCAATGGTTCTAGAATTTTAGAACACTCATCATATAGATTAGTCCAATCAATAAGAGTTTTCTTACTATTTGAAGGTTTAACTCAACAACATAAGTTTGAACAACAATAACTAAGTCAAGATTGAATATCAACAACTTACGATTGAATAGACATTGTATATACAAAGTGTTATATCCAAAAGAATTAGAAAATCTCATTTGAAACAATGAACTTGAGCAGTTTATGCTTTGAAGAGCAAGCAATAAAGTTAGGGATTTGCTCAACATAAGACTAGGGTTTAGAAAACTTGCATAATGATAAACTAGGGTTAGAAAGCTTGCTTGACAATAAAAAGTAAACATAGTTATGAAACTTGCATTTTTTATAAAGAGAATGAAGTTAGGGAACTTGCCTCGTGTGTAAGCTACACAATTACAATAAATGTTCGCCAAATACCCTACACATACCATTAAGATCACAATATCAATTAGTTATATTAACATTAACTTTATTGGTTTACTTTTCATTTTAGTCAAGTCTATAATCTTTAGCTTAGGATTTGATTATCCTAGTCATTCACGTACCAAAAATCTGAATTCCTAATTATATAACAATACCCAACATGGTGATTGCATAAATGACACCAATTCTCATGACACCACGTTACGAACTTTCACAACTTACTCATTCATAATCTATAATTTCAACGTTGCGATTACAATATATTATTACGTTTTATAACATGGTTTAAGTTCCTTTACAATCATTAGTGTAACGAATGAGTGGTTTGAGTTGTGATCCTGAGGACAGAATCCTTGTAAGGAGGGAATGATGTAACAATCCAGATTTTTAATTATAATATTTAAATATTTATTGAATTATATAAATATTTAATGGATGTATTTATCGTGAATAAATGTTTGTTTGATTTGATTTGATTAATTAATTATTTAATAAATAATTAATGAGTTAAAGAAATTAATAATTATGGGATAATGTTCTAGTTTAATTTAATAATTAAATTAGAGAGTTTATATTGATTAAATGAATTATTATATTGATATTTCATTTTGATGGGTAATTATTTTTATTGAGTTTTGTGATTTAATGATTTAATTGATAAATTGTTATTGGTATTAATTAGATTAAGTATGAAAACTTAATTAAAAGAAGTGTGACAAAATAACTATATTATAAGTGGTTATTAAAATAAATTAAAGTGGTTTTAATTTATTTTGCCAAACAAGGCTTAAATATATTAAGTCTTTAATTTTAAAGAGTTTTGCCAAACGGAGCCTTATGGCTTTTGGATTTTTAAATTTAATTTATTAATAATATAAATTAAATAAATAATATATAATAATTATTATAACCGCTGAATTAATAAGGCCATTAGTAGTGTCGATTTTAAACATTTGAATAAGACGTGCGTTTGGGTTAGTTTTAGTTTACGTATAATGCATTTGGCCTAAGCCTAAGAAGAAAAATAAAAGTTTTCTGAGAAGGAGAATTACAGAGGGTTTGAGAGAGAAGTATCAGAGAAAATTGAGAGAAAGGGTTCTGTAATTCCAAAAAGTTTCTCAGTGGTTAGCAAGTAATTTCAAAGCAACAAAAGGTATGTTTAATAATCTTAACATATATCTTTTATAGTAGAATTCCATAGTCTCTGTGTTTTTGAAATTCATTCACTGAGGTATAATATGTTTACGAAAATTGTCTATAATCCATATGTTTTACTAATTGATGATGAGACCATATGTTTTGGTAATAACTAACATGTATATATGTATATATATGTGGTATGCTAAATTACATTCATAGAGAAAGAAAAATTAGTTTTATAGTAAACATTCATGTATGAACGTGGTTTGTAGAAATATCAAAATTAGTATATGTTAATTGTGAAGTTATGAAATTAAAGTGTGATTATGTTAATTGGGTATGAAATTTAGAGAATCATAGTCTCAAGGAATCAAAATTGGGTTATACACTGTGATTACCGTGTTCACAGTGTCTAGAAGTATAAAGATGGACTTTTTGGGTTTAAAATATGGATTTCAAGGTATTAAATTTTCTGTGATTGTTGTTTAGTGGTTTAAATTAGTATATGCATGTTGGGTAATGTGTATATGTGTAATTGGCATAAGTTATACATGTTAATTAGTGTTAGAAATTAAGTTATAGACAGAAATTTAGTTATTCTGTTCTTCGTGGGTTGCGTTCTGTTAGTTTTTAGAGCACCAACGCCAAAATTCGCGCCCCAGCTCCAGAAGTTCGCACCCCAGCGCTGAAATTCGTGCCCCAACGCCAATCTCGCAGCTATGGCGCTTTGGTTAGCCTAGTTCTCAGCATGTATGTGCCGGAACAAAAGTCTGAGTCAGACAGTTTTGGCCTCCTGTAGTAATATGGCCATAACATTCTCATACGAACTCCGATTGAGGTTATTCAAGATGATCCGGAACGAGGATGAGTAGACCTACAACTTTTGTTCTTTAAGTTTTTCAATTTGAGGTCCGTAACAGTAGTTAAAATGGTCATCTTTGGGACTGTTGTGTTTTCGGGGGCAATCGGAGGGCGTCGGGCATGCACATATGCATGTGTAGTGCTCCTGAAGATAAAAGATGATATTCTAAGTTATAAAACTTGAATATTAGTAAATATAATGATGTTTAACATTAATAAATGATGTATTAGATAAGTTATAGAAGCATAGTAAGCATACACAAGAGATGCAAATCGGGCGTGTGACTATTGAACGTCAAAACCCCGTGCCAAGTGTTAATGAACTTAAAAAGTATTTCAATTCAATTGAAATGAATATTATAGGATATGAAATGGGTTTAATATAAAACCAATAAGTAGTCCTGGCAAGACTTAAGCACTTGAATGAACTTCGAGTTTAACTAAGAAGAAATATTGTGAGTCATAAGTCGAAAAGTTAACACAATCTAATTGAACATTGTGTGCTAATTAATAGGAAAGATTATGATATGAGGAGTAGAGTTTATATTACAATTACTATGTGTTGTTATTTTACTAATAGTTGATGTGTATGGTTATATAATTGTGTAGGGCACGTGAAGTGCAGATAACTGTAAGTTGTTAAACTGTTATTGGTAAACAACGATCAAGGCAAGTCTTTCGGTTCCTATTTGTTACGTGGATTTGATGAACTATTTTAAATTACATGATATGTTATACATGTTGAAATCATGAAATGTTAAAGTCAATATATGACTGTATTGTTTTGGTTGAGTAATGATGATTGAGTAAGGAACTCAATATTTATATTTGCTATGTGAATTAAAAGCATGCATGCCATGTTACTTTAATGAGATGTATATCGAGCATGTTATTATGTGTTATGTGATGCATGAAAACTGTTAGACTTTGTTGGGCTGTCGAGCTCACTCTTACAAATAACCACTTTTGCAGGTCAAGATTTTAAGGTAAAGATATGTGCTACGTGAGTTATAGAGATCTATATTCACGAAGATTACTTATATTTTATGAGAAATGTATTTCATATTTTGAACGTAACATGTTGTTGAATTGTAAGATGAGCTATCCAATGTATATGGATATGTAGTTATGATGTAAGACTTTGTATAGTCATTTTGCTGTAACGATTCATGATATAAGATTGAATCAAAGAGATGTAATGTAAAGGTTACGATTCAGGGCAAGAAAGAAGGAAGTGTATAAACGTTTTAAATATTCTGCAATTTTAGTGTTTTTAATATCGAATAATGATGTAAAATTAGATATTTAATGTATGGTTAATGACCGATGTTGAGATTTAAATTGTATGGATTTTGGGGTCGTTACAAGTTGGTATCAGAGCCGTATGTTATAAACGTTAGGTAGGAGTACCGTAGGCTATAACCTTAGAGAAGAGAGGTGAAGATAATGAACGAATAAGCTCAAATAGAGTTTGAACAATAAGGGATTAAAACTTGCGTGAAAGGATTCAAAGAAAAATCTCGTAGAGTTATAAGGATTATGAATGTGGGGTTACCCAACTCCAATAATAAGGATGTAAAGTGATAATAAATAGACAATGTCTATAAGAAGAGAATGATAAAGAAGTTAAGAATAGAGAGTTATATCTAAGTATGGTGCAATTGTACTCTTTAGTAGTTGATGTATGGTATCTGTGCTAAACGATTCCTTCATAGAGCGGAGATATATACGAACTAGTAACTCGAAACCTAGTTTATTGGTTGTTTGTGGGAAACCACTCAGCATACCATATTGAAACTGTTAGAGACTCGATGTGTACCAAGTGTAGAAATGGATACGTATGATGAAAGTGTAGAACTCAAATGAAATTTTGAGCGATGTAACTGAAGTTAGAAATTCTTAAAGGAAAAATTTGTTTTTATTAACAAGAAGATTCAAAGAAGAATCTAAGAGATATAAAGATAAGAAATGGGAGTTTTCTAACTCTAAAAGCCAAGATAACGAATAATGTCGTAAATGATGAAAAAGAAAAATAATGAGGATCATAAAACAAAACGATCACGAGTTAACAAAAGAATTTTAAGGGAGATGATTATAGAATAAAATCACGATGTGATCTATTTAAGTTATAAAAAGAAGATGGTTTGTAATGTTTGAATGATTATAGCTTGATGCTATGAAGATATTGTACTATGATATAGTACGAGGTAATCTCGCGAGGAGTTATAAATGATGAGATACGAGGAATTCGTATCAAGCAAAGAGCAAGTTAAGAGCAAGATAGAGTTAGGTGGGGTTTCAATTGAGGACTCATATGATGGATGAGTTGTACAAACCTTTGTATGGGCGAGGGTTTTGTGCTTGTACTCAATTTATCACATTGATAATCGTTGGAATGTTTGTGTCGCGCTATTTTTTATATGCCTGTTGAGAAGGTGATTCTTTTCTCATGTATATAACAGATAGGTAGAGTATAGTTAGAGAATATTATAAGGTTAAGTGTGAGTTCTTAAAACTCATACTTATGGTAGGTTCGTGACTCATAATTATATGGTATGTTTTGAACCCTCAAATGAATGGACGCCTATGGTCTGACTAGGATAAGTTCTTAAACTCATATGATTGTGGCAAGTTCCTGAACTCATAACGTGTGGTAAGTTTGACCAACTGGGTATACATAAGTGTGAATGGAGTATTGAGGATGATAGGAATAGATAGACCTATTAAGCAATGGATCATTATAGAAAGTGGAGTTGATGGTGGAAGCATAGGTATTCTAAATCTACTAGCTATGCTAGACTTTCAAAATTTATTGACTTCGTGCTGATGTTTACACTTCTATTTTCTTGAAAAACATTGGATCAACTGATGGAACCAATGAGTTTTAACAACAATACTATTATTCGTATGTCTATACTAATTGCTTCGGCTAGACAAAAATGATTTGGAATATATCAAAATGTATTTTATATATCATCAATGTATCATGGAACCTGGTGCAAAGATGATAAAAATGATGGAGTCATCAATGCAGTATTACTTAGTGTTGGATGTGATCTAAGGATCGTCAACCCACTGTGGTATGATGTAGTATGATAAAATCACCAAATAACGAAATCCTCAACGGACTGTAAATATAGTGCGGTATCATGACGTCATAAAAAGATTTTTGAGATTTCTTTAAGATATGAGAATACGTATGTATGTATATGTATATTTTGGTTGATGTCTGAATTGTTGTAGAGGTCTATGCTATTTGATTCAGCTAGACAAATATTAAAAGATGTTCATGAAATTCAAGAGTTTCTTGAGAAGTTATGCCAAACCAAATTGTTATGGTATGGATTCAGATGTTGAAAAGCTGAGATGAACAACCCTATTATTTAGGGGTTTCGCTTAGTTTATACTTTGCGCTGAAATGTTTGTGCACAATATATGTACGAAGGATTGATCCCCTAAGTACCTTGGAGTCCTTATAGTCGTATGACTGTTAAAGTTAAAGTTGAAAGATTACTTATAACTGTGGACATGGTTCGTGGTCATTAGACCCTCAGTTGAATGCTTGCACTCTAAATTCTGAGATGAACAACTCTTTTATTAGAGGTTACGCTTAGTTTATACTTTGCGCTGAAATGTTTGTGCACAATACATAGTACGAAAGGCTTAACACCCTAAGTACTGAGCGTAATGCATATAGTTGTTACAAAACACTACGTTGTGGCCCAACGTAGTGGTACAATAGGCTGGCCACCTAGTGTACGAGTGGAGGGTGTTTTTAGTCTTTGTGATTGATAAACATTCTGCCAAAGAGGGTTTAAAGTGTGAAGAACAGGGGGTGAAGCACTATTAAACCTAGAGAATAGAGTTCAAGGTCCTGTGTCCCTCAGCATGATTTGGAATCTTTTAAATTCCTGAGTTATTCATACAACTTCCCAATTATTGAACAATTGTGGAAGATTCTTGTTATTCTGCAAGATGGATGTGAAAAAGGAAAGTATTCCTTAGAAAGAAGTGATTCGTAGAATGTAACACTGAATGATAAATATGTTGAATAAGTGAGAAAAGAGATTTTGAAGTTGAGAAGGATATGAGTTATCAAAGAATAATATAAAACTTTTAATAGAAAAGTTAATAATTATAGAAAGATATTTATGGAAAGAAGTGGTTATAAAACCCAAGGAATGAATAAAGTATTAGTGTAAAATCTACTTTGATAGATTGAATGAATAAAGATTAATGAATAAAAAAAAATTAGGACAAAATTCTTAGAAGAAAGGGTGAATGTAATATCCCGAGTGTTTATGATAGCGATTCATAGAAAAGGAAATGAATGGGTTAAGAATATAATACTCAGATTATATTGAGTTCAAGTGAAAGTTATGAAATGAAACCTACAATTTGTTAAAGTAATGAATGTAGTAGGAAATATAAAACCTATATTTAGATAAAATGATGAAAGATTACTCTAAGTTATTTGTTTATGTGAGACCCCGAATTTTATGAATAAATATTTAATTTTCTCAAAATAATTTTTTGAATATTATGGTGTGGATTTGATATAATGTTATACTTGTGGGTAATATTTATAAATTTTGCAAAGTAAACAAGTGGTTATATAATATTCGATTGGTCGGGGAATATTCATTTTAATAGGGAATATTGTACGACGGCACAATCATTGGTGGACCCCACAACAGAAGTATTGTCGTAGTTAGAAAACGACAAAATTATATTTCTATAAAAATAACGGCGGAGGTGTTACCGTTAAAACTGTTGAACTACCCGGTAGTAAAAAATACGATGTCTGGCGTGGTTGCAGAGTAGCTACGGTATTGATTATTAATGCTTACGTGAGAAGTCACTCGGTTATACTCAATTATTACTCTAAAGAATTGATGCATCATATATCTCTCATATTATTGATTCAATTATTATTTACGGTATCATCGCATAATATGTTATATTATTAAATCAATAATTGAGACAACAAAGTTATTCATATTATTATTTGCAATATCGATGAATGTCAGAAGTTACATCGAGGAGAGGTTTGGTCACCTAATTGCGCGTCAATAAGGAGAAATCCTTACCGGAAAGCCCCCTCTTTCTTAGGAATGACCTGGTTGTTAAATATTGTGAATTATAATATTAATGATGAATAAGTTCGTGTTGATTAAAGATGAATTTTATAGTTCCATTGTGTTGGACTTATTTGTGTTAGTATAACTTATGTCTGGAGGTTATATTGTTCAATTGGGTATTCGGGACACTTTTCGTGTCGGAGTACTATTCACGAGTTACTATTCATGAGTTACTATTCACGAGTTACTATTCACGAGTTACTATTCATGGGGTACTATTCACCCGTAAGATATATTTCTTTTCGGTCCAAATCATTTTGGGTACAATATTATTCCATGAGGAGATGTGCTAATTTTTCAGACCGTTGGTTGAAGATATAATAGTAAATCAATATGGACCGCTGGTGGAAAGTTATAATAGTGAATCAATATGGATCACTGGTTTAAATTTTTAATAGTAAATCAGTATGGACCGTTGCTTTAAGTTTTAATAGTAAACCAATATGAACCGTCCGTTTAAAAGTAAATCAATCTGGACCGTTCATGAATTAGTTACTATTCAGTCCATTCTCCTATAAATAGAAGCTCATTCCTTCATTATTTCTTACGAATTCACTGAAACTCTAGAGAGAGAAACTATAGAGAGAAAGAAGAAAATTGTTCTGCTACTTCACTACTCCAATAGCCAGTTTCTTCTAAGGTAGGGAATATTATTTGTTGTACTCATAAGGGGTATTCTTTCTTTCTTATTCATGAAGAGAACTTCTGTTATTCCATTCTTTATTATTACATTGAAATAACTCAGATACGCTGAGGCTACCCTATACTTGGTGAAATTCTTACATTATTCCATTCTTATTATTCTATTGGAATAACTTTGTTTATGTAATCGCATACATGGTGAAATTCTTCTAATATTCCGTTCTTTATTATTTTTCTTTGAAATATCCACATTCGTATGCGTTTACGTGGGACACTGGTTCCATTATTTATTATCCCTGTCGTAATATCCTATCACGTGCGTTTCTATGGGACCGGTTCCATTATTTATTATTCGTCGGAATATCCTGTTTGAGCGTTCTGTTGGACTGGTTCCATTATTTATTATTCTATTGGGAATAACTGCTTGCGATCTATCACACCCATGGTGAATCATACATTATTCCATTCTTTATTATTACGTTGGAATAACTTTCGTCTATGTGGATTACCACATGCATGGTGAATGATCTGTGTATTCATTCCTTATTAAATTGTGGAAATGATGCAGATATCGTGGATTACCGCATGGCGGGTGAAAATCTATTTGTAGTTTTATATATTATATTATACTCAGTTGGTTAAAGCTTTGGCTTCTATACTCCATGAAATTAGTGGAATATCCTTGATATTTACGCTTCATCCAGTATCTTTTCATGGAAATATTCTTCTGAGCATTCTTGAATTTTACTTCACAAAGCAGTATCATGTTGAAAATTTGGACGTTATTGAGTTCAGGATAAATTAACTTATAAATCTTTAAAATTTATTCTTGAACTTGTTTTATTGAATTGTCATCATCCTCATGCTTATATTATGTTGAAAGTCATCTTTGGCTTACGTGCATAGATGGACTTGGTATGATTATGACCAGCGATTATTCGGTATAATCATGACCGTAATGTGACGAATAATGTAGTAAAAGTCCTCATTGGCCTGTAGTTCATTGGTGGACAGTTGGTTGTATAATTATGACCAGGGAATTTTCGGTATAGTCATGACCATTGATGATTACATGAATATCCTTGGCCGTGGAGTAGGGATGATTCGATTTTATTTATTAAGCTGAGTCTCAGCGATAATAGTGATGAAAAACCTTTTAAATCATTGAAGATAGTAGATTTTATTCTCTACTTGACTCTTCTAATGGATTGCTTGTTCCGCTGCAGTTAAACTTGACGTTTATTATATTTTATCAGTTTAACACCGTTGAAGGCTAATGATAATTTATTCTGCATTATCTTAGTCATAATATTTCTTACTGGGCTAGTTGAGCTCACCCTTTCTTTCACTGTTCTCTTCAGGAAATGAGAACGTAGCTGGGACTAGTCGGGGAACAGAGTGATGGTCCTAGATGGTGCATTAGTAGTCCTCACTACTCTGTTAAATAGTGTGATAATAAATGTAATGAGGACTTCATTGAGTAAGGATATTGTCTAGATGACAATATTTGTATTAAAACTCACAGCCTATGTTTTGTCGTATTTTACACGACTGTTGTATAATTAAATTGTATTTGTATTCAATACCTTGTAACTGGCGACTCAAGATGGGTGATGTATACCTGTTTTGGGGCGTCACAATTTAATTTGTGTCTTCGATTCTAGGGACAGACTCTTTGTAAGTAGGGAAGATTGTAACGAATGAGTGGTTTGAGTTGTGATCCTGAGGACATAATCCTTGTAAGGAGGGAATGATGTAACAATCCAGATTTTTTATTATAATATTTAAATATTTATTGAATTATATAAATATTTAATGGATGTATTTATCGTGAATAAATGTTTGTTTGATTTGATTTGATTAATTAATTATTTAATAAATAATTAATGAGTTAAAGAAATTAATAATTATGAGATAATGTTCTAGTTTAATTTAATAATTAAATTAGAGAGTTTATATTGATTAAATGAATTATTATATTGATATTTCATTTTTGATGGGTAATTATTTGTATTGAGTTTTGTGATTTAATGATTTAATTGATAAATTGTTATTGGTATTAATTAGATTAAGTATGAAAACTTAATTAAAAGAAGTGTGACAAATAACTATATTATAAGTGGTTATTAAAATAAATTAAAGTGGTTTTAATTTATTTTTTGACAAACAAGGCTTAAATATATTAAGTCTTTAATTTTAAAGAATTTTGCCAAACGCAGCCTTATGGCTTTTGGATTTTTAAATTTAATTTATTAATAATATAAATTAAATAAATAATATATAATAATTATTGTAACCGCTGAATTAATAAGGCCATTAGTAGTGTCGGTTTTAAACGTTTGAATAAGACGTGCGTTTGGGTTAATTTTAGTTTACGTATAATGCATTTGGCTTAAGCCTAAGAAGAAAAATAAAAGTTTTTTGAGAAGGAGAATTACAGAGGGTTTGAGAGAGAAGTATCAGAGAAAATTGAGAGAAAGGGTTCTGTAATTCCAAAACGTTTCTCAGTGGTTAGCAAGTAATTTCAAAGCAACAAAAGGTATGTTTAATAATCTTAACATATATCTTTTATAGTATAATTCTTTAGTCTCTGTGTTTTTAAAATTCACTCACTGAGGTATAATATGTTTACGAAAATTGTCTATAATCCATATGTTTTACTAATTGATGATGAGACCATATGTTTTGGTAATAACTAACATGTATATATGTGTGGTATGCTAAATTACGTTCATAGAGAAAGAGAAATTAGTTTTACAGTAAACATTCATGTATGAACGTGGTTTGTAGAAATATCAAAAATAGTATATGTTAATTGTGAAGTTATGAAATTGAAGTGTGATTATGTTAATTGGGTATGAAATTCAGAAAATCATAGTCTCAAGGAATCAAAATTGGGTTATAAACTATGATTACCGTGTCCACAGTGTCTAACAGTATAAAGATGGACTTTTTGGGTTTAAAATATGGTTTTCAAGGAATTAAGTTTTCTGTGATTGTTGTTTAGTGGTTTAAATTAGTATATGCGTGTTGGGTAATGTGTATATGTGTAATTGGCATAAGTTATACATGTTAATTAGTGTTAGAAATTAAGTTATAGACAGAAATTTAGTTGTTCTGTTCTTCGTGGGTTGCGTTCTGTTAGTTTTCGGCGCCCCGACGCCAAAAATGGAGCCCCAGCTCCAAAATTCGCGCCCCACCGCCAGAAGTTCGCGCTTGTAGCTAATCTCATGGCAACAAGAATCTAGTTAAGTTAGTTCTCATGTGGCTGAACAAAAGTCTGAGTCGGACAGTTTTGGCCTCCTATAGTAACACGGCCATAACTTTCTCATACGAACTTTGATTGAGGTGATTCAAGATGATCCGGAATGAGGACGAGTAGAACTACAACTGTCGTTCTTTAAGTTTTTCAATTTGAGGTCTGTAACAGTAGTCAAAATGGTCATCTTTAGGACTGTTGTATTTTCAAGGGCAATCGTAGGGCGTCGGGCATGCACATATGCATGTGTAGTGCTCCTGACGATAAAAGATGATGTTCTAAATTATAAAAATTGAATATTAGTAAATATAATGATGTTTAACATTAATAAATGATGTATTAGATAAGTTATAGAAGCATAGTAAGCATACACAAGAGATGTAAATCGGGCATGTGACGATTGAACGTCAAAACGTCGTGCCAAGTGTTAATGAACTTAAAAAGTGTTTCAATTCAATTGAAATGAATATTATAGGATATCAAATGGGTTTAATATAAAACCAATAAGTAGTCCTAGCAAGACTTAAGCACTTGAATGAACTTCGAGTTTGACTAAGAAGAAATATAGTGAGTCATAAGTCAAAAAGTTAACACAATCTAATTGAACATTGTGTGCTAATTTATAGGAAAGATTATGAGATGAGGAGTAGAGTTTACATTACAATTACTATGTGTTGTTATTTTACTAATAGTTGATGTGTATGGTTATATAATTGTGTAGGGCACGTGAAGTGCAGATAACTGTAAGCTGTTAAACTGTTATTGGTAAACAACGATCAAGGCAAGTCTTTCGGTTCCTATTTGTTACGTGGATTTGATGAACTATTTTAAATTATATGATATGTTATACATGTTGAAATCATGAAATGTTAAAGTCAATATATGACTACATTGTTTTGGCTAAGTAATGATGATTGAGTAAGGAACCCAATCTTTATATTTGCTATGTGAATTAAAAGCATGTATGCCATGTTACTTTAATGAGATGTATATCGAGCATGTTATTATGTGATATGTGATGCATGAAAACTGTTAGACTTTGCTGGGCTGTCGAGCTCACTCTTGCAAATAACCACTTTTGTAGGTCAAGATTTTAAGGTAAAGATATGTGCTACGTGAGTTATAGAGATCTATATTCACGAAGATTACTTATGTTTTATGAGAAATGTATTTCATATTTTGAACGTAACATGTTGTTGAATTGTAAGTTGAGCTATCCAATGTATGTGGATATGTAGTTATGATGTAAGACTTTGTATAGTCATTTTGTTGTAACGATTCATGATATAAGATTGAATCAAAGAGATGTAATGTAAAGGTTGCGATTCAAGGCAAGAAAGAAGGAAATGTATAAACGTTTTAATTATTTCGCAATTTTAGTGTTTTTAATATCGAATAATGATGTAAAATTAGAGATTTAATGTATGGTTAACGACCGAAGTTGAGATTTAAATTGTATGGATTTTGCGGTCGTTACAATTAGAGTAGGTTAAGTTAACATCTCCCAAGCTATGTTGTTAATAGTTCATTACTAGGTCTGCTAGACCAGTGGCGCGGCCGCACCATGTCTCCCTTTGAATCCGGTGCGCCTGCGCTCGGCACCAGAACTAGTTTTCCAGAGACACGATCACAGACTCTGCTCTTATACAAGAATACCAATTTCTTAATTTCTATAGCAATACAGACAAACCCTTAACCTACAACCTTAACCAAAGCCTCATAACATACACAATCAATCATTCTAACACCTAAAATAATTTACATAATCAAATTTTGAGGATTAGAAATCATATTTTTGCTATTTCCTTCAATTTCAACACACTTAACGAATTCAATCACCAATACTTCGTTTTCTATCCAAATAAAACCATTTCAATTGCGTTGTTTTCATTTTTAAATGTATTAACACCATCTACAACAAGTTTACATATTATCACATGTTTCAAGCATAAATTTTAGTTTCAAAACAAACTATATTTTACATATAACCACAAAACTCCAAATTTTCACTTTAAAAACATGCATACATGAATTTATCAAACCAAAATCGTTTGAAACCAACATATAAAAGATAATTGTATACTGTCTATTAGACAATATTTGTATTCAAACTCACAGTATATGTGTTGTCGTATTTTGCATGACAATTGTATTACTGAGGTTGTAATTATTTCTGTACCATGTATTTGCCGACTCAGAATGGGTGATGTATACCTATTTTGGGGGCGTCACAGACAACCTTTATATTATATAGTTCTATGTGTCACACTTTTTATTTAATTAATTTTCATTTGTCACACACTTATTCAATTAATTTTAATAACTTACAATTACAATTATAATTTCCATTATAATTATACTTATGCTTAACAAATTATTACATATCTAATTTAATTTTTAAATTAAACTAGAACATCATTTTATTTATTTTAACTATTTTCTTAAATATTAAATAATTCATTTAATTTAATTATTTCATTAAATTAAATCTTCAAATAATAAAATTACCATTTATCAATTTAGTTAACATATACACTCAACTAAATTATCACACCTAATTTTATCAATTATTTATTTATCTCAATAAATAAATCAATTAAAATATTTATTTAATTCAATAAATATTTAACATAAATTATAAAATTTTTAATCGTTACATCCTTCCATCCTTAAAAGGATTATGTCCCTAGAATCACTACTCGATAAATTCATTCGTCACATTCTTCCCTCCTTAACAAGATTCTGCCCCTAGAATCGCTATACAAGATCGAGCAAACAACTGAGGATAATTTTTCATCTTAACATCTTCAAGTTCTCACGTAGCTTCTTCAGCATTGTGGTTTCTCTAGATTACCTTAACAGAAGGTATTATTTTATTCCTTAGTACTTGTTATTTCCTGTCAATAATATGAATAGGGACTTCTTCATAAGACAAATCTTTGTCAAATTGTAATGGTTCATATTCTATAGCATGTTTATAATCGGACTTATATGGCCTTAATACTGAAACATGGAAAATGTTGTGAATATGTTCTAATTCCGGAGGTAGAACTACCTCATACGCCACTTCACCAACTCGTCGTAGCACTTAAAGAAGGTCCTATAAACCTAGGTATTAGTTTTCCCTTTTTACCAAACCTGATTTTTCCTTTCCAGGGAGACACTTTCAAGAAAACAAAACTACCGATATCGAATTCCCGATTTTGTCGGTGTTAATCGGCATATTTCTTCTGTCTGTCATGTGCAACTATCAATCTTTCCCGAATCACTTTGATGATCTCGACAGTCTGTTGTACCAATTCTGGACTTAGCATCTGACGTTCACCTACCACGTCCCAGCATAACGGAGTTCTGCATTTCCTACCGTACAACGCTTCGTAAGGCGTCATGCCAATACTCGCGTGATAACTATTATTATAGGAAAATTCAACCAATGGTAGATGGTCATTCCAATTCCCTTTAAAATCCATAATACATGCTTTGAGCATATCCTCCATTGTCTGGATGGTCCTCTCACTTTATCCGTCGGTTTGAGGATGGTACGCCGTGCTCATTCTCAATTGCGTCTCCAAGCATTCCTGTAGTCGTTTCCAAAAATTTGATGTGAAACATGGATCTCTATCTGATATAATTGACACCGAGACCCCGTGTCTTGAGATAATTTCCTTCCGTACAGTTTTGCTAATCGATGTAGGTTAAATCTAATATTGATTGGCAAAAAGTGTGCCGACTTTGTCAATCAATCGATAATTACCCATATTACATCGTAACCTTGCTGAGTCATTGGAAAACCTACCACAAAATCCATTGTGATATGCTCTCATTTCCATTCTGGTATCTCTAACGGTTGCAACAATTCGCTTGGCCTTTGATGTTCAAATTTAATTTTCTGACACGTTAAGCATTTCGCTACACATTCAGCAACATCATTTTTCATATTCGACTACCGAAATGATGTTTGAGATCTTGGTACATTTTTGCGCTTTCATGGTGAATCGAATATCGTGAGTTATGGGTCTCACTTAGAATTTCCTCTTTAATTTCGATACTGGCGAAACCCAAATTCTCCCTTCAAATCTAAGTAACCCTTTTGAATCAACTTTAAATCTGTCTTCCTCACCTTTAGACACTTTTCTTCTTATTTCCTCACAATTTTTATCCTGGAGTTGTGCATTCTTCACCTTATCTACCAACGTTGAACTGTTTCCCATCTGGAATAATTTTTCATCTGATTCTATCGGATATTTAATTTCAAATTCCATCTTTGCCATTTCTGATACTAACTTTTCCTAAGCAGTCAACATCATTAATTTCTCCTGACCCTTTCTACTTAAGGCATCGGCAACAACATTCGCCTTTTCAGGATGATAAAGAATCTCGTAATCATAATCTTTAATCAATTCCAGCCATCTCCCCTGTCGCATATTCAAATATTTCTGTGTAAAGATATACTTCAGACTTTTATGGTCTGTATATATCTCACACCTCTCTCTATACAAACAGTGTCTCCAAATCTTCAGAGCAAACACTGTTGCAGCCAATTCCAAGTCATGAGTCGGATACGCTTTCTCATAATCCTTCAATTGACGTGACGCGTATGCAATAACTCTGCCGTTCTGCATAAGCACACAACCTAATCCTTTATGTGATGCGTCACTATATAGCATAAAATTCCCTGTATCATCAGGCAATGATAACACAGGTGTTGAACTCAATCTCTTCTTTAATTCTCAAAAACTTTCCTCACATTTCTCTGTCCAAACAAACATAACCTCCTTCCTAGTTAAATTTATCAACGGAGTTGTGATCTTGGAAAAATCTTGAATAAAACGCCTATAGTAGCCTGCCAATCCCAAGAAACTTCTTACTTCTGACAGTGTCTTCGACTGATCCCAGTTTATTACAGCTTCAACTTTTGATGGATCTACCGAGATTCCGTCCTTATCAACAACATGCCCAAGAAACTGTACATGTTCCAACCAAAACTCACATTTTGAGAATTTAACGTACAACTTCTCTCTCCTCAATGTCTCCAACGTCACTCTTAAGTGTTCACCATGTTCCTCCTTGGTCATGGAATACACTAATATATTATCAATAAACAATACCATAAATTTATCTAAGAATGATTTAAACACCCTGTTCATCAAATCCATGAACGATGCAGATGCATTAATTAAACCAAATGACATAACCAGAAACTAATAATGACCATACCGAGTTTTGAATGCCGTCTTCAGTACATCTTTTTGTTAGAGTTTATGCCCTAGAGGACAATTATTTGATATAATTGCTTAACATTTTGATATTTTATTTGATTGAATAAATGAATGATTTTATTATGGTTTTATTTACTGTGTTATATAAACGTTAACACAATAAAATTCCTTAGAATAGTGATATGAATTATATAGTTTCAAGTATGTGACTTGAACATGAGATTATATAATTACAATTAGTATCATTGCTCTTAAATGTCCCTAGTCAAGTATTATTGTTGATAGTACAACAATGATGCATTGAGACTAGTATGTGGATTGACTGATGACCAAATCTCATTGGTCATAAATATATGAGATATTAAGTCAATGCATAGGTACATGTTAGAGAAACGATGTCTTTGGACGGACCCACCATGAGAATTCTCATTGGAGCAATTATGCAAAGTGTCATTACCGATTCTCATGGTAACAATGATGTAATAGTCCTCGGGCACGAAATCACTATATTACTACACGAGAATTTATGTACTTTGATATCATCAAAGGTCACCTTTAATAGGGTGGACTATAAAGGTGATTATTGGGTACATCATGAATCGTGTGAGGAATTTGAGTGATCTAGATGGAATTTAACCCTCCTATTTATTAGGGGTGATATCCATAGGCCTTTTGATTGAGTAGGACTATGAAATGCATGGTCATGCTCAAATAGTGATTTGTTTCATATAGTCTACTCATTGATCAAGAAAAACTCAGATTAAATTACGAAGAGTATGACACATTCCATGACTCGAGTTTAATCTAGGATATTAAGGTTAAAAGGATTACATTGAAACATTGGTCACGAAAAGGTTACATCGAATCATCGATCTTATTATTACTTGGGTAGCAGTGATGCATTACTAGATGTCGCTCACTGTTTATAATTTTATAATATAATTTTAAAATTATTGCTAACGTAATAATAACCTATAGGGTCACATACATAGAACGTAATTAAAAGGGAATTAATTTAAATTGTAAAGATTTAAATATGTCAATATGATTGATATTATTTAAATTACGAATATATATATATATATATATATTAATTAAGTAAGTAAGACTTAATTAAGATATAATATATATATGTGACGCCCCCAAAATAGGTATACATCACCCATCTTGAGTCGCCAAATACATGGTACAAAATTCAAATACAACTTAATAATACAATTGTCGTGTAAAATATGACAAAACATAAACTGATAGTTTTAATACAAATATTGTCCTCTAGACAGTATTCAACTCAAATGGAGTCCTCAATACATTTATTATCACACTATTTTATAGAATAGTGAGGACTACTAATGCTTATATCATCGGATAATCACTCTGGTTCTCGACTAGTCTCTTGCTACGTTCTCATTTCTGAAGAGGACAATGAAAGAAAAGGGTGAACTCAACTAGCCCAAGAAGAAATATTATGACTAAGATAATGCGAGAATAATTTATCGTAAGCCCTCAAGCGAGTGTTAAAGCGATAAAATATAACAAACATCAAGTTTAAGCTGCGGTGAAACAAGCAATCCATTAGAAGAGTCAAGTAGAGCATAAAATCTAATATCTTCTATGATTTAAAAGTTTTTCATCACTTTTATCATTTGAGACTCGACAATAAATAATCCACATCATCCCTGCACTACGGCCAAGGATATTCATTAGTATGACAACCACAAATTATCTATGCACTACGAACCAGGAATATTTGTGTATTTATCAATGGTCATGATCATGCCAACAACTGTCCATAATGCACTACGGGCCAATGAGGACTTTTACCACATCATTTGTAACATTACGGTCATGATTATACCGAATAATCCCTGGTCATAAGCATACCAAGTCCATCTATGCACTACAGGCCACAGATGACATTCAACATAATATAAACATAAGGATGATGACAATGACGTCCAGAAATCAATAACGTCCAATTTGTCAACATGATACTGCTTTGTGGAGTAAAATTCAAGAATAATATTGTACCAAAAATAATTTGGACCAAAAACGAATCAATTTTTATCATGAATAGTACCCCAGGTGAATAGTACTCGAGTGAATAGTATCCCGTGAATAGTACTTCGAGAATAGTAACCCCGTGAATAGTACTCCGGCATGAAAAAGTTAAAACTTATCAAGAATGCTCAGAATAATATTTCCATGAAAAGATACTAGATGAATCGCAAATATCAAGGATATTCTATTAATTTTATGGAGTATAGAAGCCAAAATTTTAACAAACGAGTATAGAATTCAAAATCTGAAAGGAAATAATATTACTTACATACTACAGAGTATGGAAGAAAATATTATTTCAAGCGAATATTGAACAAAAATAGCATCCCTTACCTCAAAATAACAGTATTTTTGATCGGAATATCGGATGTAAAGCCGAAGGAAACATGCACTGAATAGCAACTCTCAAAGTATCTAAATACTCACAAAAATACGCTCGACAATATAGAGAGAAAGAAAACTTGTTTCTGGTGTGATTTTCAATTCTAACTTAAGTGCCTATTTATAGGAAAATGCTAGAACGTCATAGGAGACTAAAATAATAAAATATTATTATTTCAAAATAATTTTCTACGCACACATTTTTGACCCAAATTTCAGCCACCACCAGTGGGGCCCACAAAAATCAAATTTCCACACCAACCAAAAGTGGGTCCCACCCTTAATTTTAATAAAAAACATTTTATTTTCCGAAACTTCAATAATTCATAATAAATATCCCTTTTATCAGAAAAATACAAGTTTTATGTCCATTCCATAGGAAATCGAATTCTCTACAACTTTGTAGCTTTAAGTTTTTCCAAATTCCAAACAGAAAATATCCGAAATCCACAAACGGGTGATTTTCAATACCTCATAAAATTCATAACAAATCAGACGCTAATTTTTAACGGTTCAAAATTTGTGGACATATACTCAACTTATATATGTATAACATATCCAAAAATCACAACGATCTAACGGTCGGATTAAAATTATAACTCACGCAATAGAGCTTTAAGAACACTAATTTGATTTTTAATACCTCAAATCCGACAAATACTGATAAAACACCTCAACATTAATTCCTACATTTATAACCACATAAAAAAATAAATATTTCCTTATTATAAAAAAATCAATAAATAATTATTCACATTATATTACAGAGTCACAATAATGATAACCAGGCCGTTCCGAGGAAAGAGGGGGCTTTCCGATAAAGATTTCTCCTTCTTGGTATGATTAGGTTACCAAATCTCTCCTCGATGAACTTTCTAAACATAGCCAATAATGTTATCTAATAATATTATTCAAATAATATGAATTATTGATGCGATAATGGGAAATCATGCGGTGACAATTATTGAAACAACAATAATATAAAATATCAATATGATAATTATTGAATCAATAAAATAAAATATTAAACAATAATTCTTTGTAACAATTATTGAGTAGTGCCTTCTTATGTAAGAATCAATAATTCAAAAATCATGCGTAATCTGGTATGTCTTTGTTGCAACAGCGTACATCGTATTTTAACCAAGGGGTATTCTAACAGTTAACGGTAAAACTTTCGCCGTTATTTTATAAAATGATATTTTTGTCGTATTCTCAATCCGATAATAATTCCGTTGTGGGGTCCACCAATGATTGTGTCGTCGTACGTATATTCCCTGTTAAAACGAATATTCCCCGACCAATCGAATATTATATAACAACTTACGTACTTTGCAAAATTTATAAATATTACCCACAACTATAACATTATATCAAATTTACTCCGTAATATTCAAAAATGATATTTATAGAAAATTCATCTTTATTCATAAAAGTTGGGGTCTTATAATATATATATATATATAAATTTGAATTTTATTTTAATTAGATTAGGGTTTTGATTAATTCTGATTTACTGCTATATATATATATGATATATCAGCGTTTAGAAAAGTTAATCATAACCTAAAAAACCCTAGCCGCTCTTAGAGAGAGACTAGAGAGAAATTTCGAAAATCCTAATCCTTGGTGACTAGTACAACAGTTCTCTTCACTGCAGATCGTGCGACGATTCGCGGGGCGTTAAATGTGTGATCGTAGAGGCTTGGTTACATTGGATTCGTAAGGGATTCAAAGCCATTTCAGAACTCTTTCATAATCGGTATAATATCTAAACCACTGAATTAATTTCTGTTTCGCATGGATCCTGTTTTTGGGTTTCGGAAATTACTTTGATTATTTTATATTTCCACTACGTTTTTGTGCCAAAAACCCAACACTTTTGGCCTTACCTTCAGCTAATGATAACCACTCCTCAAGTCTATCTTTGAGAAATATCTTGCACCCTTCAATTGATCGAACAAGTTATCGATTCTTGGTAACGGATACTTATTTTTAATCGTGACCTTGTTCAATTCTCGGTAATCAATGCAGAGCCGCATCGTTCCATCTTTCTTCTTAACAAATAATACTGGTGCTCTCCATGGCGACACACTCGGCTGGATATACTTCTTATCGAGTAATTCTTGCAACTGCACCATCAACTCTTTCATTTCTACTGGGGCCATTCTGTATGGGGCTTTAGATATTGGGGCCATTCCTGGAACCAAATCAATCAAGAACTCAATCTCTCTATCCGGCGGTAATCCAGGCAAATCATCTGGAAATATGTATGCAAAGTCTGTAATGATCGGTATCTCTTCCAACTTTGCACTCTTCTAATGTGTGTCGACTATGTAGGCTAAGTATCCTACACATCCTTGTCTTAGTAACTTTTTGTCTTGCATCATCTTCAGACAACTTGCTTGTCGAGGCGATTTGCTGCCATAAAACACAACCTTTGACAGAGTCATAAGGTTAACACACTTCTTTTGGCAATCAATTACTACCCCATAATTAAATTACCAATCCATTCCCAATATGACATCAAATTCCCCAATTTTAATTGGTATCAAATCTACCATCATCTCGTGACCCTTTATAACCACTCTATAATTCTTATATATAAACCTAACAGGAATCACTTCTCTATTCCCAATTTCTATGTTTAAAGGAAAATCTAATTCTTCGTGAGGCAAATCTAAGTTCTGAGAAAAATCATCGGATATAAATGAAAAAGTAGCACCCGAATCAAATAGCACATAAGCATTAATACCATTAATCGGAATGATACCTGACACCACGTCCTTTAAATGCATAGCATCCTGCACGGTCATATTGAAAATCCTCATAGTAGGTCGGCTTAATTGCGCTGGCCCGGTGATAGTTAACGTACCACCACTGTTGTTTCCCTTACCTCCACTTGTACTTCCCACAGTCTTTTTAGGGCAATCGCGAGCCATATGATCCTTTGACCCGCAAGTGAAATAGGTTCCTCCCTTTTTTGGGCTAAAACAATTTGTTGCAATGTGACCCTCCTGGCCATAGTTGAAACACACCCGCTTACCCTTCAGACACACCCCCGTGTGGTTCTTTTCACAGGTAGCACAAGCTTCAAACTTCTTCTTTTGTTGATTTCTTTACTGTCTTTCCGTATTTGAGTTTTCATTCCATTTCCTTTTCTGATTAATACTTCCACCATTGCTTCCACCAACCTTGTTTTCATTCTCATTCTTTCTCTTCTTCTACTCTTGGTTATACTTGGTTAAGGCATCACTTCCGCGTTCCGCGATAATTGCCTTTTCCAACACTGTCGCAAATGTATTTAGCTAAAACATCGAAACCTTGCTATACAGCCAGGGCTTCAATCCTTGTTCTAACCTTATCGCCTTACGCTCATCGGTATTGACTTGGTATGGAGCAAACCTTACCAGCTCATTAAACTTTGTAGCATACTTTGACACAGTCATGGTTCCTGGCTTCAATTCTAAGAATTGAATTTCCATCTGATTTTGAGACCTCGTCAGGAAATACATCTTGAAAAAAATTTCTTTAAACCAATCCCATCCTATTATTCCCTGTCCCCAACGAACCTTATTCGCCTGCCACCAATAGCTAACTTCAGACTTCAACATAAATGTCGCGAAAGCGGTCTTCTGATCCTCATTGACTCTGGCGACGTCGAACACCTTTTCCATTTTCATGATCTAGGTTTGGGCATCAACTGGATTCATAGACCCTTAAAACTCCATCGGTCCAACCACTTTGAAGTCTTTGAAAGTCGTAACTTGAGTTTGCGATTGATTCGCAAGTGCTCCAGTTAATAGAGTCACCAACTGCTGAACCGGGTTAGCGTTGGCCTCATTATTGTTATTAGTAAACCCCTCAGGAGGTGGTTATTGGCATGGTTGTCTTCTTCTATGAGGCATCTTCTGTTATAATATACGCTTATTAGACCATTATTCAATTCCTTGAATATCTTAAAGTTTAACTTTAAACATACTAAGATTAAAGCTTAACACATAACATTTCAAAAAACTTTGATATTTTATTCATTCATAACTTTCCAAACATAATAAGGATAACATCTCTGCTATCAACATCCACTTTCCTGAACTAGACAAGTTTCAGGATTAAATACTCATACTACCCCTTTATTTATCTCAAAATAAGGGATTTACAATTTACTTATTCATATACCTAACCACATATTGTTATTATTATTCTTCCTATCTTGGCATATTAAGACGTCGAGAGGCTTCTCTACATTCTTCCTCCATAATACGATACGCCGTCCTATGATCCATCATGAACCATGGCAAGTCTTCAAATTGGGGTGGGTAGTAAAAGACTCGATCCTGGGCCCTATCAATTGCATAATGAAAGGCATAATCCATTTCACTCATCTTAGCCTTCTTCGTTTGAACCTTGGCTTCAGCACGGTCTGTACGCTGAGTAGCCTTCATCCAAGCATTCTCTGCTCTCACACGCTTAGCTGACTCCTCCTTCAAGTCATCTTTCAGCATTTCCACTTCAGTCTTCATCTTCTCATTCTCAGCCAACAGCTCCACTTGATGTCCCTCTGTGTGAACTAGGTTTCATTTCATGTTTCCAAGACGTGAGTGTTCCTGAATCTCCGCATCCTTCTGCTCTATAGTAGCTTGACGCATCTCAGCTAACTCCTTCAGCTCCTCAACCTTATCATGTAATTCTATATTACGGTCGTAAATCTCATCATACATCTCAGCTGACATGGAGTCTCATCCTCCACCTCTATCTCCTTAGAGTTCTCCTCATCAGGATCAGACACAGGCTCATCCTCCTGTTCTTCCTCAGCAACCAACAGAGAAGGCTCCCTCTGAATCAACTGTTCCCGAACCACATGAACATCTCGGGGCTCCTTATCTCTAGGTACCTGAGGTATCTCTTCCCTAGCTTGACTAGATCCTTCAACGTTAGACATCCTGACAACAAAATACTTTTAAGTTTTATTTATTACGTGACACTCTTCGATACTCGCGAGTGCATAAGTTATTAACACATAGCACATAAAGTATTTTATTGTTTTGTTTTATCTTCAATGAATTCCTTAATTCATTCCTTAGAACTCGACAAGAGTTTATCACCACTATATTTTCTGTCTCCTTAAAGGTTACTTCCTAAGGTTTCCCCCCACCTAAGGTTCATAACCTAAAGCTTTGATACCAACTTGAGACACCCCCAAATTCGGGTACTCCATTCCCACAGTATTTGGTGCTCAATATCTAAAACAATTATATCTAACTACCCATAATAAAGGATAAAGACATAACTTAAATAACTTAAACAATAATCTTTCCCATTAAAGGGTTACATCAACTTAAATCATTCCTATGTAATCTAACCTTACTATTACATAAGTCTGCGGAATACATCATAATATAACATAAGTCTAATAACATAACTCATTTAAATAAATTTAAATAAGTCTTCATCACTTGGACATCTTGCCCTTTCCTTTGCTAGAAGACGACTCATTCATTTTCTCAACTTTAGCTGCAGTGTTTAAATGTAAGAGTGAGAAAACAATTGCTCACTAATATAAAGAATGATAATGGCAACAACATAAGGTTAAGCATTGAATACTGAATAATAGAGAACTTGTTCCACGAATCAAGAATAGAAAACAAGCTCAGGATTTATATTTGAGGGTCTTTAAGACCATGAACTATGTCCCGAGGTTATTAAGTATTTCTACTACAACCTTTAACAGTCATTAGACTATACAGACCTTAACTTTCGTACTTAGGGGGATCAGCCCTTCGTACCATATAATGTGCACAAACATCTAAACGCTAACGCGTACATAATACCCTATATTAGGGTTGTTCATCTCAATTTGACTTTAGGATTTCCGCACTAAAGAAAATTTAGTTTGGAACTAGCTTATCAATGGTTCTAGAATTTTAGAACACTCATCATATAGATTAGTCCAATCAATAAAAGTTTGCTTAATATTTGAAGGTTTAACTCAACAACATAAGTTTGAACAACAATAACTAAGTTAAGATTGAATATCAACAACTTACGATTGAATAGACATGGTATATACAAAGTGTTATATCCAAAAGAATTAGAAAATCTCATTTGAAACAATAAACTTGAACAGTTTATGCTTCGAAGAGCAAGCAATAAAGTTAGGGATATGCTCAACATAAGACTAGGGTTTAGGAAACTTGCATAATGATAAACTAGGGTTAGAAAGATTGCTTGACAACAAAAAGTAAACATAGTTATGAAACTTGCATTCGTTATAAAGCGAATGAAGTTAGGGAACTTGCCTCGTGTGTAAGCTACACAATTACTACAAACGTCCTCTAAATACTCTACACATACCATTAACATCACAATATCAATTAGTTATATTAACACTAACTTCATTGGTTTACTTTTCATTTTAGTCAAGTCTATAATCTTTAGCTTAGGATCTGATTATCTTAGTCATTCACGTACCATAAATCTGAATTCCTAATTATATAATAGTACCTAACATGGTGATTGCATAACGACACCAATTCTCATGACACCGCGTTACGAACTTTCACAACTTACTCATTCATAATCTACAATTTCAACGTTGCGATTATAATATATTATTACGTTTTGTAACATGGTTTAAGTTCCTTTACAATCATTAGAGTAGGTTAAGTTAACATCTCCCAAGCTATGCTGTTAACAGTTCATTACTGGGTCTGCTAGACCACTGGCGTGACCGTGCCATGTCTCCTTTTAATGCAGGTGCGCCGCACGCATGCCGCCTTTACGCTCCGAGGCGATCTTGCTTTCGGCTTCTAAAGACTAGAACTAGTTTTCTAGATACACGATCACAGACTCTACTCTTATACAAGAACTCCAATTTCTTAATTTCTACTAGTAACATAGACAAACCCTTACACTACAACCTTAACCAAAGCCTAATAACATACAAAATCAATCATTCTAACACCTAAAACAATTTACATAATCAAATTTAGAGGATTAGAAACCATATTTTTGCTATTTCCTTCAATTTCAACACACTTAGCGAATTAAATCACCAAAACTTCATTTTTTAACCAAATTAAACCATTTCAATTGCGTTTTTTTTTGTTTTTTGAATGTATTAACACCATCTACAACAAGTTTACAGATTATCACATGCTTCAAGCATAAATTTCAGTTTCAAAATAAACTATATTTTACATATAACCACAAAATTCCAAATTTTCCCTTTAAAAACATGCATACATGAATTTAATTATCAAACCAAAATCGTTTGAAACCAACATATAACATATTATAAGCCATTATCAACACAAATATCAACTATTCTATCAAATCATAAACCAAATTTTCCCTTTTTTCCCAAGAAAACTCAAGAACACAAACATGATTTTCATGAATTCTCTTACTAAAAACCATTTATAGACGATAACCAATTGATTACATAGACTCATTAATAATTATAATTCAAATTCACACAATTCTATACTAGAAATTAAGAACATGAATTTAGGTTTTTATTCCTTTAATCCTTGATTACTGTAAACAAAATGATAGAGGATTGCTTGCTAATGTTTCCCCCTCTTTCTCTTGATACTCCAATTCTTCTCCACTTTCTCAATTTCCTCTCCAGCTCTCTCTCAATTTCTTCCTATGTTTCTCTCTAACACTCTGTGTTTCTAACTTAGCCTTAGGAATAATACGCGTAGAATAACTGATATTGGCTCCCTCCCCACGTACTTCAGGTAAGAAGCCAATAGGTTACGTCAGTTAGATTAAGCCAAATGCCTTGTTTGGCTACACACTAAAACTCTCCCCTTTTTAATTTATTTTGATAACCTTTATATTATATAGTTTCATGTGTCACACTTTTTATTTAATTAATTTCGATTTGTCACACCCTTATTCAATTAATTTTAATAACTTATAATTACAATTACAATTATAATTTCCATTATAATTATACTTATGCTTAACAAATTATTAAATATCTAATTTAATTATTAAATTAAACTAGAACATCATTTTATTTATTTTAACTATTTTCTTAAATATTATACAATTCATTTAATTTAATTATTTCATTAAATTAAATCTTCATATAATAAAATTACCATTTATCAATTTAGTTAACATATACACTCAACTAAATTATCACACCATAATTTCATCAATTATTTATTTATCTCAATAAATAAATCAATTAAAATATTTATTTAATTCAATAAATATTTAACATAAATTATAAAATTTTCAATCGTTATAGCGCCTCTCCCAGGCTTTAATCCTGGCAATGCAGCGCCCCTTCCTTTAAAGTCTGGCGCTGCTAGGGGTGTTCATCGGTAAAAAACCGAAATGAACCGAACCGAATACCTATAGTATCCAATTTCATGAGCAGATATATATCTGAGGCAAAGTGATCTTAGGTTCGATACCGATTTTCTAGAAATTAATATAATTATTATTTTATTATTTTTATTATTATTTTATTATTGTTATTATTATTTTATTACTATATTATTATTATTATTATTATTATTATTATTAATAGTATTATTATTTTTATTATTATAATCATTATTTTATTATTATTATTATTATTAATAAATTATTAAAAATAATAAAAAATTAGAAAACCTAGGTAAATCTAAATCAGATTGATAAAAACCATATATATATATATTATATTATATATATATATATATATATATATATATATATATATATCTTACCATGGAATTCATCAGGAAACAAAAGATTCACTTTGCTAACTATCTTATATATATACTAGTTGTGTCCCGTGCCTCCAGCACTGTATGGATGGTGGAATTTATCACAAACTTTGGACGGCTCAGAAGATTTATTGAGTGAGCGGGAAATTCAAAATCATTTGTATTTTATTACATAGATGTAATTAACCTCCAATAAGCATCAAGTCACCACGCAGATCACGAATCAGTTTTTTAAAATAAATCAACCACAAAACACGGATCGTGGTTTAAAAAAACAAAGGTCTCAGCGTAAAAATGAAAAAATATACGCAACAGGCTTACACGATTTTTTTCCCTTCATAAAATACTAATTTTATACAACAAATTATGCCCAATAAATTATTCAAAATATATACCCATACATATATGGAATCAAAATAATTAATAATTCGCATAAAGTTTGGCTCTAATACCACCGTTAGGTTTTATGAAAATCAAAGTAGCAATCAAAATTGCAAAAATAGCGGAAGCATAATAAAATCAGATTTTAAAAATTTTCACAAACCAATAACCCGGATAATCCTTTATGTATATTATTAATTAAAACGAAGAATAAGAAGTTATAGAATCATACCTTGTGTAAAGCGAGCTTCCTCGTATGCAGTTCACCTCCTACTTCTCTGCGATCTCCTTGAATCTCCGGGTAGATTCTTTCCTTTGATTAATGTTAGCCACCCAAGTGTGTGGCCTCTAAAGGTGATCCACCAAGAAAGAATAAATTTCAAGAAGAATGGTGTATTGGCTCAAACCCAAGTTTTTCTTATCTCTATAGAAAAAGGGGGTGTACTCTCAAACTCTTGGAATTTCGTGTATCTGATATCTGATATAAGACTCCTCTTATAAAGATATCAGGTAACCCTATTTTAATTAAAATAAGGTATTATTCATTTAATTAAACTCTTTTAATTAAATGGGCTCCTAATCTATTAGGGATAATTAATTAAACTCCTTTAACTAATTTTCCTCCTAATCCTATTAGGAATAAATGAGAGTACTTATATTAAATTAATTCCTAAACTCTTTTAGAAATTAAAATAATAATAATAATTGTAATAATATTAATAAGACTCCTCTTATTAATTTATATTTAATATTTCTATAATATTAAATAATAAATATTAAGCTATTTAATTTATTCTATCACCATAGATTAAATTAAATATACTCAATATATTATTACGATTATGCGATTAACTTCTTAAATAATTATTCTTCCTTTTATGGTGTGACCCTTTAGGTTCTTAATATTAAACCGGTTGTGAATAAATCAATTAGAACAATTCTAATCTTATTTAAATAAATAAATTAAATGATTAATTTATTTAAATAAATAATATTTATTCTACAATAGGATAAGCCTCCATAGCGATCAACGACTTTCCAGATAATATAGATTTCAACATTAATTTTATAAATAAATAAATTAAACGATTAATTTATTTAAATAAATAATATTTATTCTACAATAGGGATAAGCATCCATAGCGATCAACGACTTTCCAGATAATATAGATTTCAACATTAATCATAAAAGAACCTTTGAGTAAATAGTTAACGTACAATTCAATCCTTCCACCATACAATGTCCCAATTAAATATAAGACATGGAATTACTGTCAAGTCTTATTTTATTTAATTATATGTATTTCAATTCCTAAATGCACAACTCTTAATGAATGCAAATTAGAAACTACTTTCTAATTTCATTCCACCTTAGCCAAGGATTCCTGGGTTGTCATTTATCGAATCACGCAGGATATTTCTCTTCTTTTACTAGAAGTGGTATATTCTTTATTGATCATTCATTATCTTCATATATAACTTATTACACCCAAGAATACCCTTTGATATACTCTAAGAGTCTTAAGGAATAAGTCAAAGTGTAATTCATTATATATAAGATACTATGATGATCTCAAGTCTAAGGATCATTTGTACTACTATCACTACATGAATTTCTATTGACAGACAAGTAAAACTCCATTAGGTATTCCTTATCGAGTCACGTTCAGTGAACTTATTCTCTAATAAGCACCTACATACTTGCTTTAGTGTCTCCACACAAATGATCATGAGATCAATCATCCTCATCCAAAGATGAGCAGCGACACGTACAAATCTATTAGGATGCCTTAAATCCTTTTAGTAATCCATTGATTGGGAACATTTTAGTTTTAAGCTATCTAAGAATTTAGATCTCATTAGCATGATCTCATCATGATTCTAAAAGCATTGCTAAAATTATGGGTTTATCACATATTATTAAAATAGCACCATGTAGATAATAAATGCCTTTAATAAATAATTCTTTTATTAATAAATAAATAAGATTGATTAAAAAGTATATGCTTTATCATCATACATATTTTGGCTTGTATGCATACTACTTTCAATCTCCCACTTGCACTAAAGCCAATCGTAGTGGTATCTCATACCCATCTTCTACAAGTGACGATCAAACTGTTGTTGTGTTAACGCTTTAGTAAATGGATTCATGCAATATTGTCTTGAGAGTCCACTGCGCCTAGGGTGACGTCTCCTCTTTCAATGATCTCTTTGATTAAATGAAACCGCTTATGATACGTGTTTGGATTTACGATGAGACACTGGTTCCTTAGCTGCGCAATGACTCGGTGTTGTCACAGAATAAAGGTATTGGTCTTGTAATGCTAGGAACCACACCAAGTTCAGTAATGAACTTCTTCACCAAACGGTTTTGCGACTTCTTCTTGCGACTATGTACTCTGCTGCCACATCCTTTGAATAAAGAATCGCTTTTCTGTTTGGAACTCTTCCAACTCACTGCGCCACCGTTTAAGGTAAACATATACCCTGAAATGGATTTACTGTCATCTTGGTCCGTTTGAAAACTTGAGTCTGTGAAGCCCTCCAGTTTCAATTCAGTTCCACCGTAGATAAGAAATACATCCTTAGTTTTTCTTAAGTACTTTAGGATATTTTTCACTGCCTTCCAGTGTTCTTCTCCTAGATTCGACTGATTTCTGCTTGTTACACTAAGTGCATGAGCGACATCTGGTCTAGTACATATCATACCGTACATGATAGATCCTATTGCTGAAGCATAAGGAATCTTACTCATACGGCCTCTCTCTTCAGGTGTCTTTGGGGCATGTTTCTTGGAGAGATTTATTCCATGGCTCATCGGCATGAGACCTCTTTTGGAATCTTCCATGCTAAATCTCTTTAGCATCATGTCAATGTACGTTCCTTGGGACAATCCAAGCATCCTTTTAGATCTGTCTCTATAGATATTTATCCCCAAAATATAGGATGTTTCTCCCAAGTCCTTCATGGAGAAGTGTTTAGATAACCAGATTTTAATTGATTGTAGCATAGGAATATCATTCCCTATCAGTAATATATCATCAACATATAATACGAGGAATAAAACAGTGCGCTCCACTAACCTTCTTGTACACACATGGTTCATCCTCATTTTTGATAAAATCAAACTCTTTGATTGTCTCATCAAAACGGATGTTCCACCTACGAGAAGCTTGCTTCAATCCATAAATGGATCGTTGTAGCTTACAGACTTGATTTGTTCCAACCTTTGAAATAAATCCCTCTGGCTGTGTCATATAAACATCCTCCTCAAGTTTCCTATTGAGGAAGGCCGTTTTCACATCCATCTACCAAATTTCGTAGTCATGGTAAGCTGCAATCGCAAGCAAAATCCGAATGGACTTGAGCATTGCTACAGGTGAAAAGGTTTCGTCATAGTCAACTCCTTGTCTTTGTTTGAAACCTTTTACAACCAGTGTGACGCCCCCAAAATTAGGTATACGTCACCCATCTTGGGTCGCCACTTACATGGTACATAAATTCAAATACAAACTTAATTATACATCTGTCGTGTAACATACGAAAATACATAAACTGAGAGTTCTAATAGGAATATTGTCATTTAGACAATATCCATACTCAAGGAGTCCTCATTATATTTATTGTCACACTATTTAACAGAATAGTGAGGACTACTAATGCTATCTTCGGGACCATCACTCTTTTTCCCGACTCATCCCAGCTATATTCTCATTTCCTGAAGAGAACAGTGAAAGAAAGGGTGAGCTCAACTAGCCCAGTAAAAAATATTATAACTAAGATAATGCAGAATAAATTATCAATAGTCTTCAACAATGTTAAACTAATAAAATACAATAGACAACCGGTTTAATCTGCAATGAATATGCAATCCATTAAAAGAGTCAAGTAGAAAATAAAGTCTACTATCTTTTAGGTTTTAAAAGGTTTTCATAATAATTTTATTACTAAGACTCGGTTTAATGAATAAACCACAATATCTAATTATCCACGTACCACGGTCAAGGATTTTCATAAAATTATCAATGGTCATGACTATCCGAATCACCCCTCGGTCATAATCATACCAAAAACTATCCATCAACGCATTACAAGCCACCCGACGAGGACTTTTGTCACATCATTTATATCAAGCCATGATTATACCGAATGATTCCTGGTCATAATCACACTAAGTTCATCTATGCACGTAAGCCAAAGATAATATAATATAACATGAGGATGATGATAATGACATAATAATTCAATAAAACAAGTTCACGAATTAATTTATTAGGGAACTAATAACGTCAAATTGTCAACACGATCTTTGCTTTGTAGAGTAAAATTCAAGAATGCTCGGAAAAATATTTTCATTAAAAATCTTTGGATGAAGCGCAAATATCAAGGATATTCCACTAAATTCATGGAGTATAGAAGTAAAAATTTTAACCATTTGAGTATAATAGCGAATGAAATTACAAAAGAAATCACCATGCATGCGGTACTGCCAGCATAGATGAGTTATTCAAGCGTAATAATAAATCTGAGAATAATAAAAATGGAACGTGTTAGGTGTAAAACACACGATGAGGATATTCAATAGAATAATAAAACGAGAATAATAAAGAGCGGAACCAGTCCGGCGTAAAGCCTGAGCAGGATGTTCCAACGGAATAATAAAATAATAGAAGAATGTCACCAAGTATAGGGGATTCAGCGATATACGAGTTATTCCAAGCAGAATAAATAAGAATGGAATAATATAAGGATTTCACCAAGTATAGGGTATTCGCATATGCAGTGTCATGTATAGGGTATGCCACTTTTACAAAGTTATTCAATAGAATAATAAAGAATGGAATAACGAAGTTCTCTTCATGAATAAAAAAAAATAACACCCCTTACTTAGTACAACAAATAATATTCCCTACCTTAGAAGATTTGAATATTGGAAAAGTGAAGTAGCGAGAATACTTTTCTTCTTTTCTCTATAGTTTCTCTCTCAGAGTTTCAAATTGAATTCGTAAGAAATAATGAAGGAATGAGCTTTCTATTTATAGAAAAACCGAGGGTGGCTCTTGGTCTTAACGAAGGTCATAATGACTCTTGGTAATATTGAAGAGACAACTATTATTCATGAAGGGTAATTAACCCTGGAACAATCAAGAGGCGTTAACTCTTGGTAATATTGAAGGGACAACTACTATTTGCGAAGGGGTAATTACTATTGACGAAGGTAATTACTATTGACGAAGGTAATTACTATTGAAGAAGGTAATTACTATTGATGAAGGTAAATACTATTGACGAAGGTAATTACTATTCACAAAGATAATTATTATTCACAAAGGTAATTACTATTGACGAAGGTAAATACTATTGACGAAAGTAATTACTATTCACAAAGGTAATTACTATTCACAAAGGTAATTACTATTGACGAAGGGACTCTTAGATGATGACATATGGGCCCCCCCATAAAATAATCAAACTTACCACAAACGTCTCATAACAGACTCTTTATATACATCAAGGATTGAATAAATATTACCACAAATCATTTTATTTTTAATCAACACATAATTAATCTTTCAACAATTATTAATCATTTATAACTTGTCGTCTCAATTAATAATTTAATACTATAACATATTATACGAGATGATCTTTGTGACAATAATTGAATCAATAATATAAGAGATATGATGTAGTTAATTCATGTAGCAATAATTGAGCATAGTTGGTGACTTCTCACGTAAGCATCAATAATCAATATCGTGTGCTACTATACAACTACGGCATATTCTTGTACTTTTACTACTAGGGTAGTTCAACAAGTTTGATGAGTAACACCTCTGCCGTTATTTTTTATAGAAAAATAATTTTGTCGTTTTCTAACTACGACAATACTTCCGTTAATGGGGTCCACTAATGATTGAGCCATCGCATTTAATATTCCCCGACAAAAAGAATATTCCCCAAGCAAAACGAATATTTTATAACAACTTGCTTACATTGCAAAATTTATAAATATTACCCACAACTATAACATTATATCAAATTTATTCCATAATATTCAAAAATAATATTTAAAAAAATTCATCTTTATTTATAAAAGCTGGGGTCTTACAACCAGTCAGGCCTTATAGGTCTCTACCTTGCTGTCTACTCCAGTCTTTCTTTTAAAGACTCATTTATACCCAATAGGCTTAATGCCTTCAGGTGGTGAAACCAAATTCCATACTTGGTTTTCATACATGGAGTCCATCTCGGATTTCATGGCATCTTGCCACTTCTCTGAGTCTTTACTACTCATAGCATGTTCGTAATTCAATGGATCATCATCATCTATGATGCGTACATCATCGTCATCCTCTATGACAAGTCCATACCTATCAGGTATCTTTGGTAGTCTTCTAGATTTACAAATAGGGTGTGGTACATAAGGAATATTTACTTGGTTAGGTACCTCACTTTGATCTGTAGTATTTTGTGGTTCTTGAACCTCTTCAAGATATATCTTACTCCCACTGACCCCTTTAAGGATAAACTCCTTTTCCAAGAAGGCAGCATGTTTCGCAACAAACACCTTTTGATCAGTTGGATGATAGAAATAATACCCCGATGTTTCTTTAGGGTATCTTACAAATCTACATTTGTCAGATCTAGTCTATAGCTTATCGTTTTCAAACTTTTTGACATAAGCTGGACAACCCCAGGTCTTAACATGCTTAAGATTTGGTTTCCTCCCTGTCCATAACTCATATGGGGTCTTGGGGATGGATTTTGTAGGTACCTTGTTAAGTAGGTATGCAGCCGATTCTAGGACATATCCCCAGAAGGAAACTGGAAGGTCGGTAAAGCTCATCATGGATCGAACCATGTCCAACAATGTTTAATTTCTCCTTTCAGATACACCATTCATCTGTGGCGTCCCTGGTGGAGTCCATTGTGAGATTACACCATTTTCTTTGAGACAATTAAGAAACTCACCACTTATCTATTCTCCTCCTCGATCAGATCAAAGAATCTTAATACTCTTACCAGTTTGCTTCTCTACTTCACTTCTGAACTCTTTGAACTTTTCAAATGATTCAGATTTGTATTTCATTAAATACACATATCCAAATCTTGAGTGATCGTAAGTGAATGTAATAAAATAAGAATACCCTCCTCGTGCAGTCGTTGTCATAGGTCCACATACATCTGTGTGTACCAACGCTAACAACTTTGTAACTCTTTCCCTTTTTCCACTAAAAGGAGATTTAGTCATTTTTCCCATGAGACAAGATTCACAAGTTGGATATGATTCATATTCTGATAGCTCTAGGAGCCCATCTTTATGCAACTTAGATAATCGTGTTTCATTAATATGACCAAGTCTACAGTGCCACATGAAGGTATAATTAACAACATCTCTTTTTCTTTTCTTAGTTTGTTCAATTTGAAGTATATTTTCATGCAAGTCAAATATATAAAGTCCATTTCGCAAACTACCAACACCATATAAAACATTATCATTATAAATAGAACAACTGTTGTTCTTTATTATAATATTAAAACCATCCATATCCAATACAGAGATAGAAATAATGTTTCTAATGATATTTGGAACAAAATAAAAATTATTTAAATTAATGAACTTGCCCGTAGGCAATGCTAAATAATAAGTCCCTATAGCTAATGCAGCAACCTTTGCTCCATTTCCCACTCGTAGGACGACCTCATCCTTGTTCAGCTTTTTACTTCTGACTAGTCCCTGCACATTATTACATATGTGAGAACTACAGCCGGTATCCAATACCCAAGTAGAAGATTGACTTTCAAAAAAATTAATTTCAATCATAAACAAACCTTGATTAGGATTCGAAGCTTCTCCAAGCTTCTTCTGCTTTTGTTCCGCAAGATAATCTTTGCAGTTCCTCTTCCAGTGACCCGACTTTTTGCAATGGAAGCAAATTCCTTTGCTAGCTGGATCAGGTTTCTTTTGATTCTTCACTTTCGCCTTTCCCTTAGCCTTCTTGGATTTCTTCTTTTCAGAAGACACCTTGGGCCTCTTCCTTTTCTTGGAAGAATCATCCACCAGTAAGACATGGTTCTTCTTGGATGGGAAGTGACCTTTGATTTTCAACATGTTAAGTAACTCGAGCAAGTCGGCGTCAACTTAATAATGTGAAAATTCATAACAAATTGTGAGAAGGTGTCAGGGAGTGACTGCAAGATCAAATCTTGACTCAACTCCCCATCCATGATGAACCCAAGCTGTCCAAGACGTTCAATGAAATTAATCATCTATAGGAAATGAGTCTCAACAGTAGTACCCTCGATCATCCAAGATCGGAAGAGCTCCTTAGATATCTCATATCTAGCAGTCCTACTTTGCTCACCATACAGCTCTTGCAGGTGCAGCAGTATAGTAGGAGCATCTATGTTTTCATGCTGACGTTGAAGCTCGTTACTCAAGGATGCGAGCATGATGCATTGAGTCACAGATGCATCATCGTGCCACTGTTTAAAAGTAGCAATCTCTTCCTCGGAGGTTGTCTCTGCAACTTTTTGCAGTACGGGCGATTTTAGGACATAAGAAATCTTTTTAGCAGTGAGAACAATTCTCAGATTCCTTAACCGATCCAGGTGTAGTTGGCCCCAAATTAGGTTTGTTAGCATCAAGTATGCTACGGTTGAAATTAGTGAATGTGACACTTTCAAAATTCGCATGTAAAAGATAATATTTTAGCAAACATTCAGGTTAATTAATTACCAAAATAAATTAGGTCTTATTTTATATTGGTATCTCCCACTATTTTCTTCAAACTATATTACCCTCATTTATATAGTTTAATAAAATCTAATTAAAGTTTTTTGCTAGTGAGAATAAGGATCCCATTTCAAATATATATAGCCTTGTGGTGACACAACAAGCTATATATAAATAAATAGGTAGACAACTCCTTGTCAATTACATCATCATGTAACTCCTTATGTTTTGCCTCTTAGATTATTTTGATCAAGTGGTGGCACATCCGAATCAAAATTGTCTAAGTTAAGTCCAACCTAGCACTTCCATATATTCAAAAAAGAAAAATATTGTCCTTGTGGTGACACAACAAAATAATATTATTCAATTTTCTTTATAAGCATCAAATGTGATAAATTAACATCTTAAATACTTAATACTTGCCTTGTGGTGGCACAACAAACTCATATTAAATATTTAATACTCCATTAATTTTATCATGCTAGAGAGCGACGTTTGATATTCTAAATATCTTTGAACGCTTAAGACTTAATATATAAAAACTTTGAGGGATTTGTTATTATTTGTCTCATCTTGTTTAGCGCGCATGCAAATATATATATAAAATACGCATCATATTATTAAACATGCGAAGCATGTTTGTATTAATATATAATATATATAATACTAGGATGCACATATAGAATACTATATATTCTACCCTGATTGATTATGGACTTTTATTCTAGTTTGGTTCACTAGAGCCACCAAGTGAACCAAAAGGTCAAACCCTAGGGTGCAAGAATAAACATTTAAATATAACTATTACATTTAAATCTGGGCTCCATTACAAACGGGTCTTCGAATGCTCCTTGATCGTCGGTTCTTCGAAAAAATTCTAACTAATCCTATTAAATTAAACTATTTAATTTAAATAAAAACATTGATCAGCAGTCAAGGGGAAGTACATAGGAGAGAGATAGAATTTACATCAGAAGAAAACCAGAAAAGGCGAGGTACGCAGACCCCATTTAATAAAACACATTCATTCAAACATCCAACCAAAATAAATCCAATCACATTGGTCATGTAAGACCCCAACTTTTATGAATAAAGATGAATTTTTATAAATATCATTTTTGAATATTATGGAATGAATTTGATATAATGTTATAGTTGTGGGTAATATTTATAAATTTTGCAAAGCACGTGAAGTTGTTATATAATATTCGATTGGTTGGGGAATATTCGTTTTAACGAGGAATATTAAATACAACGACACAATCATTGGTGGACCCCTACAAATGTAATTTTTGTCGGATTGAGAAAATGACAAAAATACTTTATGAAAATAACGGCGGAAGTTTTACCGTTAAGCTGTTGAAACACCCGGTGTAAAAAAATGCGATGTCTGGCGTAGTTGTATAGTAGCACACAGTATTGATTATTGATGTTTACGTGAGAAGTCACTCAGTTTTGTTCAATTATTGCTATAGTAATTGCTACATAGTATCTCACGTTATTTGATTCAATTATTGTCAATATTTTATATATTATTAAATCAATAATTGAGATGACAAAGTTATTAATATTATTATTTACAATATTAACGATGTCTAGAAGTTCTGTCAAGGAGAGGTTTGGTCACCTAATTGCGCGCCTATGGGGAGAAATCCTTATTAGAAAGCCCCCTCTTTCCTGGGAATGACCTGGTCGATTAATAATATGAATTATAATAATGATTGTAAGACCCCAACTTTTTGAATAAAGATTAAATTTTCTCAAAATATATTTTTGAATATTATGGTGTGGATTTGATATAATGTTATAGTTGTGGGTAATATTTACAAATTTTGCAAAGTACGCAAGTTGTTATATAATATTCGATTGGTCGGGGAATATTCTTTTTAACAGGGAATATTCGTACAATGGCACAATCATTGGTGGACCCCCACAACGGAATTATTGTCAGATTGAGAAAATGACAAAAATACTTTATGAAAATAACGACGGAAGTTTTCACAGTTAAGCTGTTGAACTACCCCGTAGTAAAAATACGATGAATGGCGTGGTTGCATAGTAGCAATACCGGCATTGATTATTGATGCTTACGTGAGAAGTCACTCGGTTATACTCAATTATTGCTTACTGATAATTCTTTGCATCATATCTCTCGTATTATTGATTCGATTATTGTCATAAGTATCATACGCATAATATGTTATTTTATTAAATCAATAATTGAGGCGACAAAGTTATTCATATTATTAAATTATAATATTTACAATGTCTAGAAGTTACATCAATGAGAGGTTTGGTCACCTAATTTCATTGATAGGGAGAAATCCTTATTGGAAAGCCCCCTCTTTCCTGGGAACGACCTGGTTGATAAATATTGTGAGTTATAATATTAATGATGAATGTTATTAAAATTGAAGTTGTGTTCGGAGTTGAATTTGGAGACGCAGACGTGATATTTGAGTCCGGAACGATGAAATTAGTAAAAATAGTCTATAAACACAAAATTTTCGGAATTCACTATTTGGTCAAAAAGTCAATAGTTGACTTTTTCAGAAAAAGTCAAACTTCAAAATTTCAAAATTTATATTTTTGATAAAAATGGTTTCATTGTGTTGGAATTATTTGTGTTAGTGAAAATCGACAATTATTTGGATAATAATTGATGTCTGGAGGTTATATTGACCGAATCGGTATTGCTTAGGATAAATGAGCAATTGATTGCTATTATTTCACATGGGTATAACTATTTGTTCACATGTGTATACTATTGTTTCACATTCTTGTTACTATTAGGGGAGTTGGTGCAAGATTGATAATACTTGCATGACTAAGTTAAAAATGGAGGTATAGATGGAGGTACTATATCTTTGTAATTCAGTATTTTCACATGTTCAGAACTATTGATTCACATAATTTACTATTGAATCACATTATTTACTATTAGGGGAGGTGGTGCAAGTTTGATAATACTTCCATGACTAAATTAAAAATGAAAGAAAAGTTGGAGGTATTAGATTGTAATTTTTTGAGCCCCAAAGCGTGCGATTATCGAAACTATATTTTTCTATAAATAGAAGCTCATTCTTCCTTCATTTCTCACCAATTCACAAAAGCTTAGAGGCGATTATTATAGAGAAATTATAGAGAGAAAGAAGAAGAAGAAGTCTGCTACCTCACTTTATTCCGATTATCCAGCTTTTTCCAAGGTAGGGAGTATTATTTCTTTCTTATCCGTGAAGAGAACTTACATTATTCCATTCATTATTATTCATTGGAATAACAGATGTCTGTGAGCTACCCTATACTTGGTGAAATTCTTACATTGTTCCATTCTTTATCATTCTGTTAGAACATCACATGCATGCGTTTCACTTGGGACTGGTTAAAATCTTTATTATTACATTGGAATATCCACATCTGCGTGCATTTTACATGGACCTTATCAAATCTTTATTATTACATTGGAATATCACATGCATGCGTTTTACAGGACCTTATTCCGTCTTTATTATTATTCATTGGGAATATCATCGTATGTGCATTTCTGCCAAACTCGATTCCATCTTTATTATTTTGTTGGAATATCACATGCATGCGTTTTCTGTGGGACTCGATTCTCATTATTTATTATTACATTGGAATAACTTTGCTGTATGTGATCTATCGCATACTGGTGATTTCTTTTGTTATTTTATTCCTTATTATACTTAGTTGGTTAAAGTTTTGACTTTTATACTCCATGAATTTAGTGGAATATCCTTGATATTTGCGCTTCATCCATATCTTTTCATGGAAATATTCTTACGAGCATTCTTGAATTTTACTCTACAAAGCAAGTATCATGTTGACAATTTGGACGTTATTAGTTCTGGATAAATTAATTCTTGAACTTGTTTTATTGAATTCTTATATCATTGTCATCATCCTCATGTTTATATTTTATTGAAAGTAAATGCATGGCCTATAGTGCATAGATGGACTTGGTATGATTATGACCGAGGATTATTGATTGTAATCATGGTAGTAATGTTACAAATGATGTGGAAGAAGTCCTCATTGGCCCGTAGAGCATTGATGGATAGTTGTTGGCATGATCATGACCATTATTGAATACACAAATATTCTTGGCCCGTAGTGCATAGATAATTGTGGTCGTGATACTAAAGAATATCCTTGGCCATAGTGCAGGGGTGATTCAATGATGTGGATTATTTATTAAGTTGAGTCTCGTGATAAAAGTGATGAAAACCTTCTAAATCATAAAAGATAGTAGATTTTATTCTCTACTTGACTCTTTTAATGGATTGCTTGTTCATTGCAGATTAAACTTGATGGTTGCTATATTGTATCGGTTTAACATTGTTGAAGGCTAACGATAATATATTACGTATTATCTTAGTCATAATATTTCCCTCTTGGGCTAGTTGAGCTCACCCATTTACTTTTATTGTTCTCTTGAGGAAATGAGAGCGTAGCGAGGGACTAGTCGAGGAAGCGGAGTGGACGGACGGATGATAGCATTAGTAGTCCTCACTATTACGTGAAATAGTGTAATAATAATTGTAATAAGGACTCCTTTTGAGTTTGTATAATCTCTAGTAGACAATATTTGTATTCAAACTCACAGTTTATGTTTTTTCGTATTGTACACGACAGTTGTATTATTAAGTTGTATTTGAACTTATGTACCATGTAAGTGGCGACCCAGGATGGGTGACGTATACCTAATTTTGGGGGCGTCACAATGATGATGAGTTTTGTTTTATTAGTATTATTAATGTAATAAAACAGAAAAGCTTTTTATATTAAATAGTATACTTTTATAAAGTTATTCGTTTTATTAAACTATAAATAGAATATATAATATTCTATTATGCATAGTGTTGCATAGTGCCTGCATAGTGTTTTGCATAGTAAAATCTTTTTATATAAAACATAATACTTTTATAAAGTTATTTGTTTTATTAGATTTTAAATAATATATATATATATATAATATATTATATTTTATTGCATAGTGTAGCATAGTATCCTTTTCTATTTTCCTATAAATAGGATGCTTAGTTAGAATTGAAAACCACACTAGAAGTTCGGAGAATTCTTGTATAATCTTGGCGTATTTCTTTAGAGTTTTAAGAAGCTTTGGCGTAGTCTGAAGTTTTCTTCAAGAATATCATCGCCTACCAAATTGAAATACTCTTCTTTTTACGGTGAGGGATATTATTTGTTGTACTCGTAAAGGGTATTCTTTCTTTCTTATTCGTGAAGAGAACTTACATTATTCCATTCTTTATTATTACATTGGAATAACTTTTGTATATGTGGGATACCTTATACTTGGTGAAATTTTTACATTATTCCATTCTTTATTATTATGTTGGAATAACTTTTGTCATGCAAAATCTTTGCATACATGGTGAAATTCTTCTATTATTCCATTCTTTATTATTATGTTGGAATAACTCGTCTACATCAAAATCATCGCATACATGGTGAAAGTCTTACGTTATTCCATTCTTTATTATTCTATTGGAACATCACATGCAATGCGTTTATGCATGATTTGGTTTCGTTGTTTATTATTACATTTGGAATATCATGGTACGTGCGTTTTACGCATGACCTAGTTCCATTATTTATTATTACATTGGAATATCACATGCATGCGTTCACACGCGTGACACCGGTTCCGTTATTTGTTATTACATTGGAATAACACATGCATCTTGATCTATCACATATGCGGTGATTTCTTTTGTTATTCCATTCTTTATTATACTCAGTTGGTTAATGTTTTGACTTCTATACTCCATGAAATTAGTGGAATATCCTTGATATTTGCGCTTCATCCAGTATCTTTTTATGGAAATATTCTTCTAAGCATTCTTGAGTGTTACTCTACAAAGAAGTATCATGTTGACAATTTGGACGTTATTAGTTCCTGGATAAATAAATTCTTGAACTTATTTTATTGAATTCTTATATCATTGTCATCATCCTCATGTTTATATTATATTGAAAGTCATCTGTGGCCTGTAGTGCATAGATTGACTTGGTATGATTATGACCAGGGATTATTCGGTGTAATCATGCCAAGTTATATGTTACAAATGATGTGGAAAAAGTCCTCATTGGCTTCGTAGTGCATTGATGGGACGTTGTTGGCATGATCATGACCATTGATGAATACGAATATCCTTGGCCCGTAGTGCATGGATAATTTATGGCCGTGATACTAATGAATATCCTTGGTCGTAGTGCAGGGATGATGTGGATTATTTATTAAGCTGAGTCTCAGCGATAAAAGTAATGAAAAACCTTTTAAATCATAGACGATAGTAGCTTTTATTCTCTACTTGACTCTTCTAATGGATTGCTTTTTTCGTTGTAGTTAAACTTGATGTTTGTTATACTTTATCAGTTTAACACTGTTGAAGGCTAATGATAATTTATTCTGCATTATCTTAGTTATAATATTTCTTACTGGGCTAGTTGAGCTCACCCTTTTGATTTCATTGTTCTCTTCAAGAAATGAGAACGTAGCAGGGACTAGTCGGGGAACGGAGTGATGGTCCAGATGATAGCATTAGTAGTCTTCATTATTCTATGAAATAGTGTGATAATAAATGTAATGAGGACTTATTTTGAGTTTGAATACTGTCTAGAAGATAATATTTGTATTAAAACTCACAGCTCGTGTTGTATATTTAAGGTTGTATTTGTATTCTGTACCATGTATTTGGCGACTCAGAATAGGTGATGTATACCTATTTTGGGGGCATCACAGTTGGTATCAAAGCTTAGGGATGATGATCCTGGTGAGATGTGAGACAAGAACTAGGAGGGAGGCGGGAATTCCTTCGCTAGTATGACCTACATAAGTTTATTTGGTATTTAATTGGTCGGTCGAGTATAGGGATAATATGTTACATGTCAATTAACCTTTATTTTGTGGCGATGTCTGAAAATGACATCCAGAGAATGTTGAGAATAGCAATGGAGACACAGAGACCGTTGAGTCTCCACATATCAATAATCGGGAGAATGTGCATCGAAGGCGACAATCCTCATGCAAACAACAACACCGACCAAATGATGAATGATGGAATGTTCGGAGGCTTTATGCAATTCATGCAACATCAAAGCAGAGCGGCCCTGTCCAAAATGTAGGTGGAAACTCTTGGAAACTCTTGGACGGCCACCGCTAAGCAGATTCAAGGAGCTGGGACCACCGGAGTTTATTGGAGAGCCAAAACCACTTAAAGGCGAGAGCGTGGATAAAGCAGATCACCAAGATATTTGATGTCTTGGGATGCTCCGAGGAGCAAAAGGTTCCATTTGCCACCTTTATGTTGCGAGGAGAGGCAGATTACTGGTGGGAATCGGTAAAGCATACTCAACCTGCCACATGAAGATGTCTTGGGATAAGTTCCAAGAACTATCCAATGACAACTACTTTCCCGAAAGTATTAGTCACATGAAAGAGGTAGAGTTCATCAAGTTGGAGCAGAACAATATGACTATGTCGCAGTACGAAGCTAAGTTTGCCGAGTTATCCCGGTTTGCGTCTCACTTGGTTAATAATGAGGAAAGAATGACGCGGATGTTTCTAAGAGGTTTGAAACCCAAGATACGTCAATATCTAATTTCTCATAAACTGTGTTTGTATTCAGATGTTGTAAATAGGGCTCAATTATTGGAGCGCGATAACGAGTCAACTCAACCTAGAGAAAGCAGTCGGGAAAATGATAATTCCAGTGGTAGCCATCATGAGCGGTGACAACAAGCGTGGAGGAATCAACATGCGAAATGGTAACCGCCGGTGGTAATCATGGCAAGACAATAAGAATGGACATTTCAAGAAGAGGAGATTCAACAATGATGGAAAGAGGTCAAGATCAAGCACCGTGGTTAAGGAAGGAGAAGCGACCACCTATCATATGCTTCAAATACGGAGGGAGGGACATATCGGTCAAAGCTAGCGATGCCATCCAAAGCGTGTTATAATTGTGGAAGAGAAAGTCACCTAGCCCAATTTTTTCGTGCACCGAAGACAAGTCCAGTTGGAATGGTGACACAAAATACCATCCCAGATAAGTCAAAACCAGTAGTCTAAGGGAGAGCTTTAGTTGTGACCTCCCAGAAAGCAAGGAACCCGAATGAGGTCATCACGAGTAAGCTTATCATAAAATCTAGCAAAGTCTATACCTTATTTGATACCAGTTCTACCCATTCTTTTATTTCTCCTACTTGCGCTCAACGATTAAATTTAACTCCGGAGAAATTAGACTTTGACTTATCTATGGAAACTCCGTTGGGAGAAACCTTTATTACATCCACTGTTTATAAGTCTTGTTTGGTTCAAATCGGTACCCTCATATTACCTGTCGATCTTATTTCATTAAAAATACTTGCATTTGATGTGATTCTAGGGATTGATTGGTTAACTACTCATCATGCAAAATTTATTGTTTTCATAAGGTTGTTAGCTTTCATATTCCTAACCAACCTATTATGCGAATTCAAGCAACCAAACCATTAAAATCAATCACTGTCATCTCAAACCATAAAGCTATTCGTTTATTAAAAAACGGATGTCAAGCTTTCTTAGCTCATGTCATAGATTTAAACAAAAATACGTCAGATTTGAATGATATTTCTATTGTTAATAAATTTCCTAACGTATTCCCTGAAGAACTTACTGGCCTACCCCTAGGCGTGAAATTGAATTTTGTATCCACCTGGAACCCGGTACAAAACCCATTTCCAAAGCCCCATATCGAATGACTCTTATTGAACTTCAGGAGTTAAAGACCCAATTGCAGGAATTGTTAGACATTGGTTTCATTCGTCCTAGTACGTCTCTTTGGGGTGCTCCTGTTCTATTCGTGAAGAAGAAAGATGGGAGTATGCGACTTTGTATTGATTATCGGGAGTAAAATCATGTCACCATCAAATATAGGTACCCATTTCCATGTATTGATGACCTGTTTGACCAGTTGCAAGGAGCCAAATTCTTGAACTTATTTTATTGAATTCTTATATCATTGTCATCATCCTCACGTTTATATTATATTGAAAGTCATCTGTGGCCTGTAGTGCATAGATTGACTTGGTATGATTATGACCGAGGATTATTCGATTGTAATCATGGATAGTTATGTTACAAATGATGTGGAAAAAGTCCTCATTGGCACTGTAGTGCATTGATGGGCCGATTGTTGGCATGATCATGACCATTGATGAATACACGAATATCCTTGCCCGCAAAGCATGGATAATTTGTGGTCGTGATACTAATGAATATCCTTGGTCAGTAATCTGGGGATGATGTGGATTATTTATTAAACTGAGTCTCATCGATAAAAGTAATGAAAAACCTTTTAAATCATAGACGATAGTAGCTTTTATTCTCTACTTGACTCTTCTAATGGATTGCTTTTTTCGCTGTAGTTAAACTTGATGTTTGTTATACTTTATCAGTTTAACACTGTTGAAGGCTAATGATAATTTATTCTGCATTATCTTAGTCATAATATTTCTTACTGGGCTAGTTGAGCTCACCCTTTTGATTTCATTGTTCTCTTCAGGAAATGAGAACGTAGCAGGGACTAGTCGGGGAACGGAGTAATGGTCCAGATGATAGCATTAGTAGTCTTCATTATTCTATGAAATAGTGTGATAATAAATGTAATGAGTGTTAGGTTTGTAATATTCATAACGCAATCAAATTGCATAAATTTAGCGGAAGCGTGTAAAAAATCAAAGTTTAAAAAATTTACAAACCATATACCCGGATCATCCTTTATGCATAATTATTAATTAAACGAAAAGATAAAGAATAAAATCATACCCTTGAAGATCGAGCTTCCTCAGGTACAAGTTCACCTCCAATCCTTTTCGCGTTCAACTTGAATCCACCGGGTTTGGTTCCTTCCTTTGATCGGCGTTAGCCACCCAAATGTTTGGCCTCAGAGGTGATCCACCGAGGAAGAAGAAAATTCAAGAAGAAGGGTGGTTGGCTAAACCCTAGTTTTCTATCTCTATAGAAAGGTGTACTCTCCCAACAATTGGAATTATGTCATTATGTTGAAAAGTCAACAACCCCACCACCCATAATAAGACTCCTCTTATTTATAGATGTGGGCAACCCACCTTAACAATTAAGGAATTGGGTTTTAATTAATTAATTCTTTTAATTAATTAAGCTCCCTAATCTTATTAGGGATAATTAATTAAACTCCTTTAATTAATTTTCCTTCCTAATCAATTAGGAATAAATGAGAGTACTTATATTAAATTAATTCCTAAACTCTTTTAGAAATTAAAATAATAATAATTGTAATAATATTAATAAGACTCCTCTTATTAATTTATATTTAATATTTCTAAAATATTAAATAATAAATATTAAGCTATTTAATTTATTCAATCACCATAGATTAAATTAAATATACTTAACATATTATTACGATTATGCCATTAACTTCTTAAATAATTATTCTTCTTTTTATGGTGTGACCCTTTAGGTTCTCCATATTAAACCGGTTGTGAATAAATCAATTAGAACAATTCTAATCTTATTTAAATAAATAAATTAAAAATTAATTTATTTAAATAATATTTATTCTACAATAAGGATAAGCCTCCTAGCGATCGGCGACTTTCCGGATAATATAGATTTCAACATTAATCATTAAAGAACCTTTGAGTAAATAATTTACCGTACAATTCAATCCTTCCACCATACAATGTCCTAATTAAATATAAGACATGGAATTCTTTGTCAAGTCTTATTTTATTTAATTATATATGTATTTCGATCCTTAAATGCACTAACTCAAATAATGCAAATTAGAAACTCCTTTCTAATTTCATTACGCCTTAACCAAGGACTCTTTGGGTTGTCATTTATCGAATCACATAGGACATTTCTCTTCTTTATTAGAAGTGGTAGATTCTTTATTGATCATACATTATCTCCATATACAACTTATTATACCCAAGCATACCCTTTGATATACCCTAAGGGTCTTAAGGAATAAGTCAAAGTATAACTCATCATACACAAGATACTATGATGATCTCAAGTCCAAGGATCACTTGTACTACTATCACTCTGAGTGAATTCCTATTGACGAGCAAATAAAACTCCATTAGGTATTCCTTAGCGAGCCACGTTCAAGTGAACTTATTCTCTAATAAGCACCTACATACTTGCTTTAGTGTCTCCACACAAATGATCATGAGATCAATCATCCTCATCCGATGAGCAACGAACGTATGTACCAATCTATCCGGATTCACTAATCCCCAATTTAGTAATCCAATGATTGGGAACTATTTTAGTTTTAAGCTTTCTAAGAATTTAGATCTCATTAGAATGATCATCATCATTATTCTAAAAGCATTGCTTAAAACTATGGGTTTATCACATATTATAAAACGACATCATGTAGATAATTAAAGCCTTTAATAAATTAATACTTTTTATTAATAAATGAATAAGATTGTTACAAAGTATATGCTTTATCATCAAACATGATTGGCTTGTGTGCATACAACTTTCAATCTCCCACTTGCACTAAAGCCGATCGTCATGGTATCTTATACTCTTTCTTCTCTAAGTGACGATTATCCTGCTTTGCATTGGATAAGCTTTAGTTAATGGATATGTAATATTGTTCTTGAGAGTCCACTATCTCTTTAGTGATTTCCCATCTTTCAATGATTCTAATAATCAAATGAAAGTGCCACAACACATGTTTAGATCAAGATGAGATTTAGGAACTATTCCTAGTTACGTAATGAACTTTTAATCCAAACAATCAACTTGCGACTTCATTTATAGCTATATACTTTGTCTTTATCACTAAACCAAAGAACTCTTTCTTTGTTTGGAACCTTTCAATTCTTTCGCACCTTTGTTCAAGGTAACCCTTTACCTTAAAGTGGATTTTTCTCATCATCTTGGTGCATGCGAAAAACTTGAGTCTGTTAAGCCCTCTAGTTTTAATTAAGACCCACCATGAATATGATCACATCCTTAGTCTTGGGTTAAGCACTTTAAGATGTTTTTCAACGTCTTACTGATGATCTTCTCGAGAATATGACCGATCAACATCAGGTCTCGTATACTTCATTGCATACATGATTGTCACTCATGCGATCTCTCTTCTTTGGAGTCTATGGGGACTATTAAGAGAAATACACTCCATAGCTCATCGACATGAGACATCTCTTGGAGTTTGCCATGCTAAACAACTTTAGCATCAAATGAATATATGTTCCTTGGGTTAAGTCGAGCATCCTCTTAAATCTATTTATATAGATTTTATCCCCAATTAAGATACTCTTCCCAAACCATTCATGGAGGAATGTTTAGACAACTTTATCTTTACTGATTATAGCATTGGTATGTAATTCCTCATCCGTAGTATATCAACATATAATACTAGAAATTTCACGGCGCTCCCACTGTCCCTTTTGTACACACTAGAACTCTTACCTCATCGTATGTAACTCTGGATCATCATCTTCTATGATGCGTACCTCATCATCATCATCCATGATGAATCCATACCTCCTAGGTATCTTCGGTACTATTCCAGACTTACGATTCGGTTGTGGTACAATAGGTCTATCTACAGGTTCCTCTTATTTGACTTATAGTGTTTTGTGGTTCTTGAACTCTTCAAGATCTATTATCCTCCCACTAGCCCCTTTTAATGATAAACACCTTTATCTTAGAAGGCAGCGTGTTTCGTAACAAACACCTTTTGCTAAGTAGAATTATAGAACATATACCCTAAACTTACTTTAGGATGTCCCACAAATCGACACTTGTCAAATCTTGTCCCAAGCTTATCCTTTTGAAACCTTTTCACATAAGTTGGACAACCCCTTATCTTAACATACTTAAGATTAGGAATCCTCCCTATCCATAACTTTTATGGAGTCTTGAAAATTTGATTTTTGAGGTTACCATTTTCGTGAGATGTCGGCCATTTCTAGGGACATGACCCTGAAGGATTTGGAATGTCGATAAAATCATTATGGATGACACCATGTCCAACAAGGTACGATTTTTCCTTTCAGATACATCAATCAATTATTATGTATCGAGAGGCGTCCATTATGAGAAAATCATTTGAGATGATCTAAAAACTTATTGCACAAGTATTCCTTCCTTGATCCAATCAAAGAATCCTAATACTTTGCCAATTTGTTTCACTTCTGAATTCTTTGAACCTTTCAAATAATTCACACTTGTATTTCAACAAATACAAACATTCAACTCTTTGAATGATCATCTCATTTTCTTATACTAATTTGTTCAATTTGCAAAATATATTTTTCACGTAAGTCAAGTATACAAAATCCATTGAGTAATATTCCAGTTCTATACAAAACATTATTATTATAAATAGAACAACAATTGTTCTTAATTATAATCCAAAGATTTCATTGTCCAACAATAAAATGGAAATAATATTTTTAACAAGAACTAGAATACAATAACAACTTATTGACTTAATAGATTTGCCCGTAGGCATTGCTAAACTATAAGTTTCATATGTCAATATGGCAACCTTTGCTACATTTCCATATATAGGATTACTTATATTTGTTTAGCTTTCTACTACTGCTTGGTCCATTCATAAATCTATATTTATGATAACCAAAGTCGGTATCCAATACCTGAGTAGAACCTTGACTTAAAGAAAAAATTTATTTCAATCATGAACAAAAGCGTATTATGTAGAAACTTCACTAAGCTTCTTTGGTTAGTCTCTGCAAGATGCTTCTCACAGTTTCTTTTCAGTGTCCAGGCTTATTGTAGTGGAAGCAAACTCCTTTGCTATCTGTATCAGTTTTGTTCTTATTATCCTTTGTTTATGCCTTTCTATATACCTTCTTTGAATCGTTCTTCTTTTCAGAAGATCCTTTGGCCCCTACCAGTAAGACTCGATCTTTCTTGGTTGGAAAGTGACTCTCAACATTTTTTAATATGTTAAGCAAATCGAGAGGCGATATCTAGCTTGTTCATATAAAAAATTCACAACAATTGTGAAAGGAGTAGGGAGTGAGTGCAAGATCAAATCTTGGCTCAACTCTCCATCCATGACAAAACTGTTGTCTAATTGATCAATCAAATTGATTATGTTAAGAACTTTTTATACATACTATAGTGCCATTGGCTATTCTAGATCGGAAGAGCTCCTTAGATATCCGATATCTATCGGTCCTACTTTCCTCACCATCAACTACTTGATGTGCGGGAATATAGTAGAAGCATCCATAGTTTCATCTCGTGTTGAAGCTCGTTACTTCATGGATGCGAGCATGATGCATTGAGCCAATTTGTGCATCATCTTGCCACTTTCTAAAAGTAGCAATGTCTTCCTCGAGAGGCATTATGCGCAACCATTGTGAGGGATAGGCGTATTAAGGACATAAGATAGCTTTCAAACCATGAGAACTATTCTCAAATTCCTTAACTTATCCGTTTAATATGGTGCAGTTAATTTAGCATCTAATATGCTTCATGTTGATAGTAATTTTAGACATTGTAAAATTACGTAAATGAATTTGTATTTAACAACATTTTAACATACATTCTATTATTAATTACCAAAATAAATTAGGTCTTGTTTTTAAATTGGTATCTCCCACTATTTTCTTCAAACTATATTACCCTCACTTATATAGTTCGGCCAAAATCTAATTAAAAATTTGCTAGTGAGAATAAGGATCCCATTTCAAATGTATATAGCCTTGTGGTGACACAACAAACTATATATAAATAAATAGGTAGATAACTTTTGTCAATTACATCAACTATGCAACTCCTTGTATTTTGCCTCTTAGATTATTTTGATCAAGTGGTGGCACATCAAGAATCAAAATTATCCAAGTTAAGTCCAACCTAGCACTCCATATATTCAAAAAGAAAAATATCATCCTTGTGGTGACACAACAAAACAATATTGTTCAATTTTCTTTATAAACATCAAATGTGATAAATTAACATCTTAAATACTTAATACTTGCCTTGTGGTGACACAACAAACTCATATTAAATATTTAATACTCTATTAATTTTATCATCTTTAGAAGGCGACGTTCGATATTCCAAATATCTTTGGACGCTTAGGACTTAATATAAAAATTGAGGGGTTTGTTATTAATTTGTCTCATCTTGTTTAATAGCATGCATGCATATATATATATAAAATACGCGTTATATTAATGAACATGCGAAGCATGTTTGCATAATATATAATATATATATAGTATAAGCATGCACATATAGAATACTATATTCTACCCGAATTGATTATGGACTTTTATTCTAGTTTGGTTCACTAGAGCCACCAAGTGAACCAAAATTGTCAAACCCTAGGGGTGCAAGAAATAATATTTAAATATAACTATTACATTTAAACCCAGGGCTCTATTACAAATGGGTCTTGGCGCTTCTTGTCCTTGATCTCCAATTTTTCAAAATTAATTCTAACTATTCCTATTACAAAACTATTTAAAATAAATAGAAACCTTGATCGTGATCGAGGGAAGTACATAGAGAGAGATAGAATTTACATTAAGAAAAAATTAGAGAAGGCGAAATACGCAGAACCCATTTAATAAAACTCATACATTCATGCATCCAACTAAAATAAAATCCAATCATATTGGTCGATAGTCCATAATCAATCCCATTTATTATCATACACATCACCATATGCATCAATAAATAACATTCATCTCATGAATAATAAACATTTAATATATATATTGATATCATTTAATGGGCAAATTTAGTTAGTATAAAATCTAATTTTGAATTAAAATAAACTCCTTTATTTTAATCCAAATTTAAATCAAAATAAAACTATTTTATTTTAATTTATCCTATTTTGAATAAAATAAACTATTTTATTTTAATCAAAATTTTAATCAAAATAAACTCCTTTATTTTAATTAATTATGGAATCCAATTCCATGTAAAAAAAAAAATCTCTAATTAAAATAAACTCTTTTATTTTAATTAATTATGGAATCAATTCCATGTAAAAAAAATATTAAAGGAAACACGGATTATCTTTCCTATTCACAAATAAACTCCTTTATTTTGAATAATATGAAATCATATTTCATATCTAAATAAACTCCTTTATTTAAGGAAACATGGATTCTTCTTTCTATTCACAAATAAACTCTTTTATTTTGAATCATATGAAATCCTATTTCATATCTAAATAAACTCCTTTATTTAAGGAAGAATCAATTTCAACTCCAATTAGTTATCATGGAATCCAATTCCAACTCTAATTAGTTAGCATGAAATTTAATTTTAAAATTAAAATAAACCCTTTTATTTTAAAATTAAAATAAACCTTTTATTTTAAAATTAAAATAAATATTATTTTAATTATAAAATTATTAAGAATAATATATTATATATATAATATATATTACTATTATATATATATATATATATAACCGTATTATTTATATATATATATAACCGTTCCTTACGTTAACCAAAAAAAAAAAACTGTTAACTATATATATTGTTAAAACCGTGCAAGCCAATCCCTTTTTTTTTTTTTTTTTTATTACAATATATATATATATATATATATATATATATATATATATATATATAATCATTATATAATCATTGGATAATCATTAGCAATCATTAGATAATCATATTACATGTAATGATTGTTAATAATTAATTGTCCTCGATTTCCGTGCGCCTTATCAAAAAACCGGATTGCATGCATGACTTCTTTTGCCTCGTTTTCCGTGCCTAGCATGCATCTAATTCAAGTCCCTTTAATTTCCTTGATTTCCGTGTGCAGCTGCTTCAAATGATTAGCCAATCATTAGCTTTGTAATATTCATAACGCAATCAAATTGCATAAATTTAGCGGAAGCGTGTAAAAAATCAGAGTTTAAAAAATTTACAAACCATATACCCGGATCATCCTTTATGCATAATTATTAATTAAACGAAAAGATAAAGAATAAAATCATACCCTTGAAGATCGAGCTTCCTCAGGTACAAGTTCACCTCCAATCCTTTTCGCGTTCAACTTGAATCCACCGGGTTTGGTTCCTTCCTTTGATCAACGTTAGCCACCCAAATGTTTGGCCTCTAGAGGTGATCCACCAAGGAAGAAGAAAATTCAAGAAGAAGGGTGATTGGCTAAACCCTAGTTTTCTATCTCTATAGAAAGGGTGTACTCTCCCAACAATTGGAATTATGTCGTATGTTGAAAAGTCAACAACCCCCACCACCCATAATAAGACTCCTCTTATATATAGATGTGGGCAACCCACCTTAACAATTAAGGAATTGGGTTTTAATTAATTAATTCTTTTAATTAATTAAGCTCCCTAATCTTATTAGGGATAATTAATTAAACTCCTTTAATTAATTTTCCTTCCTAATCCAATTAGGAATAAATGAGAGTACTTATATTAAATTAATTCCTAAACTCTTTTAGAAATTAAAATAATAATAATTGTAATAATATTAATAAGACTCCTCTTATTAATTTATATTTAATATTTCTAAAATATTAAATAATAAATATTAAGCTATTTAATTTATTCTATCACCATAGATTAAATTAAATATACTTAACTTATATTATTACGATTATGCCATTAACTTCTTAAATAATTATTCTTCCTTTTATGGTGTGACCCTTTAGGTTCTCCATATTAAACAGGTTGTGAATAAATCAATTAGAACAATTCTAATCTTATTTAAATAAATAAATTAAAAATTAATTTATTTAAATAATATTTATTCTACAATAGGGATAAGCCTCCACAAGCGATCAGCGACTTTCCGGATAATATAGATTTCAACATTAATCATTAAAGAACCTTTGAGTAAATAGTTACCAAATACAATTCAATCCTTCCACCATACAATGTCCTAATTAAATATAAGACATGGAATTCTTGTCAAGTCTTATTTTATTTAATTATATGTATTTCGATCCTTAAATGCACAACTCCAAATAATGCAAATTAGAAACTCCTTTCTAATTTCATTCTTTCGCCAAGGACTCTTTGGGTTGTCATTTATCGAATCAAATAGGACATTTCTTCTTTTATTAGAAGTGGTAGATTCTTTATTGATCATACATTATCTCCATGTATACAACTTATTATACCCAAGCATACCCTTTGATATACCCTAAGGGTCTTAAGGAATAAGTCAAAGTATAACTCATCATACACAAGATACTATGATGATCTCAAGTCCAAGGATCTTGTCTACTACTATCACTACTGAGAATTCCTATTGACAGCAAATAAAACTCCATTAGGTATTCCTTAGCGAGCCACCACGCTCAAATGAACTTATTCTCTAATAAGCACCTACATACTTGCTTTAGTGTCTCCACACAAATGATCATGAGATCAATCATCCTCATCCAATGAGCAAGCAACGTATGTACCAATCTATCCGGATTCACTAATCCCCAATTTAGTAATCCAATGATTGGGAACTATTTTAGTTTTAAGCTTTCTAAGAATTTAGATCTCATTAGAATGATCATCATCATTATTCTAAAAACATTGCTTAAAACTATGGGTTTATCACATATTATAAAACAGCATCATGTAGATAATTAAAAGCCTTTAATAAATTAATACTTTTTATTAATAAATGAATAAGATTGTTACAAAGTATATGCTTTATCATCAAACATGATTGGCTTGTGTGCATACTACTTTCAATGAGGACTTATTTTGAGTTTGAATACTGTCTAGAAGATAATATTTGTATTAAAAATCACAGCTCATGTTGTATATTTAAGGTTGTATTTTTATTCTGTACCATGTATTTGGCGACTCAGAATAGGTGATGTATACCTATTTTGGGGGCATCACAGTTGGTATCAAAGCTTAGGGATATGATCCCTGGCTGAGATGTGAGACAAGAACTAGGAGGGGAGAGACGGGGAATTCCTTCGCTAGTATGACCTACATAAGTTTATTTGGTATTTAATTGGTCGGTCAGAGTATAGGGATAATATGTTACATGTCAATTAACCTTTATTTTGTGGCAGTATCTGAAAATGACATCCGAGAATGTTGAGAATAGCAATGGAGCACAGGAGACCGTTAAGTCTCCACATATCAATAATCGAGGAGAATGTGCATCGAAGGCGACAATCCTCATGCAAACAACAACACCGACCAAATGATGAATGATGGAATGTTCGGAGGCTTTATGCAATTCATGCAACATCGGAGAAGGCCTCTGTCCAAAATGTAGGTGGAAACATCGAAACTCTCGGACGGTCACCGCTAAAATGATTTCAAGGCTGGGACCACCGGAGTTTATTGGAGATCAAAACCACTTAAAGGCGGAGGCGTGGATAAAGCGAATCACCAAGATATTTGATGTCTTGGGATGCTCCGAGGAGCAAAAGGTTCCATTTGCCACCTTTATGTTGCAGGAGAGGCGACATTGGTGGGAATCCAGAAAGCATACCAAACTCCGCCACATGAAGATGTCTTGGGATAAGTTCCAAGAACTATCCAACGACAACTACTTTCTCAAAAGTATTAGTCACATGAAAGAGGTAGAGTTCATCAAGTTGGAGCAGAACAATATGACTATGTCGCAGTACGAAGCTAAGTTTACCGAGTTATCCCGGTTTGAGTCTCACTTGGTTAATAATGAGGAAAGAATGACGCGGATGTTTCTAAGAGGTTTGAAACCCAAGATACGTCAATATCTAATTTCTCATAAACTGTGTTTGTATTCAGATGTTGTAAATAGGGCTCAATTATTGGAGCGCGATAACGAGTCAACTCAACCAGAGAGAAAGCGACCAACAAAATCATAATACTAGTGGTAGCGATCATCAAGCGGTGACAACAAACGTGGAGGAATCAACATGCCGAAATGGTAACCACCGGTGGTAATCATGGCCAAGACAATAAGAATGGACATTTCAAGAAGAGGAGATTCAACAATGATGTAAAGACATCAGCATTAGCACCCGTGGTTAAGGAAGGAGAACGACCACCTATCATATGCTTCAAATACGGAGGGGAGGGACATATCAGTCCAAACTGCGCGATGCCATCCAAAGCGTGTTATAATTGTGGAAGAGAAGGTCACCTAGCCCAATTTTTTCGTGCACCGAAGACAAGTCCAGTTGGAACGGTGACACAAAATACCGTCCCAGATAAGTCAAAACCAGTAGTCTAAGGGAGAGCTTTAGTTGTGACTTCCCAGAAAGCAAGGAACCCGAATGAGGTCATCACGAGTAAGCTTATCATAAACTCTAGCAAAGTCTATACCTTATTTGATACCAGTTCTACCCATTCTTTTATTTCTCCTACTTGCGCTCAACGATTAAATTTGACTCCGGATAAATTAGACTTTGACTTATCTATGGAAACTCCGTTGGGAGAAACCTTCATTACATCCACTGTTTATAAGTCTTGTTTGGTTCAAATCGGTACCCTCACATTACCTGTCGATCTTATTTCATTAAAAATACTTGCATTTGATGTGATTCTAGGGATTGATTGGTTAACTACTCATCATGCAAAATTTATTGTTTTCATAAGGTTGTTAGCTTTCATATTCCTAACCAACCTATTATGCGAATTCAAGCAACCAAACCATTAAAATCAATCACTGTCATCTCAAACCATAAAGCTATTCGTTTATTAAAAAACGGATGTCAAGCTTTCTTAGCTCATGTCACAGATTTAAACAAAAATACGTCAGATTTGAATGATATTTCAATTGTTAATAAATTTCCTAACGTATTCACGAAGAACTTCTTGGCCTACCCCGGGCATGAAATTGAATTTTGTATCGACACGGAACCCCAGACAAAACCCATTTCAAAGCCCCATATCGAATAACTCCTATTGAACTTCAGGAGTTAAAGACCCAATTGCAGGAATTGTTAGACATTGGTTTCATTCGTCCTAGTATCTCTCCTTGGGGTGCTCCTGTTCTATTCGTGAAGAAGAAAGATGGGAGTATGCGACTTTGTATTGATTATCGGGAGTAAAATCATGTCACCATCAAATATAGGTACCCATTTCCACGTATTGATGACCGATTTGACCAGTTGCAAGGAGCCAAATTCTTTTTAAAGACTGATCTTCATTCCGCATATCACCAATTGAAGATTAGAACCGATGACATTCTGAAGACGGCTTTTAGAACTCGGTACAGGCATTATGAATTCCTAGTTATGTCCTTTGGATTGACTAATGCTCCTGATGCCTTCATAGATATGATGAACCAAGTATTCAAGGAATATTTGGATCACTTTGTGGTCGTCTTTATTGATGACATCCTTATTTATTCCAAAAGCCGTGAAGATCATGAGCAACACTTGAGGCTGATACTCCAAAAGCTTCGTGAATACAAGCTTTATGCCAAGTTGAAGAAATGCGAGTTCTGGCTTGAGGAAGTAGCATTCCTTGGGCACGTAGTATCAAATCATGGAATATCTGTTGACCGACAAATATTGAAGTTATCAAAAGCCGAGCAACCTAAATCATGATCAAGTACGTAGCTTTCTCGTTTTTATTTGGTTATTATCGGAGATTCGTGGAAGGATTTTCTCGAATCGCTACTCCATTTAACTTCGGTGACTTGGAAAGATCTGAAGTTGATTGGAGCGAAGAATGTGAGAAGAGTTTTCAAGAACTCAAGAGGAGACTCATTTCAAGACTTGTTCGACAATACCATCCGGCTCGGAGGATTTGTCATCTCTGATGATGCTTGGGCAAAGGGTTGGGATGTTTTCTCATGCAACATGGGAAAGTCATAGCTTTATGCCTCGACAACTCAAAGAATATGAGAAAAATTATCCTACTCATGATCTAGAGTTGGCAGTTGTTGTCTTCGCACTTAAAATTTGGAGGTATTACTTGTATGGGGAGAAAGTGGAGATCTTTACGGATCATAAAAGCCTCAAATATTTCTTCACTCAAAAGGAACTCAATATGCGACAACGACGTTGGCTTGAACTGTTGAAAGATTATGATCATACCATCCAATACCATCCTGGAAAAGCGAACATGGTAGCTGACGCATTGAGTAGAAGATCATATGCGGGTACGAGTGCGATATTGTCAATACAAAAGCCCATTTTGTGTGACTTGCAAAGGATGGAGATAGATTTAAAGACTCTGGGGACCCATGTGATGATGGCGAATATACGAGTAGAACCGACTTTCATTGATAAAGTTAAAGTTGCTCAAACTACAGACCTGGAGCTAATGCATATGAGGAAGAAAGTGTAAGAAAATGCTATTTTGGAAGTAAGAATCGATGAAGACGGAATACTTCGAGTCAAGTCCAGACTTTGTGTTCCTAACGACCCTGATTTAAAGTATAAAATCATGATAGAGGCGCACAACACACTGTTTGCAATCTATACTGGGAGTACCAAAATGTATCGTGATCTTCGTCATAAATTTTGGTGGAGCAATATGAAGAGAGAAATAGCGCTATTTATCTCAAGGTGTCTAACTCGTCAACAAGTTAAGGTAGAGCATCAAGTACCAAAAGGTCCATTGCAACCAGTTGAAATTTCAGAATGGAAGTGGGAGCACATTACCATGGATTTCTTTACCGGTCTTCCTAAGGTTTCTCAAGGCATAGATGCGATTTGGGTCATTGTTGATAGATTGACCAAGTATGCTCATTTCTTACCGATACGAGAAACTTATACACTTGAACGTCTTGTTCGTATGTACATAAACGAGATTGTAAGACTGCATGGTATGCCAGTATCCATAGTTTCTGATCGAGACCCAAGATTCACTTCACGATTTTGGGTTAGTTTGCGAAAAGCTATGGGCACGGACTTACGATTTAGTTTGGCATATCATCCTCAGACGGACGGACAATTAGAGAGGACTATTCAAACTCTAGAAGATTTATTAAGACTCTGTATCCTTGACTTCAAGGGAAATTGGGACAAGTTCTTACAATTGGTGGAGTTTTCCTACAACAACAGTTATCAAGCAAGTATTGGCATGGCTCCATTTGAGGCATTGTATGGAAGAAAGTGTTGTTCTCCAGTATGCTGGGAGTTGGTACGTATGACTACGGAAAAGATTCAAACGATCTGACAACGTATAAAAATCTCACAAGATCGACAAAAGAGTTATGCTGATCTTCATCGAAAGGACATAGAATTCGATATTGGAGATCATGTGTTGTTACGTGTTGCTCCATGGAAAGGAGTTACGAGATTTGGAAAGAGAGGAAAGCTCAATCCTCGATTCATTGGCCCATTTTTAATCCTCGATCGAGTAAGAACTGTGGCCTATATACTCGCTTTACCGCCAAGTATGTCTCGTATTCATAACATTTTTCACATATCTATGTTACGTAAATATGTGAAAGACCCGCACCACATTATTGAGTTAGAACCAGACGAAATAGCAGAAGATTTAACGTATGAAGAGGTTCCTGTTAAAATCTTGGATAAGAAGGAACATGTTCTACGCTCCAAGGTTATACCTCAAGTCAAAGTTTTGTGGAGGAACCACGATGTTGAGGAAATGACCTAGGAGTTAGAATTTGAGATAAAATCAAGGTATCCTTACCTCTTCAACATACCAGGTACGTACCCTAATTTCGAGGGCAAAATTTCATAAGAAGGGGATGTTGTAAGACCCCAACTTTTATGAACAAAGATGAATTTTCTATAAATATCATTTTTAAATATTATGAAATAAATTTGATATAATGTTATAGTTGTGGATAATATTTATAAATTTTGCAAAGTACGCAAGTTGTTATATAATATTCGATTGGTCAGGGGAATATTCCTTTTAACAGGGAATATTCGTACAATGGCACAATCATTGGTGGACCCCACAACGAAATTTTTGTCGAATTGAGAAAATGACAAAATACTTTATGAAAATAATTAATGGAAGTTTTACCGTTAAGCTGTTGAAACACCGGTGTTAAAAGTACAAGAATACTGCTGCGTGGTTGCATAGTAGCACACTGCAGTATTGATTATTGATGCTTACGTGAGAAGTCACTCGGTTTTGTTCAATTATTGCTACAATAATTCTTCGCGATAGTATCTCACGTTATTTGATTCAATTATTGTCAATATTTTATATATTATTAAATCAATAATTGAGATGACAAAGTTATTAATATTATTATTTGCAATATTAACGATGTCAGAAGTTCATCGAGGAGAGGTTTGGTCACCTAATCAATTGCAAATGGGGAGAAGTCCTTATTGAAAGCCCCTCATTCACAGGAACGACACGGGTCGATTAATAGTGTGAATTATAATAATGATGATGAGTTTTGTTTTATTATTAATATTAATGTAATAAAATGAAAAACTTTTATATAAAATGTAATACTTTTATAAAGTTATTCGTTTTATTAGACTATAAATAGAATATATAATATTCTATTATGCATAGTGTTTTCATATAGTAAAATCTTTTTTATATAAAACATAATAGTTTTATAAAGTTATTTGTTTTATTAGACAATAATTAAAATATATTATATTTTATTATGCATAGTTTTGCATAGTGCCTGCATAGTATTTTGCATAGTAAAATCTTTTTATATAAAACATAATACTTTTATAAAGTTATTTATTTTATTAGATTTTAAATAAAATATATAAATATATATATATATATAATATATTTTATTTTATTGCATAGTGTAGCATAGTATCCTTTCTATTTTCCTATAAATAGGATGCTTAGTTAGAATTGAAAACCACACTAGAAGTTCAGAGAATTCTTGTATAATCTTGAGCGTATTTCTTTAGAGTTTTAAGAAGCTTTGAGCGTAGTGCAAGTTTTCTTCAAGAATATCATCGCCCTACCAGTCGGAATACTCTTCTTTTACGGTAAGGGATATTATTTGTTGTACTCGTAAGGGGTATTCTTTCTTTCTTATTCGTGAAGAGAACTTCTGTTATTCCATTCTTTATTATTCTGTTGGAATAACCTGTATCTTGGGGATACCTTATACTTGGTAAAATTTTTCTGTTATTCCATTCTTTATTATTATGTTGGAATAACTTTGTCATGCAAAGTCTTTGCATACATGGTGAAATTCTTCTATTATTCCATTCTTTATTATTATGTTGGAATAACCTGTCTATGCAAAGTACTGCATACATGGTAAAAGTCTTCTGTTATTCCATTCTTTATTATTCTATTGGAACATCCTGTCTGTGCGTTTATGCATGACCTGGTTTCGTTGTTTATTATTCTGTTGGAATATCATGTCTGTGCGTTTACGCATGACCTAGTTCCATTATTTATTATTCTGTTGGAATATCACGTGCGTATGCGTTTACGCATGACACGGTTTACATTATTTGTTATTACATTGGAATAACACGTCTGCATCTTGATCTATCACATATCCGGTGATTTCTTTTGTTATTCCATTCTTTATTATACTCGGTTGGTTAAAGTTTTGACTTC